>JAPDEJ010000016.1:600000-780304 GCA_027569045.1 Aspergillus biplanus
ACCACGGTGTCCGGCCACACCTCACGATGGCTCAAGTCTGCAAAGCAACGTTCCCACTTAACAACGGTCCGAATACCCCATTACATCCCAGTAACTCGTGCATCCATTCCTGACCCAAAATCAGGAACATACCTCCCCGCCGTCGGACTTGGGACTTTCCAGGGTACGTGAAATCGGAATCCATAACAAAAGGCCGCCAGATCCACGACTAACCTCCCGCGCACAAACACAGGCGGCCCCAGCCCAAAAGACCAAGACGACCTCCGCAATTCCATCGTACATGCCCTGCATGCGGGTTATCGCCTCATTGACACCGCCCAATATTACAACGTCGAGCCGATTGTCGGACAAGCGGTGCGCGAATCCGGAGTCCCCCGCGGCGAAATCACAGTCATCACCAAGTTCTGGAGTAATTGGCACCACGATCCTGCCACAGCACTACAGCGATCCCTGGATGCGTTGGGGTTGGACTATATTGATATCTTCCTCATGCATTGGCCGTGTGCATCGACACCGGAATCGGATGGCGATGCGGTGTTGGGAATTAGCGAGTCTCCAACTTTCGTGGAGACGTGGAAGATGATGGAGGCGTGTGTGGGGGATCGATGTCGAGGGATTGGAGTCAGTAACTTTACGCAAAACACGCTTCAGACGCTCTTGGCTGAAGCGCGGATCGTGCCTGTTGTGAACCAGGTGGAGTTGCATGCGTTGAATCCTAATCTCAGGTTGGTGCCGTATTGCCATCGCAAGGATATTCGGGTCATGAGTTGGAGGTGAGTGGGTGGTTCTGTTCGGTGCTGTGAGAGGAATCTTGCTGAAGTGTGGATAGCACGATGGGAGGCGGTGCAAGACATGATAGTCGAGCTGGAGAAATCCTCACCCATGAGCTATTTCAAAAGATAGCCGCGCACCATGGCTGTTCTACCGGAGTGGTTTCCTTGGCGTGGGCAGTTCAACGGGGTGTTGCGGTCATTCCGAAGAGCAGTTCCTTTGCTCGTCTCGAGGCGAACATTAGGCTGCCTACACTGGATGAGGCGGAAATAGCAGAGGTGAACCAGGCACATGTCAAGATTGGTAGGCTGCGTATTGCGGATCATATCGTGAGTCTTCAGAGGGTGGTGAATGGACGGGAGACAATCCTGGGTTGGTCGGCTCAAGACTTTGGGTGGGAGGATGCAGAGGGTCATTGGCTCACATAGATACATCGGTCTGTAGACCACCATATCAATGAGATAGACACTCTACATAGTAGTGCGCAAGACGATGCAACCTGATCTACATGATAGCTTTAATGGAGGTGGACATGCAACCCATTGGGCCAAAGCCTCGGCCGGTTTAGATCACAGCACAATACAGAATAAATTAATCAATCTCCCTGCTGATGGAAGAAAATACGGAAGTAGCCATGGTTTATATGCTCGTGGGTACTAACGGCACCGGGGGTGGATGAAAAGCTTCACGGAGATAGGGATAGATAACATGAGGCAATTCGTACCTTCCCGAGGGGCCAATATGGACTAAAACAGAAGCACAATACACAGATCTGTCGGATCGAAACCAGTCACTCTCCCTACCAGCCCCTTTGACTTCCTACAGGCGATCCATCACAAAATATAGCGGAACTCTGGGTTCTGCCGTCGATCCCTAAAGTCAGCCAGAGTTCCACACACGACAAGGAAACCACCAACTCACGGTCTTGTCCGTCAGATCATCCTGGTATGCATTTCCAAACCCCTCAGCGACGCCACTCTGGTCACGTTTCCTATTGTCCCAAACACACAGGTAGCGATACACCACGACCAATAGCGCGGCCATCACCGACGTCACGATCACGATGATGAACCCCGGGACGTACCGTGGGGCGTCCTTTTCCGCGAAGACGAGAGGACCGGCGAAGTTTCCTGTACCCCGTTAGCTTTGCCCGTTAGGCTTTCCCCGTTGCGACGGATAGGACCGATTCAATCCAAGCCCGCCGGGGAAACGGAGTGAAGGAAAGGAAGATTCCACAAACCAAGACAGTACCCGATATAGATTCCGGATGCCGCAACCGATCGCTTGGTATACCCTGCAATATTGGCAATCTGCAGTCCCATGAGGACGGCGTACGCTCCGCCCACCGACTGAACCAAATAGCATCCTAAGAGCATCCCGCCCGTTTGGGCCATGGGCAGTAGGAGCAGGAGCAGGGCCGCCAGTGTGGTGAGCAACTGGCAAAGGACGACCAACCACGAGCGAATGCCAACATGTCCGAATTTGTATGCTGCATATGGCACGAGGAGCTGCAGGGTACCTGAATACAGACCTGCAGGCATGACCAGTAGTAGTGAGGTCAGGGTATTAAAGCCAAGCGAGTTGATGATAATGGGGACGAAGCTTGTTGCTGGTCCATTACCAATCATGCAGAAAAAGGCAGTGAAGAATATGAGCCAGAACTTGATATCAAGGAGTAGCTCCAGCACTTGACCGGGCTTGAAATGCGTGTTTCTGACTCCCGAGTTATTTGTGCGCATCCGAGCGACACTGATATAGCGCTCTCGCTCGGTGAATCCACGCGTACGAATTGGATCGGGCGGGAGCAGCAGCAGGACAGCCACGCCCCAGAGGATTGTCAGGGCCCCGGAAAAGAGATACATGTACCTCCACGGGGATAGTGAGCCCTTTAGATGACCAAGGCCGTAGTTGATCAGAGGTGAGAATATGGAGACGTAGCCCGTAAAACAATACCAGACACTGAACTGGTCAGTATCCTTGTCTGCTCATCAAACTTGAAGACAGGCGCACATACCCCATTCGTAATGCCTGTTCGTTCTTCTTGTACCAACTTCCCTATTGTCTTCCTTGAGCACCTGTCAACTGCCAAAGGATAGGGCAACAACCTACAACAATGATCATAAACATGGGGCTCACCCCGCTTTCCAACAGGCCCAAGAAAAACCTCTGCGCATAGAGGCCTCGATAGCTGGAGCACGCCGGCGTGAGGATCAAACAGACGCCCCAGAGCGTGACAATGCTGGCCGCAACACGCTCAATGGGGAACCGTTGTACTAGCATCATGGCAGGGTATGCGCCGCAGATGAAACCGAGATAGAAGATGGCTGCAGCGAAGGAATATCGGTTGCCGATCATCAATTCTAGGTCATTGCGGAGGCCGAAGAGCGCCTGTTTGCAAGCTTGCTATTAGCGGGTGATGTGATGGTGAGTTCTCGGCCAAGGGGAACACCACGTACGGCTTGGGAGAACATGGCCTTGTCGTAGTACTGTAGGCCATAAGTCAGGCAGAGTATGGGGAGGAGCCTGCGGTCGATCTTGTGGACGACGAGCTTCTCCTCTTTCTCTGTCCACGCCTCGTCACCGGTATAAGTGGCGAGGACCCGCATGGCCTCATCCGTGTGGACGGTGTCAATCTCAACCTTTTCACCATCATGAATTGCCTTTTCTGGTGAGAATTCCGCGGAGGGAGCGGTGTTGGACATGATGTCGAGCAGGTACTGGGAGCAGAATTTTAGAAGGATTGAGAGAGCCGGAGTCTAGAGAAGTACACCGTGCCCTTCAAGTACTCTTGAGGATACAACCCGGCAGCAAAGGGATTATGGTATATTATGGTATCCACACTGTGGGATGGCGTGAGATACTTCCCCAGATTGACTACTGAGCTGTGCACCCCGGTTTCTTCACAAACCCCGGGTCGTGAGGGATGAAAGTGTGGGGAAGACACGAAGCGGCCTAGGAATAGGATGCTTGTCGAGGATCGACGTTCCTCGGCATGTCCATGTCCATCTCGGCCTGTCCGTGTCCATGGCACGAGTGGACAGCCAAGACGACGCTTCCGTATCCGGCAGTGCCAAGTTAAGACTTGCCGAAACTTACTCTCGGACCACCATTTAATATTATTAGGTTGCGCCGGTACTCTTGTCTCCGGCCTAGCCATATAGGCTATGGCTATGTACGATGCATACACGGGTGCGGTCTGTCGACCATCCGGTTCGATTCGTCCTCCGCCCAGAACTTTGAACATGAGATCCTCGGTGGGTTAATGGATGCAACATCATCAGTCTATAAGATCGAAATAACTTCCTCAAGTAGGTGTAATAT
This sequence comes from Aspergillus biplanus, assembly GCA_027569045.1. Lineage (NCBI taxonomy): Eukaryota > Fungi > Ascomycota > Eurotiomycetes > Eurotiales > Aspergillaceae > Aspergillus > Aspergillus biplanus. Next base: position 604,093 of record JAPDEJ010000016.1, read on the forward strand.
CAACCTAAGACGCCACAACATCTCCCCTCTATCACGTCCCGGTCGTCACCCACAATGTCTTCATCTCTCCCTTCCCACAAGGCCGCCGTTCTCCATGGCGCCCACGACATGCGCCTGGAAATGAGCCCTTCGCAACCGCCAGGCCCCAACGAAGTGCAAATCCGCATCCGAGCGAACGGAATTTGTGGATCCGATATGCACTACTACGAAAGCGGGCGAAACGGCATCTTCACAATGCAATCACCCCTAGTCATGGGCCACGAAGGCGCCGGCGAAGTGGTTGCCGTTGGCGAGAACGTTACCACGCTCCATATCGGTGATCGAGTCGCTATCGAGCCCCAGCGACCCTGTGGGCAATGCAAACTCTGCTGGGGAGGCGCCTACAATGTATGCCGGCAGATGAAGGTTGCCGGATCCGCCAGCCTGAATCCCCCAATTCCAGGATGTCTCCAGGAACTGTACAATCACCCCGCCTCCAGAGTCTTCAGGATCCCGGACTCCATGTCATTCGGGGAGGGAGCCCTGTTGGAGCCGCTCTCGGTCGCCGTGCATGCCATTCGGAGATCGGGTCTCCGTATTGGCCAATCGGTCATGGTTCTGGGTGCTGGACCCATTGGTCTGCTCTGTGCTGCTCTCGCAAAAGCGGCGGGAGCTTCTCGGGTTTGTATCGTGGATATAGAGCAATCTCGCCTGGACTTTGCCATGGGGAAACGGGGGACGGCGCAGGCAGTGGCCACGGAATCATATCGCGGTCCAGCGCCGAGCTCGGACGAGGAAGATCATGTTCAGACAACAGTGAACGGCATTCTCCGGTCGACACATATGGGGGCGCCAGATGTGGTCTTCGAGTGTACGGGTGTCGCATCATGCATCAATGTCGCTATCGGTTGCGCCGAGTCGCGGAGCAGGGTTGTCCTGGTGGGCATAGGGAGCCCAACGCAGAGCATCAATGTTGGCGCAGCTGCGATCAAGGAGGTCGACCTGGTGCTGGTCTTCCGCTATGCGAATACGTTTCCTGCTGCTATTGACCTTGTGGAGAGGAAGGTGGTGGACTTGCTGTCCCTCATCACGCACACATATGACCTTTCGAAAGCTGCGGAGGCATTGGAACTCGCTCTATCTAAACCCAAGGACCTCATAAAATGTGTGGTGACCTCTGAAGACGTTAGGCCAGAAAATCAGTGTAGCTAGTGCAATTTACAGAAAATGTATATTCAGCGGAAGACGAGCCAAGTAAGCAACAGTTGAGACTGTTGAAATCCCTCAGGTCGACCCATTCCCTCCGCCATTAGAACTTCCGGAGCCTTGCACATAACCGGATATAGAGAAGGCCTTGGATATGAGCATAATACCGGAGGCATTTCATGTTGTAGTGTGGTGCCGGCAATAGCTCTTCACCGGAAGGATGGGTATAACAAGCAAGTATAAGAACATTCAGACCAAGATACCGGAAATCAGGGAGGGTCCGGCATCCACGCATCTAGAAGTCCATCTCAAGTCTAAACTACCGGGGCCGTGGAGTTCCTGACTCAGTTAACACGTAGTTTACAATAACAAACCATGCCACGTACCTCCTATCGCAGGAGAATTCTACCATCAGACAAGACCACCTTGGAGTAAGTCCACCACCATACGCATTGAGTGGCCTGCTCCATAACAATGATTTATTCGTATTTTTCGCAGACCAGAGAGTGACGTTCCCGTACAAGGTCTTAACTTCTGTCCTGGTCAGTTGCTCCCCAGCTTCCCCCAAAAGATTGACTAACGCATCAACACAGAGGATGTGTTCCTCTCTCACATTCGAAAGGCTGAGCGTGAGCAGTTGATGCGTGCAGCGCAACCGAGCTATGGAAATCCTACGCACAACGCGGCGCATAACTACATCTCGATCGTCCATGAACTGTTTGGGACTGGGACTATTGGGCCCACGCAGCCTATGCGACTCGATGTTCCCGACTACATATCAGTTCTCCGCAAGCCATTGGACCAATGCGATATCCAATACTTGGAAGCCAAAGGTGGCCTTTGTCTCCCCACTACCCGGTTCCGCAATCAGTTGTTGAGAAGCTATATTCTATGGGTGCATCCGCAGCTTCCGGTTCTGGATCTGCACCGATTTCTACAGGCAATCGCAGATAGCGACAAAAGCAATCGGATCAGTCTCCTGCTCTTTCATGCGGTAATGCTTGCGGCAGCGGCATTTGTGGACATATCCCACATATACGAGGAGGGTTTCATCTCGCGCAAGGCGGCACGGGAGGCCCTGTTCCAGCGGGCAAAGGCTCTATTAGAGTTGGATTGCGAATACGATCGGCTGTCGCTGGTACAAGCAGCGCTGTTGATGGTACACTGGAACGACGTCCCAGCGGAGCACCAGGATGCACAGGGCTGGATTGAAACATGTCTTTCACAATCCGTTGCAATGTGTCTTCATTGCAATCTGCAGGAAAAGCCAACGATGACGCAAGGCCAACTCCAGGTATGGAGGCGCACCTGGTGGTGTCTATACCAGCATGCCTGCCTCAAATCACCAGATCTGCTCGTAGAGATGGCGATTCTAGAGAGAGCTTATGCTACTCCCGTCCCCATGGTGACATTAAACGACTTCAATTTGGGAGTCTTTTCCCCCGAGTGCCAGGCCACGGGGGCCCAGTGCGAGGTGCTTCAGGATACGGAGTATCAAAAGGCACAAGCGCTCATCTTTATCGAAAAGGTCCGACTCTGTCGAGTCGCCCAGTTGTCCGGTCTCTCGAGCAATATCTGGGGGATTGCTCACGGTGGCCATGGACCACGTGTCAACGGATCTCCTACAGCCGCCATCGAGGCTTTGCGCCGTTGGTCCAATAATTTGCCGGATGCTGTATGTCACCACTATCCCATATCTCTGGCCTTATCCGCCTGGGACCAAAGTATTTATGTCCATCGCACCTGGCTGCGTCTACTTTATCTCGGACTATCATACGCATTACACCGTGAGGTCCGGCAGGGACTGGGGGGTACTTTTACCGGCATATCGTTACAGAACGAGGACACCGAGTGTTTAGAGCAGATTTTGTTCCGTCTCAGCGAAACCTTTCAGGAGATCTACAGCTTGAACCTGTCGGATAATCTCCCCAGTGCGTCTGTGGCGCTGCTGACTCTCGTGTTGGCCTTTCACCGACGAGCAATTGACACTGGAACCCGAACCACGCAGACGGAGCATGCAGTTCGGTTTCACCAGTGCTGGATGACTATGAGCGAGATGGTGGATCGGTCTGAAATCGCCAAGCTGATGGTTGGGAAATTGAGAGACTCGCTGAGTGGGATATGGGAGCATCTGTCATCGGCGCTACTTCCTCTATAATAGTTTCTTAGCCTGAACTCCTAAATTATTATGATCTCCTAGATAAATCCATCATTGCGGTTACTCTGTTCCGTCATCTTCGTAGCGAAATAATCCAACGATCAATGCCCAAGACGCGCGGTAACCAGGCAAAACCAACAGTCGATGCCTATGATGCTTGGGGAGTAAGTAACTTGTTGTAATCGTCGAAATGTCGATCCCCACTGACTATACTATAGACAGTACACTAGACTGCACTATACCGCGCTATTCTACACGATATAACACTATATGTTCCCCCGCAGTTTGGATGTTGAATGTCGGAATTTACTTCGCGTCCGACTTTCTTCTTCCCCGCCACATCCAAACTCCAATCGGAAGGATCTCGCAAGAGACCGAAATTCAGCACCTTTCTTTTTCTCCTTGTTCTTTCTGTCGCTGCAGCCGCGCAACATGACTGGCTATATGACTGGCTGTATCCTACAGGCTGTGCTTATTGGCAATGCGCTCGGCCCTCGGTCGATATTTCTTTTCTTCCGGTTTTATTGTAAAATACACTTCATCGTCACGACGAGAATGATCGCCGGAGACATTCGGCCACATCATCTTCCACCGAGGCCTTATTCACACTGATTGACACTGATTGACACTGATTGACACTGTTGAATGCAATTCTATACCTCCAACTGTAGTATATACATAACCCCAGTAAACCCACACAAATACAAATACATCCCCAATTTGGTAGGTTAGCCACAGATGCCCACGATTCCGCAATGAAGCATCACGCAAGGATCCCCGTTATTATTGGCGTCGGGGAGGTGAAGAATCCCTCGCGAAGGAAGGAAGATGCCATTGAGCCTCTCGATTTGATGTTGTCAAGCATCCACAATGCTGCCCTGGATGCTCTCTCGCAGAACCCGAACAACCTGATCCCGAAAGTGGATGGGCTGAGCGTCGTGGCTAGCTCAACATGGCCATACCAGAACCTTCCGGGCCTGATATCACAAAAATTGGGCCTGAAGGCTTCCCCTTCCCATATGGTGTATAGCGGCCTGACGGGAAATTCATCCGTCCAGATGATCGATGATATGGCTCGGCAGATCGCGAGAGGGGAGGTAGATCTCGGGGTGGTGGTGGGGGGTGAAGCTTTTGCGTCCTGTAAGTTCTTGATTCCCCTAACAGCTTTGTCTTAATTTTCTCCAACCTCAATTGGGAGGTTAATACTCGACTAGTGAAGGATTTCATCAAGACTGGCAACTATCCCCCGCCATGGACAGCGGGGGACCAAGAGGTGGATGACGTATATTATGCCAACGATACGGACATGCTGGATGGTGGGCAAACCCCATACATATACATATAAAGTTGATATGCTGAGAGTACGGGCAGGCATGGGCGGCATCCACAATATTGGAGTTCCCATGCAGATCTACCCTCTGTATGAAAATGGACTTCGAGCTCAAAGAGGCCAGACGATCAAAGAAAACCATGAAGAGTCCGCAAGGCTATACGCCCAATATGCGGAAGTCGCAGCGACCCACCCAATGGCCTGGAACTACGGCAAGAGGCCCGAGACGGAAACCTCCATCCGTACAATCACCAAGAGGAACAGAATGATTTGCTTCCCCTGTACATAGCCGTTCCGCTGCAGAGTAGGTTTTGCACGCTGACGAACTGAATAGATCCATTACTGATGAATGCGTTCAATGATGTGAACCTGGCAGCGGCCTGCATACTGGCTTCGACGGAGTGCGCTCGAAGTCTGGGGGTTCCAGAAGAGAAATGGATATACCCGTTAGGCGGCGGAAGAGCTACTGATACCGATGAATGTGAGTATCTATTCACATTTATCTGGGCGCCCTACTTACCCATCCGGCATCAGTTTGGAACCGTCGCGACTTTCACTCCAGTCCAGCAATCGCTGCGGCTCTTGACGGAGCACTTCAGTCGTCACGCTTAACTGTGGATGATATTGAGATGTTCGATTTCTATTCGTAAGTGTGACCCCCGCCTACGCCTCTCGCAAATCACCCGCTAAATAAATCAAATATAGGTGCTTTCCAATCGTCCCGAAACTCGCGTGTCGGCATTTAGGAATCTCGCCCCTGGAATCGTCCCGACCGATTACGCTTCTCGGCGGACTGACGTCGTTTGGCGGAGCAGGAGCAAACTACTCCATGCATGTGAGAGACCCGAACACCCAATCGATTCCGTGACGGCTCGCTAACGACCTCAGGCTGTAGCTGAGATGGTCCGTCGGCTCAGATCGAAGGGAGGAGGAGGCCGCCCCGTGAACGGTCTTGTGCTCGGTAACGGCGGTGTATTGACGCATGAGAATGCGATTTGTCTTTCTACGTCAGCCTCCCCGGCCACTCGACCATATCCCCAGGGCGATGGAATGGCTTCAACTCAGAGCACGGGCAATAAACCTCCTGTAGCTACCACGGCTGAAGGGGAGGCCACTATCGAGGTATTTGTTCATCCATCCGCGTCTGAAATTAGAAAGTAACCAGATCAGACATATACTGTTGAGTACGACCGACAGGGCCGCCCGGCACTCGGCCATATCGTTTGTCGTCTAACGAAAAGTGGTGCTCGTGTCATCACTAATCATGCCGATGACCATACCTTGACACAGCTAGCAAGTGTTTGTAGGGAGCCTATTGGCAGAGTCGGTTATGTGAGGCCGTCTGGGACAACGGCGGGCCAGAATCTTTTCTCTTTTGAGAGGCGCCATATGCTTTAGATAACACCAACATAAATACATGAATCTTGACCTATTCTGCCGAAGAGCTGCCCGCATCGGACCAGTGTAAATCCGACATATATGGAGTATGGAATGACCAGGGGGTTTAGATGAAAGTCCTAACCCGCAAGAGATTGCAGATAGCTTAAGAGAATCAGACCCTCCTTCATTCACTTAATGACCACTATGTTGGTACCTTGGTATGGACACAGAATATCTACGTCGGAGGAAAGAGTTGGCCTGCTGCAGTATTGAACAAACGCATATAGGGGCATTGTTTATACTATGTGCATGCACCCTCCTCGCCTTTGAATATGAAGTCCACATCGACTTGACACCATCAGGCTCAGAATAGGAGAATAATTGGTCTATCTTTATTCTAAATCTCGAAGCCTAATACCCTAGAGCTTGACACTGCGCGGTGAGCTTCCGTAATCGACCAACTTCCTCCGGAGAATCTTTCCAGTCGGATTACGCGGAACCTGTTCGATAAAAGCCACCCCGCCCCGGACCTGTTTATAGGAAGCCAGATTGTCCTTGACATATTTCTTGACCTCCTCCTCCGTTATTGGGGTCGTTCCAGGCTTGCGAGCAACAAAGGCACGCGGGATCTCATTACCTGGAATGGCAGGATCGGCTACACCGATAACAGCTGCATCGAGGATCTTTTCATGCCCAATGAGGAGCGCCTCAATTTCAGCCGGGGCTATTTGCAACCCTTTGAATTTGATCAATTCCTAACGATAGTCAGACAGCGGGCCTCCAGAGGGAAATCGAAATAGTTGCGAGCCGAGGAAAGGATCAAGGTATCAACCCAACCTTCTTCCGATCAAGAATATAGATCTTGCCGTCCCGGCATTGCCCAATATCCCCAGTCCGATACCATCCGTCCGCGGTAAACGACTCCGCTGTAGCCGTGGGGTTATCATAGTAGCCCGGCGTGGCGTTCGGACCCTTGACCAGAATCTCGCCGCGATGACCGTCGGGCACATCAAGGCCGTCATCGTCAACAATCTTGATGCGTGTATTGGGGATCATCATCCCCACGCTGCCGGTGTCGTCCTCCCGATCCCAGGGGAGCCAAGTGACCGTCCCCGTTGTCTCTGTAAGTCCCCACGATTGACTCAGCTTGCAGGTAAACTTGGCCTCGGCCATTCTTTGTAGCTCCAGACCCATCGGCGCAGCACCAGATTGTGCATGCTGAATACTATGGAACTGGTCCGTCACGAAGGCGCTCTTCGCGATGCGTAGGTAGATGGACGGGACGGTGTTCAAGAACGTAGGGCGGTGTCTTCTGGCTGCATCGACAAAGTCTTCAAACACAAACTTGGGCATCCAGAAGACGATGCCTCCGGCCATCGTGCCGTTGATGAAATATCCCTGTAGGCCCGCGATATGCGCGGAGGGAAGATGTGCGATGACGCGATAGTCGAATTTCTTTTTCCCCGTCCGGCTCAGATATGTCTTGAGGGTGGCCTGGGTCATCATGGCTTCGGCGACGAAGTTCTTGTGCGAAATGCAGACGCCCTTGGGGACTCCTGTCGTCCCGCTAGAAAAGACCAGCGCTGCGATGGTACTCTGCAGAGTGTGATCATCCGTGATTCTCTCCCAGGGGAGCTCTCTGGTTTCGGTCAGGTAGTTCACATTCCTGTTCGCCCAGGGGCTTAATCGTCGGCCATCGCGCATGAGGCCCAGTGTGAGGACTCGATCAGTCGGGACATGAGCCTTTCGTGCTGCTTCCAAAGCCACCGACGCTAGATCCGCGGATGCAACGATCAGCTTACTTTTACTCTTTTGGATCTGCCCCGCGAGCTCGGCCGCTGTCAGGCCCGTCGATGCAGCACCGTATATGCCGCCGGCTGCGATGACCGCGAAGAACACAGTCGGATTCAGGAGATTGTTGGAGCAGATGCAGGTTACTACATCTTTCCCTGCGCCTGTTTGGCCGACTTTCAGATATGTGCGCAGTGCATAGGCAAGGCGGCGGGTGAGAGTGGCAGATTCACCCTTGGTGAGGCAGTTCTTCGGATTCCCGACTTCTGCGTGCACGACGGTGTCATCGCTTGCCCAGCAATCAGGAGATTCTTTCAATGTCAGTGGATCTCACGGGGCTTATGGGATGGTCCATGCTCACCAAATATGAGACTCAACAGGTCCAGCGACGGAATATCGCAATCAAGGCTGGGAAGGTAATGCATGACGGAGGCGAATGGTTCGGTTTGAGAACTACCTGGTCGTGGGCGGGTGTCCCTCTAGTATGATATACACCCAGGTTGGACCTTTCGTACAGTATACTGAACGGGTTCAGAGCCTCGGTCACAATGGCGGACCTGGACAGGATTTTGAGTCTGGAGGAAGACCATCGGGCCTCGGTGGGGAATATACCCTGGGCTATATGATATAGCCGGCAACGAACGAAGCACTGAACGCTATACTATAGATATATCTCGCCGCGCACAGCACCAGCAGCGTCTAAAATACAAATGGCATGTTCTTATTTCTGCCACTATGTCTGCGATGTATAAGTTTCCTCCCCAGGAGGTGTCCTGGTTGAAGCGCGATGTTCTCTTGTTCGCCAATAGTATTGGTGTCAGCGCTGATGAACCTCATCTCCTTTATGTACATATCACCCTCCCACCCTTTACAAGGATCAATACTAATCTGGTCGGTCTCTCTTTCGAAGGAACTTCATCCCGACTTCGCAGTGTTCCCAACATACCCGCTCATCTTGCGTATGTATTCCCCATCCCAACAGTTTGAATCGCGTCAAGCCATGTCGACTAACGAACCCCCAGCATTCAAGCTCACCGATCAGGAAGTCGTGGAGTTTTACGGCCGCAATGCAACGAACAGTATCCCCGGGGCCCCAGATATCGACCTCCGCTACGCAGTCGATGGCCAGAGAGTCCTCACAATCCACAAACCCCTCCCTACATCCAGCGCGAACAGTAGATTTCTGCTCCGCAACAAGGTGATTGGCATATACGATAAAGGTAACTCCGGTACTTCATTTGAGACGGAGCAACAGGTCGTCGATGCCGTCACTGGAGAAGTATACACCACGACTCAAAGCATGAATTTCGTCCCAGGCCAAGGCAATTGGGGCGGACCACGCGGTAAATTGCTTCTTCTTCTTCTTCTTTCATTGAAACCCTGTACATGTCGAACAGCCAGCGTATTATACACTGACACCAGCGTTGTCTCTCTCCTCAAGGACCCAAATCACCCGCTTACCCTCCTCCTGAGCGCACCCCGGACGCAACCCATACTGTTCAGACAACAGACAACACCGTCTTTCTCTACCGGTACGTTTGATCCCCCCCCCCCACGTCGTGCGGCTTTGAGATCTGAACAGGTACTGACTGGCCAGACTTAATGGCGACTATAATCCACTTCATGCGGTACCAGAATTGGGAGTGGAGATGGGATTCGGCGGGGTTATCATTCATGGCCTGTATACGTACAGCTCCACATGCCATGCTGTGTTACGGGAGGTGTGTGGTGGCGAGGCGAGTCGACTCAAAAGCTTCCAGGCGCGGTTTGTTTCGCCAGTTCGACCGGGTGATCGATTGATCACTGCTATGTGGAAGATGGGGCTTGTGGATGGGTTGGAGGAGGTACGCTTTGTGACCAGGAACCAGGCTGGGAAGGTTGTGCTGGGAAATGGAAGGGCGTTGTTTACTCCAAAGGACGCGAAGTCGAATCTATGAATATCTCTTGTACTCTTCAGATTACACCAGGATCCTGCTATCAATCAACATTCTCTTAGCCTAATCAAGGTTAATTGTTGGCGTGGTCTGTTAATGCCACGAGCTTCGCCGTAGAGCCATGTATATATAATCCTGAATAGATGGGGCCCGTATTGCTCAGGGTGCGTAATACAGCTCGAATTGAATCCTAACTGGGCATCATGGCTACTAGTAGACCCACGGACGCCAACTCTTAAAGATACGAACCTAAGACATCTTTGTTCCAGCATTGTATGCCGCGGCAACCCTGGTCTATCGTACCTTTCTTGGCAGATTCTACCCCTCGGCGCAACTCGTGGCTCACGGGTATGTCGCTTGGTATATGGCTGGGTATGGATATATGCACAGCCTTCCGTAAACCATCGCCGACCCGATGACTGCAGCATCGATAGATGAACCTGTCTGACTTAGGCTGAACACCCTCCGAGGCGCAAAGGTAATTCCCAGAATTTGAACCCCCTCTCTCGTATAAAATCCCCCATACCGCCGTACCTGAAAACGATCAGCTGAGCCAGCCCAAGGTCCATCCATTCACCTATCTCGTCCCTAAATAACCTCTCACCATGGCCCTCATCACCACCCCTATCACCCGTCTCCTTCGCATCGAGCATCCCGTGTTCCTCGCAGGAATGGGGCACACCGCCGGCCCCGATCTCGTCGCAGCCGTGTCCAACGCAGGGGGACTAGGCGTGCTCGGCGGGTTGGGATACACACCGCAAATGCTACGGGAAGCCATCCAAGAGATGAAGGCCAAATTGGCCCATCCCAATCTCCCCTTTGGCGTGGATCTTCTGGTCCCCCAGGTCGGGGGCTCTGCCCGAAAGACCAACCATGACTATACGAAGGGCGCTCTGAATCAACTGATCGATGTGATCATCGAGGAGAAAGCAGCCCTCTTCGTTTCGGCGGTGGGAGTTCCCCCGAAAGATGTGGTTGATCGATTACACGCCGCTGGTATTTTGTACATGGTACGTGTGAAAACGTCCGTAAACCTGGAATATTAACCGCTCGCTAATGTAATGGAATTATGTCACCACGCGAATATATAGAACATGGTTGGCCATCCAAAGGTGCGTTATCAGTCAGCGATTTAATAGTAGATGACTTGGCCCAATATATTAACCCCTTTCCATAGCATGTCCATAAGGCGTGTCAGGTCGGGGCGGACCTGATCTGTGCTCAAGGAAGCGAGGCCGGTGGCCATACAGGGGAGGTTCCGAGCAGTGTGCTTGTTCCCGCCTGCGCCGATGTGTGTCGTCAATACATATCTCCCCTCTCAAAGGAGCCCGTTCAGCTCGTGGCCGCCGGCGGGATCTTCGACGGCCGCGGTCTCGCGGCCGCAATGATGATGGGGGCCGGCGCTGTATGGGTGGGAACTCGCTTCGTCACCGCACGCGAGTCCGCCGCTCCCAAACTTGGTAAACAGGCGTCAGTATCATCATTCGGCAAAACCCATGGTGCAACAATAGTTCTGTCTAACCAGTCGTTGTTGTGTAGGATTATCGATGCCGGTTTCGAAGATACGATCAGAAGTACCCTGTGGACCGGTCGCCCGAATCGGTCCCTTGCAACAGCATATATTCGGGACTGGGAGCGCAATCGCCGTGATGAAATTGTGGATCTCGAGAGTCGAGGATTGATCGTTCTTGAATTTGAGCTGGATAGGCTTATGAAAGCAGGCAAGTTGACGGAGGAGATTGAAGACCAGACCACCCAGAGGTATGTATCCTTTCTATCCTGACCAAAGTCGTTCCACGTCCCTCTAATATTCCTCCAGGACCATGGGATGCGGTGCTGCTATGGTGAATAAGGCAGACCAGTCCGCAAATGAGATTTTGCTCGAGATGGTAGTTGAAGGCTTTAGGCTGCTAAGAGGATCAAGACAGTATGTCGAGGGGGTGGCCAAGCTCTGAACCAGACAACGCCGTCATTGCTATTCAATCTCGCGGTGGTTTGGTGTGGTCTGGCTGTGGGGATCGATTTGCGTCAGGTTTGGCTCGAACTGTTGGATGTTTTTAGTTTTTATTTTGTCAAAATAGCAAGGCGATCTTTCCTCTGAGGGCAAGATAAACGATACCCCCCGTAACAGAACGATCACCCTCTACCGGACGCAGTAGAAGCCCACTTTCCTACATAAGCCTAACGAGGGTAGTATCTCGTCCCAAGCGGGGACGGCCATTGAATATTGGGTTTGGCGAGAGGGAGTGGTAAGTTTTGCCGCCTATCTTTGGTTGGATGTTTGATAGGAGGAATGATTAAACGGTACCGTCAAGTTGAGCGTTCTTCCGTCGAGTAAAGCATATACTAGCGAGAGATGTCTAGTTTTTCCTTGGCGGAATATTGCCAAGCAAGACAAGCACCATGATGTGGGCTTAGCGGGGGCTTGTTTGATGTCTGAGGATGCTTATCCACGTTTCCTGCATACTGCTGTGGCCCAGTGGCTGGTTTCGGTTTACCCCGTGGGGAGTTACGCACTGGTCATCTTCAATGGAACCATGCCGAGATTGGTGGACAAATGCGGGCTATGGCGTTTTAAGCGTCGCGTCCCCCGCTTTTAATCTTCTGAAGGACTCGTCATTGCCCCGTCCGGGTAATTCGGTAGCTCTCCTGGTTCCGAGATCCAGTGGACAGCTATAAACATACGTTGGTAGCCCCCTAGTTCTGATTCAACTACTCTTGTTCCTTCTCGATCCATCCCAACCTTCTACAATGCGTCTTTTAAACCCCTGCCTACTAGCAGTAGGTGCCCTGTCACCGGTAGCTGCCGCCCTAGCATTCGACGGGGCAGTAGGCTTTGGTGCCATTGCTACCGGAGGCACCGGTGGCACAACAGTGCACGTTACCAACCTCGATGATTCAGGGAGTGGCTCATTCCGCGACGCCGTCAGCGCGTCCCATCGGATCATCGTCTTCGACGTCAGTGGCTACATCCAACTGTCGTCCGCGGTCTCCCTGTCGAGCGACCTGACCATCAACGGAGACTCCGCGCCCGGCAACGGCATCGGCATCATGGGCGGCGAGGTGTCAGCCAGCGGCAAAAGCAACATCATCATCCGTCACCTGCGCATGCGACAGGGAACTCTCGATTCCGATACCGGCAAAAGCGCCTTTAACATGGGGAAGGCGACCAATGTCATCCTCGACCACTGTTCCATCGAATACGGACAATGGGACTCGGTGGACGCCGTCAGCGCCGTGAACATCACCGTCTCCAACTCCATCATTGCCTTGCCGATCGGGCAACAGTTTGGCGCACATGTCGAAACAGGCCCGTCGACCTTCTATCGCAACCTGTGGGTGAGCGCACACAACCGCCAGCCGCTCTCCAAGGACAACACGCAATATATCAACAATGTCGTCTACAACTTCCAAGCCGCCTATACCGCTGCGAACACGGGCGGAGACTTTTCGCATGATATCATCAATAATTATTTCATCACGGGGCCCAGTACCACCAGTGCCTCCGACACATATTACCAGATGAATTCGGGTCAAAGCGTATATGCATCCGGCAATTATCTTGACAGCAATAAGGATGGCGTGTTGAATGGCGCGGCGTACAATACTGTTGGATCTTCGACTGTGCTCTCTGCACCGTGGGCATCGGATTCACTGGCCCTCTCCACTATGTCGGCCGCGGATGCTGTGACATACGTGTTGGCAAATGCGGGGGCCTCCCCTCGAGATGAACTGGATACGTTTGTTGTTAATGTTGTCAAGTCATTTGGCACGGAGGGAACGCTCTACAAGTCTCAGGGTAACACCGGCGTTTCCAATGGGGGGTATGGCACTTTGTAAGTTCCTGTTGCGCCGTAAGATTCCTAAGACATTATGTACTCTCAAAAACAAACGATGATGCCTGCGTTGATGTAACTACCAGTTGTATGAGAGATCGCACCGTAGCTAGACCACAATGGCTTGTCACTAAATTACGTCGAATCACTAAAAGTAATTGGTTATCTATTCCTTATCTTAGTACTCTTTATATTAATATTAAATAAGCTGCCGACATTATGATCAAGAGTCATCTTTCTTACCTCATCGAGATGGGCGTGGTGAGGGGTAGGCTGATTGGTCATGGCGCCATTTAGGACGTGATTGACCCGCGTTGGCGTCCTGCAGTCAGAGGGGAAACCCCGCCCTAGAGATGAGACAGGATTGGATAATTCAATTCCCAATACTGCCCGGTTTGTGGCCATGGCAATGTATTTGACGTTCATAGGGTGCGCATGGCGGCTATTTATACTTAAACTAGGCCTTGCGGGCAGTCACCATGGCAAAGAATGGATCCTTGAGGAATTCAGCCCAAAAGTCCAGATCTTTCTGGACCACCTCTGTTTGCTCCGGGTCCATCAGCTGCAATTCAGCCAATCCAAGCTCACCAGCAATGGTGTCGGTGACCGAGGCCGTTTGTATCGCCGTCCCCTCAAACCCAAGCGGTGGCTCCACAACAGCCTCCACCCAATACTTTATCCCATCCGGGATTTCTTCAATGTCGGTGAACTTAATCCCATATTTCCCATAACTGATGTATGCGGGATAAACACTATGCACCCTCACACCCAGAAATCTCCCACCAGGCTTCAGATTGGAAGAGACGTTCGCCCACATTGCCCGGAGGTCTTGGATCGAAGCAGCATGGTTGAAAGTCCAATTCACCATGACGATATCGTAGCCATCCTGGTATTGCGGGCCCTGTGGAGGAACCTGTTGAGTGAGAGGCTGCGTTATGTCCGCTTGAAACCAGCGAATACGGTCTGGCCGGCCGAGTGCTGCTTCTACTGCCTCTCCCTCCCGCAGCATCTCGGAGGAGATGTCAACGACATCAACTAGAGCGGCACCGGCATCGATCGCGTCGCGGGCGTGGATCCCGCTGCCACCTCCTAGGTCAAGCACGGTGAGGTCGCTGCAGTCACCCAGTGCGAGACGGACGAACTCGGCCTCGAGCTGGAAGTATGGCAGGTCTACCACGGAGGTATATTTGGCGGCAAACTTATCGTATTGGGTCTTGTCCTCGGTGGTCATGGCGAGTAACTGCTGGAACTGACACTAAGGGGGTCTGGAAGAGACGGGAAGATTTGTTGTAACGAGAAATGCTGGGGGCTTTGATGACCTTTATGCTTTCCCAGGCGCACCACCCTTCTTCGCAGTAGTGCTACTGCAGAGTGCCAAATCAGTCACACCCTTTGGAGCGCTTGCCAAGATGCACTACGACAATAATGGATCATTTATGTATATTTTTAACAGTGCCCCAACACTCGTATTGCACTAGATAAATCAACATTTAAAAGTATTTGCTGATTACTCGTTAAAATACATTAATTTGAGAGGGAGCCACGAATAGCAAGCCAAATGCACTAGTCTTAATCAGGGATCTGCATTGCTTATGTAACGTCCCGGAAGTAAAAGTTATCC
Organism: Aspergillus biplanus; assembly: GCA_027569045.1. Classification (NCBI taxonomy): domain Eukaryota; kingdom Fungi; phylum Ascomycota; class Eurotiomycetes; order Eurotiales; family Aspergillaceae; genus Aspergillus; species Aspergillus biplanus. The sequence goes on from JAPDEJ010000016.1 coordinate 619,328, forward strand.
GGCTTATGCACCAAATACCATTTGGCTTCAAATGCATCATTTTCGTCAAACTATGGAGAGCCCTGCGTATTATAGGCCACTCATATTAAGATGTGCATAAAAAAGGCCACAACCTGAATATCAACAACTGTCAACTAGGCCACAATGCAGGAAAATATATAATGGAATATCATCCATTAAACAGAGGTTAACCATTGAGAGGCATTACTAGAAGCGTGGGAAATGTCTATCTAAAACTTTAAGAGAAAATAATTCATCATTTTGTTTTCCCTGTATCTGTGGCTCCTGAGCAAGTCAGAGCAGGAGACCGAAACGCCTCCGGATTGTGTAATTGGCTCGGATGCGGTGGCAGCGGTATTGGCCGCCACAGTTGATATTACCTTCTTGGAGCATGGTTCTTGAGTAATGAAATATTTGCTAAGAAGCCGGCATGTTGCTTAGGACCTGCCGTGACTCCATTAGCACGGTTTCGCGCCTTATGTGGAGGTCGTATAAGCTGTTTCGGAGATAGAACGCTAGCTGCTCGTGGAGTCTGGGGAGGCACTGCATTCCGGCCCTGCGGAGTGTGGGGAATAACGGTGATCTTTAGCAAGAAAGTACTATGGAAGTATGAATCCATGGTGAATATCCTTAATTGAATTGTTCGATGATGCAGATTGCAATTTAAATCAAACCCTAGCGTCGAGATCGTCAGGGCCGCTGCTTCTTTCAACCGTGCTTACTGCAGGCACAAGCGCGACATTCCGCGGTCTCTGTATATCCTTCCCTTTTCGGTTCCTCCGATACTCCCCCGATCTCAATCGCGTTGAACGTAGATACACCAACTTCCGGGAAACGTAAATCATTCACATATAAAATGGCACCAATTCTCCCTGAACCTGCGTCACTTTCCTCGGTGCACCAGACAGGCCTCCATCGCCATTCTTTCCTCTCCTGGTAGCATCATGCTCAAATCCCTCTTATGGGCCGCCGTCCTGGCACTGGCCACACCCTGCCAGGCACGCTGGTGGCCTGGTCACCATCACCACCACGAATCCGATTTCTGGTATGCAGCCATGGACCACGTCGGTCCGAGTAGGGGATACGCCCCGCATCTCGATGACCGCACCACGTACGAGGTTTTCATGGAGGCGCGCGCACACAATGGCGAGGCAATCCAGGCGGCTATTGACCTGAGGTCGTCGTATAATGGCACTAAGCGGCAGGGGTCATGGCTTGCATCGCAGCCACGAGTATGCACTCTGACCTTCAGTTAGAATGGCTCATGCTGACATGATGCTGTTGCAGGTTGTGTATATTCCACCGGGAACGTATGAAGTGAGGCAAACGATTAATATGACGACGGACACGATCCTGGTGGGGGATGCTACCAATGTATGCTTCTCCTTGTTGGTGTGTATTGGTACCGCGCTGACAGGAATTAGCCGCCAGTGCTCAAAGCCGCAGAGGGGTTTATCGGCAGCACATTGCTGAATGGTATGATCCTTGAAATAATCCAAGTTAGGAATTATGTCTTTCTGATCTCTTGCAGGCCAGGATCCGACAACGGGGCTATCCGGGGAGATCTCCTTTGCTGTGGGTCTGAAGAACCTCGTGCTCGACAGCACTAGTATTGACTGTCGTGAGTACGCCACCCCCTTACTCGTTTATATTATTTGCTGATGGATGAAAATAGAGAGCAACTTTACTGCGCTCTACTGGGGCGTGGCACAGGTCGCCCAGTTGCAGAACATGAAGATCGTCATGCCCGAAGCCCATCATGGCAAAGGACACACCGGAATCCGGCTGGGGCGGGGCTCGACCCTCGCTGTGGCTGATGCCCGCATCGAGCATGGCCAGGTCTGTTCTCTCCTTGTCCCCATCCTTCTATCTCTAATCTGGTACCATCATCTCTGCTGACGACCTGAGCAGTACGGAATCCATCACGACGGCCACCAGCAGGCCCTCTTCAAGAACGTCTACTTCCACAAAAACGCCGTCGGCATGTATATCAGCGGCGGATACACCATCACCCTCCTCAATCCCACCTTCTATGGCGTTGGCACCGCCGTGAAGAACACCGGCCTGAAGGGTGCCGGCGACAACCCCTTCGTCGCGCTACTCGATGCCCGGTCCATCCAGTCCGGCGTCACATTCCACTCCAACACCACCCCGTCCATCGTCATCGACAACCTAGACAAAGACACGAATAGCAACATCGTCGAACTCCCCAGCGGTGTTGCTCTAGGACCCGCACGACACGTCAACACATTCTCTTACGGCAACACCGTCGGACGCACCCCCATCTACGGCAACGACTCCTCCCCCGTTCCGCCACGCCCCCAGATCCTCGCCCCCGGTGGTCGCTACCCCGCCGTCCCAGCCCCCAACTACGCCAATCTGACTGTCCACAGCTTTATCAACGCCAAGGACCCCCGTCAAAACGGCGGAGTATTCCTCCTAGGCGACGCATCCGTCGACGACGCGCCAGCACTAAACAAAATTCTCCAGTACGCCGCAGACCACAACAAGATCCTCTACCTCCCCTACGGCGACTACCGGGTGCACTCCACCGTCTTCGTCCCCGTTGGCTCCCAAATCATCGGCGAGGCCTGGTCTACCATTTCCGCCGGTGGGGACTTCTTCAAAGACGCCTCCCACCCCCAACCCGTCGTCCAGCTCGGCGCACCCGGCAATATCGGCCGTATCCACGTCCAGGATATCCGAGTCACCGTATCCGACGTTCTCCCTGGCGCAATCCTAATGCAAGTCCACGCGGCAGGTCAATCTCCGGGGGACGTGGCGCTCTGGAACTCCGCGCTTCTAATCGGTGGAACCCGTGGCGCTGACGGGCTGACAAACGCCTGCACGGACCCTAGCAACGAATGTCAGGCCGTCTTCCTAGGCCTGCACCTGGCTCCCGGTTCATCCGCTTACATCGAAAACGTCTGGAACTGGGTAGCAGACCACATCACCGAGGAATTCGAGGGCGGGTGCCACATCGCCGGACGGGGCGGGGCACTCGTTGAAACGGACGCGGGGACCTGGATTTATGGTTTGGGAAGTGAGCACTGGTGGCTCTACCAGCTGAATCTGCGTGAAGCGAGTAACGTCCTTGTTGCCTTACTGCAGACGGAGACGAACTACGAGCAGGGGGATAACACGGCGCAGATTGTCCCGGAGCCGTGGACGCTTGATGTGGAAGGGTGGGGAGATCCGGATTACAGTTGGTGTGGGAAGGAGGAGAAAAGGTGTCGGATGGGCTTGTCGAATTATATTCAGGGCGGGAGTGATATTTATTATTATGGGAGTGCGTCGTGGGTGTTCTTTAGTGGGCCCGGGTATCAGCCGTGTGTGGATGATAATTATACGTGCCAGGAGTATATTCATTGGATTGAGGGGATGCCGGAGAACTTGCAGGCGTATGGGATGTGTGCGAGGGGGGTGGAGGTGGTGTTGAGGTTGGGCGATGGGACAGAGGTGCGCAGTCAGGAGGGCTTTGTGGGATCGTGGACGCCGGATGGGTCGTTGGTGGGGAGGTATACGGTTTAATATATAGGAGGACAGGAGCAGAGGATGGGATTGGAGATGTTTAGTTACGAGTCTGGGGTTTATGGAACAAGTTACCTCCTCGAATTTCCTGGGCAATGGATTGTACTTGCCTGTGTTTGCTATCGGAGATTATGTATGCCTCTCATAGCAACAATATTCGGGAGCATGAATCGGCCTTGCTAATGACAATCGGATAGAATTCAAAACTACATATAATTACTCTTCCGTTTTCTAGCTGGAGGACATCTGGATTTTATATCGTAAGGACAAAGAGGAAAGAATGAGAGCACCTGTTGCACACCAATCAGAAGCAATAATAGTCCCAGGAATGTCATTCAATCCATTCGCATCTGGTGGAGTAAGAGAGAGCCGCGGTCGGATTCCACTGCGCTCATGAATGAAGAAGCTGTTTGTGCTTCACTGCCTGAATGGACGCCCTCGGATGTATATTATCGCTAACTAAACTTTCTACCCCGCATGATGGTAGACCTTCAGTACTTCAAGCCCTCAAGGAAGGTTTCTAGACTCATACGCCTAAAATGGAAGGTCATTCGGTTCCTAGACAAAGCCAACATCTTCAGCCGGCTCCTCGAGCGGGCAGCCACGCACGGGAAAACTAACGGCGTCAACTTTATCGTCACCCTCCATCTCGCGCACACAGACGGAATCCCACGAAGAGACAGTCCACTCTTCCTCGCCGCTCTAAAACACGACGTGGACACCGTCCGCCTCCTCCTACGCTAGGGAGCGGACCCAAACCGACGATCTCACGGCTAGCGGTCAACCGGGGGATGCCTAATCTTCGACTGGCCCATTGACGACCCCCTTTCTACGGCGCTGCATGCGGTCGCAGGGTTCAATCAGCATGAAGGACAATCAAAAACACAGCTTACGCCTACGGAAGACTCATGACCTTTTATCATAGTAATATAACTAGCTGTATTACAGATATAAGCTAGTGTCTCCTGGGGCCCTTAAATCTGCTTCTTTATCTACTGGACTACGAACACTTATCTTTATCAACTACAAAATACCCCTGAGATCAGGGGCATGGGGGGGGGTTGGTTGAGCATATCTGACCAGTATGCTCATTTCATTGCCTGATTTCTGACCCGGCGCATAGATAGATGTGCTAGGGACCAAGTGGATATATGATCTGATTTGAGCCTGACTTTCTGTATTTCGTGTTAAAAAGCAGTTAATGCTGAATTACTATTAGACTTCAAACAGTATACCAAAGCAAGTACGGTCTATACCATTTTATAGCACCGGTATTATCCCATCCGAGGCCCGTTGGATGCCTGAGGCCCCAACTCCGCCCTGTCCCCCTGACACCCGACAGGGGTCTCTGTGAGCAACGCCTGGGATATTTGCCCAATCAATACTAAGGTAGTAAAAAAGCTTTCTATCCATCATGGCACGGCCACTCAGTTGCGGTAATGAAAAAGACTCCCCCAGTGACCGATCAGGCATAGTGGTGGCGTCATCAATCCCATCTGGCTGCGGCTGCAACGTTGCCCCGTCGGGTTGGTGCAACGTAAAATTCGAGAGCACAACGAGGTTTAAAATAGAGATTTGGTCCTAGTTTACAAGTTGGGTTTCAGAAATTAGGTTTCTCGGGTGCCTACAAAATGATCCTAACGAGGGTCCTCTTATTCCTGTTCGTATATTCCTCATATGGGCAGGATGTTGGGTTGAATTACACTGAATTGCTTCCGTATCTCTCACCACGTGGGCTCCAGGCCATTGAAGAAGGCGCAGGCTGGAGGGACCTCAACAGAACGATCTTTTCCAAGCCATACGATAAGGATAAATCTCCAGATGGAATGTGAGTGCTCTCCCATCCCCTCAAGTAGATCACTTCCCTAATCTCTGCTCTAGCATCAACTTGGGTATCGCGGAGAACTTCCTCACGCACGAGGAGTTAAAGGATTATCTGGTGAACAATGTCGGTCTTGCCATTTCCCTGTCCCCAATACAAGGTCTCATAATACCAGGTCTAATTTCCCGTGTTTTATAGTTTACTATCGATCCTCTCGCGCAAATGACCTACGGACAAGGCGCAGCGGGTTCGCCTCGCCTAAGAAAAGCCCTAGCTCCATTCTTTAACACCCGCTTCCACGCCCGCGAGCCCGTTGCAGAGGACGAAATTGTGGTCGCATCAGGAATAACATCCTTAATCGACTCACTAGCATGGTGTACCTGCCAGGAAAACGAGGGCATTATCATTCCCCGGCCTCTGTATAACAATTTCCCCACTGATTTAAAGCTCCGCAGTTCAGCGCGGCTTCTTCCAGCCTCATTCCGATGGGATGACCCGATGAGAGGGGGTAACCAGACGTACTCACTTGACCAGACACAGAGCGCGGTCGCGAATGTAGAAGCTCTAAATCGGACCTTCTATGAGTATGCAGCCCGTGGTGTCAAAGTCCGAGGAGTCATGATTACCAAGTATGACACATATATCCCTCTATAACTAAGCCCTTCCAATCCACTAGAAGCATCTGGTTAATTGATTGAACAGCCCACATAATCCATTAGGATACTGCTATGTATGTTGTGTTGCCTATTTGACTTCCAAAGCACCTAGTACGAGGCTCACCACATGTTTTTTCTTGGCAGACCAAGGAGACTCTGCGGGAAATCGCCCGCTTTTGCGCCGAACATAATCTCCATTTTATATCCGATGAAATCTACTCTAACTCAGTATATGAAAACAAAGCCTCTCCAAACGCGACTACATTTGCCTCCGTTCTATCCCTGGATTTATCCGATGTGATTAACCGGAACCTGGTACACGTCATGTACGGGATGAGCAAAGACTTTGGAGCCAGTGGGTTCCGCCTAGGTGCCCTGCATTCCCGCAACAAGGCACTCATTGAAGCCGCGGGGGCTGTGAAGTAAGGTTTCCTTACTTAAGGCAGAAACCAAGAACTAATTCATGAATGACAGCTTATTCTCTTGGCCCTCATATCTGGCACAGGACCAGTGGGCGCGTGTCCTAGAGAATACCACCTTTGTGGATTCACTTCTTCGTCTTAACTCCGAGAGACTGGCAGCCACCCATGATAATCTTACTGCATACCTAGACCAGCAGCATATCAACTACTATCAGCGAAGGTTTGTCGTGTTTTCCTAGCTCCCCTAGTTCTTCTAAAATATTAATGCTAGATGATGCTTACTTCTATTTCCCTGACAACAGCAACGCGGGCCTGTTCGTCTGGGCCCGTGTCCTCCCCTACGCAAAGAACGCGACGACGCCATATATTGAGGTCAAAGCACGGTTCAAGCAAATCCTGCTCAAGAATGGGGTATTTATCCAGGATGGAGATGCGTACTATGCTGAGGGAAATGAGAAAGGTTGGTACCGGATCACTTTTTCGTATGACCTCGATATGCTGGGTGAGGGGTTGAAGCGCTTGACGAAGAGTCTGGAGGAGCTGAGGAAGACGGTGCCGGGTTGGGAGGAACCAGTTGGGAATGCTACTCGTCACGACAATCTGAAGCCCTAACCGGCGTAAAAGGGTGATTTGGGCAAGATCCCGATCATCTTCGCCTCTGCCACCCCTCGGAGCGGATCTCGGGCCGTGAAATACGCTGTTATTGATGAGAGGAACGAAATGATATAATTACCTACTATATTCCCAGGAGGGTTTCATATAATACGCCGGGGAAAGGACGTTGCCTGTTGAACGCGTAGTTATGTATTTGCTGATACACCAAGGGGGCATCACTTTAAAATTCACTACTATAAGCCTCATGGCGTGAAGAGAAATCATTCCTGAGTTTCTAACCCTATGCCACGGGAATAACCTAGCATCTTTTGTCATGATTCCGAAACTTTCTTGTAGAGCCCTATCTAGGTGATTGTGTTATTTTACTTGGTATTTATGTACATGTGACCTCCCGATTGGGTTTAGCCCTGAATGACGCATAAAAACGGCGCCACGATGATCCGGGCGAAAGCGCCGAGGTCGCTGTGCCAAATAAGTGGAAATAACACTCCACTACGCTACTCCAGCGACCCCACTCGGCCGTCCCATGGAATAAAAGGGTCTGGCTTGTTTATATATTGGCGTGGACTGCCGCCCCGTCGCTGAAAATGCCCCCAAAAACCCCACGCGCGAAAGGCAAGGGAAATGGGGACAATGGACGGCCTCCCCACGGAGATTCAATGGCATATTTGCCGTCTGGTAGGTGATGCCTGGCTGAAATTGTGACCAATACAGCCGACGAACTGACGTGGATTCTACTATTTAGCTGGAACGGGATGATTTACGAGGTTCGTTGCTGGCTTTGCGGCTCACCACTCGCGGCTGGGGGGATGTTGCAACGGCGGTGTTTTTCCGATCGCTCACCGTCACGATCTGTCGCGGAGTGGACGTTGAAGAGGCGGTTGCCGGACTAACTGAATCCGGGCCTGGCCACCGGTTTCTGAAATACGCGCGGAAACTCCGGATCATAACTCTTATGGACAATACCAAGGAAACCCCCCGGACCCTATGGAGATGGCAGAGAGAAAATATGCGATATCGACATCGATCAACGATCGACACGTTTCTCGAGTCGTATTTGCGAGGGTCGAGGTTCATATCTGAATCCATCAAGGCCGGGCATGGCCTGGGCGTCTGTTCCGGGAGCCATTGGGAGCCTCTCGTCCCGCTCCTGGCGCGACTGGGTTGTCATCTGGAAGAGTTCGACTTCATTGCGGGGAATGAGTTTCCACCTTATTTATCCCAGGCCATCGCCCGGTATCATCCCGCCTGTCGCGTGAATCTTTGGCACCGCCAGGCAGTGTCGTACAGCGTTTTGCCCGAGGCTGAACGGCCGCGCCGAATTTTTCGATTTCGATTTGATCTGGAGACCCTTCAACTCCCGGGGCTGCATACACTAGCCCTGGGAGTCCTGCGGAGCGGCAGCAAGGAGAAAGGCTGGACGGAGCTAGAGGAAATGCTCCCGTTCCTTTTCCAGGCGCCCCATCTCAAACACCTGATTCTGGCCGACGTTGTCAGGCCGGATACGTTTGCCTTATTGAAGGCCAAATGGGCCGCCCTGACTGCCTCGGTCAATCCAACCCCGGTATCATCTCTCCGATCCATCTCACTGTTACAGCGAGGCCCAACTGCGGAAATCCTCTTAACGTTGGCAAAAGTGGTGAACCTGTCATCCCTAGAGACACTGGAACTCCGACATTACTGTGACCCAGCGGTCCTCACCCAAATCGCCCTGGTCGTTCCAAATCTCAAGCGGCTTTTCATGTGCGCAGACGGCTCATCCTGGCTCTACCCAGGCCCGCTCTGCCAAGACTATAATAGCGATAACGAAGAGACAATATATGCCATGCAGGCATTTAACAGACTGGAATATCTACATGCTCCCGGATTTCGCACTGTATCCGGTTTATTCAGAGTCCTGGAACATCATGGCCCATCATTAAAGGGACTCAGCCTCAAGGCCTCTAGAGACGTTCGGTCATCGGTTGCTACCTACCCCCGGTCCGACCCAGGGTACAAATACCCCCAGTTCACCGGGCCTGACATCCATGAAATGGCCCGTATATGCCCGAACCTCCAGGAACTCCGCCTCCAAGTCCGGCGCCACGGGGGCAACCGCGATGAATGCGCAATATACCAAGCCCTGGGAGCATTCAATAAACTCCACACCCTCATCCTGGACCTTTACTATGACTCTCGACCGCGAGCAGCCACAGGCCCGAGAAGCGACATCGACTCCGCCCACCGACGACAAATCTTCATCAACGCAGCTATAGACGAACAACTTGCACGGGGGATATGGGATGCCATTGTCTTAAATCAACCCTCCCGGTGCTTGAGGAACTTGCGTATTATCCCTTTTGGATCATGGGGCATGCCTGATCATGAGAGGTTTGTGTGTACAATGCTGGCGCGATCCTACCTGCTTACACGATACAATCTAGACAATCCGGGGGTTCCGGCTGTGACTGAACTTGGACGCCAGGAATTGGCCATCTTGTTGGATAAACAGAAGAGGTATAACACTCTGACGGACGAGAATGATGCGGTTCTGCGCGATCTTTGGCCCTTGGGTCCTGGGGAAGACGGCTGGATGTCGGGGTCGACGAGCTTTCCGTTGCGAATGGATGAGTTGTAACATGGTACATGGTACACATGTGCTTGACTGACAGCGTAGCCGCCTGTAAGGTTGCTGAGCGTTCGAGGGTATTACTACTAGTAGGGCGGACTGAGGCGGCTGTTGGATGTACGTAATTTACAGATACTGCGGATTTAGGGAAGGTTATGTTGTGTGAATAAAGAATGGAGGGGAATACTAGTCGTAACTTTACTGAGTCTCATTTAATTTACTGCCCAACGATACTTAATCCTGTATGATGGACATCCGCGTACCCCCCACCCTCCAACCAGCCACACGTTGAATGTCTAATTGCACCACTAAGAGAGAGAAGCAAAATAAAGCCAGCAAAAGATGCGCACATATCACCACACTTAGGGTACACAGGTTGGAGAACTGGGCGTGGTTTCACCCGCCTACTCCTCGTCCGCCCAGTGAACCGTTGGCCCAACACAGTACGTATTCCCCACCACCAGATTCGCATCACACTCTGCCACCGAGGACAAAGAGGGGTTCACGGCGAGGAACAAGCCCCACGCGATATTCTGCTGCAGACAGATGGATACACATTCATCCCCGGATACAGCTGTATACCAAACGCCGCAGGAGCGGGCCGTTCCTGGCGCGACGGTAGCGTCTGCCGGGGGCGGGATGGCCCCATTGGCGTAGCTGCTGCCCCCCGGGGACTTAGTCTCACCGGAACCCACGGAGGAGTGGACTCCGCCCTGGGGGGAAAGGCAGATGATATTGCCGAGGTTGAGGCGGGCGGGCTGGAGCTTGGTGCATTCTGCATCGATCCAGGAGTTGTACTTGCGGACAGTGTTGGGGCGGAGGTTCAGGTTCCATTCGATGTCCTGGCAGGTGTCGGTGTCGGTGAGGGTGTACTGGGTTTCGCACGAGAGGGGGAGGCAGAGGGTGGCGTTGACGGGGAGGATGGAACACCGTGCGATGAGGGTTGGGTTGCCGTATAGAATAGATGCTGATGCGAGCTTGTATTCAAGGGCGATAGAATCACATGTGTCGCCTTCCTTGGTGGTATAGAGAATATCAGACGCACAGATGGGGTCTGGGGTTTCATCGGCCACGTATAAGGGTTCATGGAGATCCGTGGGCCCGGTGAGATCGCAGTTCGCCTGGACGGTTTCCAGGTCCCTTTGATTTCGCTCATCGTAATAGGCGTACGGGCTGGCCTGTTGCATGGCCAACAGCGTGGTGAAGCAGTAGGCGCACATATCCTCGAGGGCCATGTCACTGACCTTGCGCACGAGGGGGGAGTCATAGAGAACATCGATGCAGTATCTGTCTGTGGCTGGATCTCGAAGACACGTCATGTTATAGTTGGCCCATACTGCACCGCCCAGGCTTGTGGGCTTTAAATCCCCAATCAGCTGGCCGGTACAGTATTTGGCCACATTGTCATAGTAGCCCTTGAGACTAGTTCCACAGCCTGCATCGCACACAGAGTCCGCCAGCGTGGCATTTGTGATGCGCTTTCCAATGCCAGGACTTTGGAACAAGGAGAGATATGAGTCACAGAGGATCTTTTCTGATAGCGCCGTCTTGCATTCACTCGTCAGGGATAAGTCACTCAGGCGATACTGCCTGTAAAGCTGAAAGCCCGGGAAGGTCCTCTGCCCGATTGTGCTATCTGCCTCCCTCACCCACGCCAGAATGGAAGACATAAACCCGTTCACATTGTCGGCGGCCAGGGTGGGGGTTTCGTTGACGGGAGACACCATCTCGACAATCCCCTTGGTGACCAGATTGTACATCCACATATCCGTGCTCTGCGAGATTTCCACCGCGCGCTGCTGGCAATTCTCCGTGACCAGGCAGTCCTGCGTGTAGTTTGAAAACCAGCTGTAGAGACCGGCCCCCATGATATAGACTGAGGTTGAATCGAGCACGCGAAGTGCCCAGGCCACCGCACAGGTTTTCGAGGCCCCCGGGCAGCCCGTAAACACCGGATCATTCGCAAACAACCCCGTGCTAAACGGTCGCGGGGCCTTGGGCACCGGGTGGAAATAGGGGGACTCGGTCTGGATCATGCTCATATAGAGATCTTTGGCGGAAGAGAGTTGATACTGATAGAGCACGTTATGCTCCGACGCAGTTCCATACATCCAGGTGGGCCCTTGACTCTCGACCAGGATTCCACGCGCGGAGTAGACGTTAATCTGGTCCTGCGTCTTCTTGTCTAGATCGTGATCCGCCGTCCACGCCCAGATGTTCTCTAGATAGGCGGACGATTGCGCCGTGAGATGCAGCAGCAACGATGCCCCTTTGCAGGACGTGTTGGCGGTCCCGTCATTCTTGGGACACTGAACCGATCGCAACAAGGACCCCGTGGCGCCTCCGACTCGGAAATGGGAATCCCACATGCCGGCCGAGCCCTTGGTCGACTCGTGCACGTTCCACTCCATCAAAATGGCGCCCGCCGTTGGTCCGGACACGGTAAACATCATACTCTGGATCTCGATAATACCGACATCCCCGGGCCTTCCCACTTGCACGGCCACCCGCGGCTGGAGCTCCTTTTGAAATTTCGGCCCCTTGGCCATGATCTGTGACCAGGCCTGCCCAACAATGCGCGACCCCACAGGCACATGCAGTGTATCCTTGATAACGTACGCTCCAAATGGAAAGAAAACAATGGCAGACATGTTCGCCGCACGATCCAGGATGCTGTTAAGAATAGGTGCATCATCTGTGACGCCATCTCCGACCGCTCCCCATGCCTTGACATCAATAACCTGAGTCGTTCCAATAGCCGTGTAGGAGGGCCGGCGGCGTTGGAAGAAATTCTTCTGTAACCATCCATCATCACCAGTCAGAGTATCAGTCCGGTTGATTCCTGGCACGTTCGCACCGCTGTAGAATGTGGTATTGGTGCTGGACGTGGCCACGCGGCCGAACCCCCAGGAATCAATCGTTACCAGGTTGCCACCCGCTAACAGGGTACGGCCCTGGGCGTTGTCGTAGACGGTGGTGTCGACGGCAATAAACTGGGAATTTTGAATCAGAAACGAGGTCGAGTTCTCTGCAAGCAGAGAGGTCAGGATGGCCGTGTCAGTGAACGAGATCAGGGCGTCCAGTACAAGCAAAGACCCGACGGACTGCCCTGTGCTTCCGGGGCCGCCAGCCTAGTTGGATAGTAAGGTAGATTAGCCACATGAACGACATATATAAGTTGACAAGGCAACAGATTTGAAAGAAAAGAAGATCATACCCCTCCCACGATCACAATGCCGTTGGTACAGTTATGGATGATAAGATCCTGCATGGTCCAGGCCCAATCCCAGTGGATCTGGAGGGCATTTTTGGCATTCTTGAACGTCAGCTGGGTTGTTGTGAACTGCTGGTTGCCAAAATAAGCCCTGGTAGGTTTGCGTCAGTATTCAATCCAGATAACAAATGGCATGAACGTACCCAAAATTGCCGCCAACGAAGGTCAGGTTGGTTAAAAACCCACCACTGCCATTTTCCATGTAAATTCCCTAAAGACACCATCCTCCTGTTAATGCGGGGTCTTCAGGCTGTACCACCGGGAGGGAGCGAACGTACCTGCTGTGTGGTCGCGGCGTCCTGACTCATATAGAAGATGATATTCTCCAGCGACGTTCCCTGGGCGACCTGCCAATGGATCCCGCACACGTAGGCACTCTGTTCCGTTCGTGTGACGTCGATCTTGAAGTTCCGGATCGACCGCAGGAAATTGTTCGTGTTGATATACCACTCCGACGTTTCCCCGGTGTACACGTCGGATGTGATCACGCCCAGGCCGACGAAGCTCGACGCCGCCAGGATGGTCGGGTAGTCAAATGGCTGTCATGGCGTTAGCAAGGCTCGCGTTGGGGAAAGACGGGGACGCCATGGGTGATATCATACGTTACCGTAAAACTCAGTATTATAATACTGGATGATCGATGAGCTGACGAGGTAAGTGCCAAGAGGGAAATAGACGAATGCTGGATAGATGGTGCTTGATCCGCAATTCGCGCCGCACCGGCCGCCATCCGAAATCGCCAGGTTGATTGCCGCTGTGTCGTCGGTGACGCCGTCGCCTGATCGAACGAACACATTAGCGGGTTCCCTTCAACTTGGTTGCCGTTTGATTGGGCTTACCCTTTGCGCCGTAGTCCTTGACATTCCTCCACACCTGTCCGGGAGTGAGCGATCATGTTTGGTAGTTAACGATATATCAGAGTACCTGGGACACATACCTTGTAACCTTCAGGCGCCCACGGACTAGAGCCCCGTTGGGCCATGGTGGTCAGCCAAAAGTCCGGAGCAGCGCGTTTTTTCAGCTCCGTTCGGCTGCCTGGGTCATTTTTCGCCACCTCATCGGCATGAATATATCCATCGAGACCATTCGAATGCTGATATTTCTGTTCGGGCCGGTTGGTGTCCGCCGGCTGCCGGGGTCTGTACTGCTCGATCACGGCCGCGACATCCACATCTACCCCGTCGTTATCGGGGAGCGGCTCAGGAGACGCCTCCGCTACCATCCGAGCCGCTTCAGCCAGTTCGGGAGAAATCGTGTAGGTGAACTTTTTCGCAGTTTCCTGCTTGGGGATCGTCCCATTGAGAGCAAAGTTGAACACCGACGGACGAGCTAAAGCCGCCATAGTGTCGTCGAGGGCGGGTGCGGGTTTGAAATCCTCGCCCGCGGAAGAACTGCTCTGGAATTCGTATGTGTTCCCGTGGGGATAGGCCAGGCGTCCTTTGTTCATCACTCCCAAAGCGGCATGGGCTTCCTTGACCATCCTCCTGGCCTCCTCCAGACCATCCGGGCTTGGAAAAGGCGCAGGGGCTGGGACGGATGCGGAAGCGGCAGCTCCATCGCTTTCACTTTGGCGGACGTGATGCTGGTGGCCGTGGTAGCCATGGGCATGACTCGAAGCCTGTGCGAGTCCCGCGAGAAAAGAGAACGCAAAGAGGAGGAGCAGAAGCTTTGCCGGCAAATGCCGCGCGATTGGAGGCTTTGCCATTCTAATAGCTAGAGTATCTTTCTAGTATGAATCTGACCACCCTATCACTCAGAAAAAAAGAAAAATTGAGCAGAGCCGGGGGAGACTTGGGGGCACCATTTGATTCTAAGTCCACAGACTGCCAGACTGCCGGACTCTGGTTCATATCAGCCGGAAATTAGGGACCAGGAAATAGTGAATGAATAGTGGTTCCCATCTTCGGTGCTCATCACGCGCATGTTCTACAAGGCCGACGTCGCTTAGGAGGGACCTCCTTGAGATTGGGGTGTGAACATTGTGACTCCTCCAAAGCTCTTAGTACTAGTTACTAGCTTGGTATTGGTCCTAGCCTCGTTGTGGGCGAACCGCGAACCCCTCTCTGGACGAGTAGTATGTGCTCCGAATCAAATAGCGCCCCGTTCTCGCATCCGATTGGTCTTGTGCGGGAGGGTGTTGATGGAAAATGGTGATATCAGCCGACGGAGCGGATCCTGCGCTGGACACCCAACCACAGACCACAAGGGTCTGCTATCTCCCCTCGCGTAGGCTACGGTCTCGCCAACCTGACAGTTGTGACTTGGGAGATAGTGCGGCTCCTAGTTCCCCAGGCCCCGCATTAGAGGCACATCCAACACTAAGTGCCCCACTCCAGTAGGTTAATAGCACCTTGGTTGGCTGGGTGGTGGTGTTCCGGTTTCGGAGATGATAGCCAGAACAACTTGCCAAGAACGGCGGATTTGCACCGGCTCAGAACGAACCACAGGTGGACGAACCGCCTCAGGGCTCGATGGGGAGAAGCCACGCTACTCGGGCTGGCGGGAACCGTTAGCATTGACAGCTCTCGACCCACTGCAGGCACAAGCCGCCAGGAACCAATCCGTGTCCGCTCCCCATAGTAGGGCAATCTCGGTTCGGATTTGGGGCATGTTTGTGCCAGGGATGCAGATGGGGCGAGCCTCCGACCACTCCCGAAGCGAAATCCATTATCCTGGTTCACCGGCTACACCCCCAATCGCTATTTATCGGGCTATACCATACGGCAGCTGATGCCAGGCGCAAACATATCAATTGGTCAATCGGGGGCATCCCATGACCTGGTGTTCGCTGCTCTAGTGGGGAAAAGGTCATGGAGGTGGAGGCTGGGCCCGGACGGAGTATGAGACCAAATAAACAAAGGGGAGGAGCTGTATTCGCCTGTCCCCCCTCCCCAGGGCATTTGAACTGTCTGGTTTCTCTCCAAGTGAAGGAGCTTGCGACCTTTTTGTTCTCAGCTCCTCGCAAATCTCCAGGCGCCCTCAGTAGAAGTCGGCTACGATGCGGACGCGCCTTTCCAGAGGCCCAGCGTGGCCCATCTGTGTGCTTTTGGTGCTTTGTGCTTTTTTCTTTCAGGCCTCCGCACAGGGCTGTAGTGCGTCCAATCCCTGCGCCACCGGATGTTGCTCGAAGTAGGTCGTGTTGCACATACTGTCCCTTTCCCCCGCTTGGTACTAGCTAATCAATGCCTTCTTAGACATGGTTACTGCGGAACAGGGGATGATTATTGCGTGAGTGACCCAGCCCCCGTACTTTGCTGAGCAGAACAATATACTGACCTGGTCCATAGGGAGATGACGTTTGTGTGGCCAATTGCGACTACGTTGAAGTACTAGAATGCGACGCCACCAAGCCGTGTGCCTTGGGGTGCTGCTCCAAGTTTGGAGTTTGCGGCATGGGCCCGGACTATTGCAGCGCGGACAATTGCGTCTCCTCCTGTGACCAGAAATCCGAATGTGACCCCGATAACTGGGGAACAGCCTATGCCAACCGGACCACTTGCCCCCTGAATGTCTGCTGCAGTAAATACGGATTCTGCGGCACCACCGAAGAGTTCTGCGGGAGCAAGGAGGTCAAGCGGCCCAGCTGTTCCGGGGACGGCGCTCGTTCCCTGAAGCGCGTGGTGGGATACTATGAAGGCTGGGCCCAGTTCAGAGACTGTAATCGGGTGTGGCCCGAGCAGATCCCATCGGGCATCTACACCCACCTGAATTATGCATTCGCGACCATCGACCCGGAGACGTTTGAGGTCATCCCTCCGAATGATTGGGAAGCCAACACGATGAAGCGGTTGGTTGGCTTGAAGCTGAATGATCCAGGTCTCAAAATCAATATTGCCATTGGGGGCTGGAGCTTCAATGATCCAGGCCCGACGGAAACAACGTTCTCGGACCTGGCTGCGTCCCCGAGCAACCAGAAGAAGTTCTTCAAGTCTCTGATTTCCTTCATGGCTACCTACGGGTTCGACGGCGTGGACATCGACTGGGAGTATCCAGGCGCAGATGATCGTGCAGGCCGTCCCGAGGACTTTGCAAACTTCCCTGTCTTCATGGCAAACCTCAAAAAGGCCCTTCAGGGTACTGGAGGCCGTAGCGAAATTAGTCTGACCTTGCCCACTTCCTATTGGTATCTCCAGCACTTTGATATCAAGTCATTGGCCAAGCACATCGATTATTTCAACTACATGTCGTATGATCTACATGGCACATGGGACCGCGGTATGTGTTTTCTTGTATTTTCTTTGTATCTTGGGATACGAGCGCTGACCGAGATGTTTCTTAGGGAATAAATGGACCGGTGCCTTCCTCGATGCTCATACAAATTTGACGGAGATTACAGAGGTCATGGATCTCATGTGGCGAAACGATATCAACCCCGATCAGGTTGTGTTGGGGCTGGCGTTCTACGCCCGAGCGTTCACCATGTCCGATCCAAACTGCAAGTACGTTGGCAAAATACTACTAGTACTGCCTAGTAGTACGGCATAGA
This sequence comes from Aspergillus biplanus, assembly GCA_027569045.1. NCBI lineage: Eukaryota > Fungi > Ascomycota > Eurotiomycetes > Eurotiales > Aspergillaceae > Aspergillus > Aspergillus biplanus. The sequence goes on from JAPDEJ010000016.1 coordinate 636,742, forward strand.
CCCATCTTGCTAATGGATTGGGATTGAACAGGACAGGGGGATGTAAGTTTGCATCGGGCGCCAACGAGGGCACTTGTAGCCGGGAAACCGGCGTGCTGCTGAACAGCGAGATCGATACCATCCGCAAGGAGCGGGAGATTGAACCCCAGCTCGACCGGGACGCTGCCGTGCAAGTCCTTTCTTGGGATGACCAGTGGGTTGCGTACGATGACCCGGATACGTTCGAGATCAAGATCGACTTCGCTCTGAACCATTGCCTGGGCGGGGTGATGGTGTGGGCCGTGAGCCACGACAATCAGGATTTCACGTACAGCAACTCGCTGGCCTCGCTGGCGCCTCCCGCCTATAAGCCAGGGATCTTCATCGAGACCACCGAAGACGACGGGAGTCTCTTCATGTACAAGGAGGAGCGGTCCCGGCAGTGCCGGTGGACAGGCTGCGGGGAGCTCTGTTCGGACGGGTGGACGGCGGTTTATCGAGCGGACGCGGACCGCCATAGCAACTCGGAAATCATGCTGGATTCGGTGACATGCCCCCCAGGCAGTCTCCGTACGCTCTGCTGTCCGGAATTACATAACATCAAATGCGGATGGTATACCCCGAACGGCGGTCGATGCGACAGTACATGCCCGAGCGGCTGGTCGGAACTGGGCTCGGTGTCCACCGCGACCTGCCTGAGTGGCTACCAAGCTGCGTGTTGTTCATCCGGCGACGCAACCAAGTTGTATGGCCAGCTGGCCTGGGCTAACTTCCCCGAATGTGGCCACGGGGACTGTGAATTCGACACCGGTAAGCCGACCACGTTGGGTAGTTCCGCAACAGGGAGCGGCGATGCGATCTGCGACGTGGATACGACTTGGAGCGGAGGCATCGACTACACGCAGTTGGAGGAACGGAAGCTGTGCTACGACGACAGCAAGACGGACCTCCAGTGGGAAAACTGCCGCTGGTGGGGCGAATACGGGCTCAAGCCCAACGGCACATCGGACATGTATTGCCGCAGTGCCTGTCCCAACAACCAGGCCCGGGTCGCATTGGACACGCACCCCGCGGCCAATAATATGTGCGACGGCGGCGCTCTGGCGATGTGCTGCGATGATAACTTCCTGGTACAAACACATTATCTGAACAGGGAACCAGCCCACTTTGATAAGGCCCTCAAGAACTATCTGGTGGACGGATACTGCCCGCTGACAGATGATACCCTGGATGATGCTGATAATGCCTCCGCCCTGTCAGTGCGGGCCGAAAAGAGCGCGTACGATTATTTCGAGGCCGTTCTCCCAGTCCTGGTCGGCATCTTCAAGCGGGGGGTGGTCTTGAACGAGGTTCAGCGACAAGAGGTCGGCACTTGGAACAACTGGGTGGTGTCGAACGGTTGGCCCGGCCTTGTCAGAGACAAGCTGGCCGCGTTCCTGAGCACGAGTCTGGAATGGGGGAGAATGGGCGAAGAGTTCGTCCTCCGGAGGGTGCTCTGTAACCCAGGCGCCTGGACTGAGCTCGTCGAGACCAAGTCGATCCCCGTGTGTCTGGGGGATCTTTGCGAAGTCGAGCCCGAGCTCTGCGTCAATGTTGATGAACCCGTCGTCGGGTCCGACGCCATTGTTAAGCGACTTCCTCGAGGCGATTATACGGCAGACGAGCAAAGCCTACTCGCCTCTGACTCCAAGAAATATAAAATATGGTCCGATCTGGATGGCATGCTGATTGACGTGAGGTTCGAAATCTACCCGCTGAAGCACTACAGCGCCAATAACGCGGTGTGGGAGAATACGAAACAGTTTCTCCAGGCGCGGCCGTATGCAGATCGGATCGATTGCTCTAACCCTTTCATATGGCCCCAGATAAAGTCCAACGGCGGCGTCTTCCATACAGAGCATATTATCGAGCTGCAGAATATCGGGGACTTCTTTGAGGGAGCCACAAAGGGGGAAACGATCCTGGGCCGAACTTTCAGGCCGATTTCTGCCACCTTTTTCATAAATGAGGATGGTGACTCCACTGAAATCGACCAGGATATCCTGCCGGATCGTGGGTCCTTTGTAGGCGACCCGACTGACGGCATTTCTACTAAACCGTCTGTCCGAATCATGGCCGCTCTCGGCAGTGAAAGCAGCGAAAACAGGGAAAATTTCTATCTCCTCGAGGATGTCGTCAACGGCATTAAAAACAGAGTAGGCATCAACCTCCTCCCCCAGAATTCGCGCAGGCTGAAGACTAACGCATCCCACCTTTTTCTTTTCCTCCGTAGATCTTTGGGGGCACCGCAATTGTCGAAGAACTGAAATGGGACACGTTGATCAAGAATATAACATATCCGGGGCCGGCCCTCAAAGCAATGAAGGGCTCAATTGCCGTCTGGCATTATCTCCAAGCTTCAGATGTGCAAATGTCCTGGGTACAGCTCAACGAGAACTTGCGAGCTGTATGGGGGGATCTTGATGCCCTTGAAACTGGCGATTATTCTTTTCTAGGCGCATGGAATTTGTGGTATTGTGACTGGCTTGATCACCACAAGAAACGATCGTATGATTTCGTAATAGACGGAATCGAGAGGATGAGGGTCGTGTGGCAGGCGCAGCCTGCTACTGATCCTCTGACTATCATGATTCTGGCCATGCTCGCGGAGTTGGAGGGCCATGCGGACGCCATTATCGCCCCTTGGTCAGCTGCTAATGTTTTCACTGGTGTCTGTTAAGTGAGCCACCTGCCACCATGGCACAGCTTTCCTCTCCTGTATGTCATGCTATTTCACCTCCAAGATTCTCTTCAAGGGAACTGTCTGCCCCCCCCCTCTTGGGCAAAATTCGCCTTAACAGGATATTTACTATGGTTATTCATAAATATTATAAAATTTCCTTTAAATGTTTTACAAAACTGCTTAACTTTATCCTTTTATTACTGCCTATAACTTAGACTCAGCTATAACGCATGGAATAACAATACTTTATTCTTTATTATCTGCACACGAGTTCCAAACTGCAATCAAACCCTGACACGACCCCTTTTGCTTCCTCGCCCTAAGAGACATCAACAAGATGACACTGCGGCGTAGCCTCCCTTGAACCAAAGTGTGGGATTGACCAAGGTCCAATTTCGGGTAGCTTAACAACAGAACAGTCCAAAGTTTGTATACTTATGTCAGTATCATCTCAGGATAAAGTATTAAGATATAATCTTTACTACTATTTTTATGAATACCTCTAATATTTACTGTTTTAACTCACTATTATATGATAGATCAACTCCCTAGTTAAAAATGGGAGACTGGGTGCTATCTTTATAATTAATATGATCTTTCAGGAGGATGAATTAATTGGTGGGCTTCGAGGATTAGCAACATGATAGTAAGAAAATACATACAGTCCAAACCTAAAGAAAATGCGCCTGGGGTGGCACCAGGCGAGATTGCCTACACGCACTCCATCATGCAACAAAAGTATCCAGTATATTCCCTCCTGTCAACAGGCAGCGGCCCTTCTGAACAAAGATACACCAATCAGCATAAGGATATTGGTGACACACGTATTTAAGATCCTGATTCCATCATGGGTTAATTTTTAGCACTACATCTCGAGATAGCGGAGGCGTCACAGTATAATAAAGCCAAAGTTCAAAGAAGGATATCTATTGGGAGAGTGAGTAACACAAAAAATCCTAACAAAGTTCCAGAAGAGAACCTGATCTTCAATTCCTGGTCAGTTGTCCAATTTTATGCAGAGTTTACAGGGTTCACCCCAAGTGTAAAATTAAAGAGAATTAGATTACGTGCATGATTAGAATAATTAAATAATGTCAAAAAAGTAAGTATAATATATATTAATTAGATAATAAAAAATTAAAGTAACTTAGATTTATAAAAAAACTGTGTAATTATTTAAGCTTAATATATATCTCTTAGGAGGCTTAAATATTCAGAGGCCTTTAAGTAAAGATCTAAAACATAAATATTATTAATTACTAAATAAATTAGAACTATTAATAAGAAAAGAAATTAAGATAGATAAGCTTTAATATATAACAGTCTGGATTCGGGTCTTCGAAGTAGCGAGGGATTGTGTTAGTTCCAATTCGCCCAGCAACTACTTGTGTAGGGCTACAGTTCCCCTAGATTTTTACTTGGACGAAAGATAAAGTGAAGGTATTCAATTGGCATTAAAGAAAATCCATTCATTGGAGAGGGATAATGTATACTATACAGAGGAAAAGCACGTTTATTGTGGAATCCCTAATCATATATTTGTTTTATCCAGTACCTCACAGCCTGGTTCTCATTGCCGGCGCATGAGCTCGTGATCCCTCAAGAGCACCGTGTCTGTTCAATGCGACTGAGTAGAACCGCCCTTCGTCCATAATATATGTGTAGTAGGAGCATACACAACGTTCTGATATCCCTATCTAGCGAGAGATATAACGAGTAAAGTGGGCCTTGCGATTCCGGGCACAGTGAAAGGGATCCCGATACTTCGGGTACGAGTGTTCCGGAGCAGGCAGACATGAGCATGAAGGTCTTCCATCCCTGCAAAAAAGCCTTCTCATTGTCCATCACTAATGGTGTTGCTCACGACGTCTCCGAGAAACATAGCGGGCGGCGAGCTGGGCACAACAAATAGTCCAAGCCACATATTCATACCCCGGGTGACCGGGAAGTATCAGCGCAACAACGAACCAACCCAGGCCGGACGCGAGGAGGATGGATCCCCACAGGAAGGATATTAACGACCACGACGACATTGCTCTTAGACTATCCCCGACAGCGAAAACCCCCACGCTGACCCCGACGTTGGCTGCGATGCTCAGGAGTTGTTCGGACGCTCCGCCCGGTGTTATTGTGTGATACCAACCGGGAGCCATGGTGTTGTCTATCACAGGAGGTAGAGCCTCCCCGCTCACCATTTTAGAAGGGTTCGTGACGGGGTCTGGAGGCTGGCAAATTCGGTCCTGGATTATCGACTCGTAGTAATTGCGGAGGTTGGCTTGGAGGATGACTTGTAGGAGGAGGGAAACGCAGAGGAGGCCAAAGGCTAGGCTGAACCGTTGGAGGGGTGTCAGGGGTGTTAGGGATGTCATGATTTCGAAGGGGGGGGCGAAGAACGGTGGTTGAATTCTGTGGGACGTTATGGCGGGCGCGGTTTGTGTAGGAGGAAGAAACTCGGAAGGCTGGCAGCCTGTAATGAAGTGGGTGTGATATGGATTCAGTCTGTTCTTTCCTCGTCCGGAGACGGCGACAACTGGAAGGCGCACCTGCTGGTGACGGGGACATCCTCTATAATGCTTACTACACCTGTGGTACGAGGAGGGAAAGGGTGTATTCTGATATTTGAGGGCGCTATGTTCGGTTACCTCTTTCCTCCTCGTAATCAACCATCACCAATATTTACACCATTATCGCTAAACACTCTGAGCAGTTCCTTCTTCTTCGGGCTATCATTTGCAATGTTATTCAAAAGCCTGTGCACCCCATTCCTCCAGTGAATAGAAATGTCACCCTTTGATCCAAGCATAAGAAGCCTATCGACCATCTTGCAATGTCCCCCGTATACCGCCAGAGCAGTGGAGAATTACGCATAGTAGCAATAGAAAAAGGGTCTAAATCACCGCCCTCCAGGTCCGCTCCAGAACGTATGGGAACTTCGAGACCTTTAGGACAATCCCACGAACTGGCCTTGCAGAGCAAGCTACATGTCCCGTGGGGGGCTTCTGGATTCACACGGAGCCGAAAAAGGAGTTCCATACACCAGGCGAATCTTCGGATTGTTGCCCAAGTCAAACCAACGGGGAGTTCACGAGGCTCACCTGCTTTGGTGGTGGTGGTGGCAGAAGAAACATCGCCGTTTTGAAACGCTTGGTAATGAGTGTCAAGGGCGAGCGACTCATCAGTGTACCGGAACGTGACTTCGAAGATGCTGATCTCCCCAACGCCAGCATAAGGGACGAGGGGAGAAAACCAGCGGATAGGATACGGCCTTAAATACCGCCATCCTCGTATCATATTTGGCACGTGCTTGTCCAAGCGAGGCCCAAACCCCTCCTTCATCAGACTTGTGCGTGGGACCTCAGGAGTCAACCGGTTGCTGCCGCTTTGTTTTAGCCTGCCAAAGACAAACAACCCATGAATTAAGATTCGAGATGAGCAGCAAAGAATCTATCAAGTAAGTTGGAGTTTCTACAATGCCAACCTCGAGCCGCTGATGATGAAATCAGATGCACCGTTATCGGCGATCACGGAGTGGGAAAGACATCTCTACAAATAGCCTACACAACGAAAGCCCCGGCGCCAAACGACGTCCCCGTTCTTCTCGACCCCTGCACCGTTAAATTAAGGTACCTCATCCCGAGCGTAATTCATATGGGTGACGAAGTACCCCCTCTCCGCTCGATAACAACCGTGCTAACATCCCATCGCATGGAAAGTGAAAAACGCACGCTACATCTATGGGACACGACGTACGAACAAGGCTACACCCGGCTATGTCCCTTATGGTATCCAGCAACGGACGTATTCCTTATATGCTTCTCAATCGACTCCCCGCCCTCCTTTGAGCGGGTGGAAGAAAAGTGGGTGCCGACGGCTCGGCATTTTCGCCCTGAAACCCCGTGTCTGATCGTCGGTACGAAGAGTGAACTTCGGAATGATCCTGCGGTAATAGGTCGCCTGGAAAAGATGAAAATGCAAGCGGTACAGGCTAGTGAGGGTGTTGAGATGGCTAGAAAGCTAGGGTGTAGGTATGTGGAGTGCTCGGCGCGCAATTATGACAATGTCGAGGAGGTTTTTGATCAGGTATGTTGAAGGCGAAAGAGCATTTATGGATTTGACCGTGAAGCCCTAATATGTCCGTTTAGGCTGTTTGTCTTGCCCTCCAGTCTCCGAAGGTTGCAAAGAAATCTCGCTGTAGAATACTGTAGCAATCTTATTGGAGACGATATTTATCATAGTAATTTCTCACCCCCATGCGCTGATAAATAATATCGACAGGAACCGCCGTCTGGTCAATATCCCCTGACACGACCCCCTACCAGTAACTAATAACTAATAATATGACATTGACTCTGCATTTCAATGCAGTGGGTAAGTATTTACAAAGCGATTGTACCATCGTCGTCAGAATAGGGCAAGGTAGGAAGAGATCCGGGCGCAGGTTTCACCACAGAGACATGTAGTTCACGTTATGGAGCACGGCAGGCCTGGCCTTGATGCCAGATACCAGGCAAAATAGCCGTATTCACATAGTCAATGTTCTCATCCCGACACTCGACGCGCTCGGCGGCAGTCCCAAATATCTGGTCCCAGACCCGAGTCTACTTTCCGTAATTAAAACTTTTCCTCCACCCGTGTCGGTGATGGAGATCATGATCTTCAATGATACAGTCTACTCCAAGCATACTGTACAACCAGCTGAATGGCGAGGACCGTGTCGCGTGGATTCGAAGACCACTGTGCGCAAGCATTTCTCCCTCAATGACATAAGGATGGCAAACCCACCACTCGGAGAGGTCCAGTGGCCAGCCTACATGCCAGAGTGTGGCATAGGCCAGGAGCGATGTACCGACAATGTCAAGAAACTCTTGTACGTGATCAGCATATCCGAGCAGTAGCGCATTGGGATGCTTCGTAAGATGATGGGTGCGATGGAATTTCCATAGTCTATCCACACAGTGCATTGAGCGATGGATTCAATAAAACCAAAAGTCAAGTATGAGACAGTATACCCCAATCTTGGGTAGGAGAATGAGCCAACTTATCGAGAGAGGCTGTTGGGACGGCTCGTAAGTAAGGAAAAACGCCAGGCCTCGGCGAGCTGCTAGCCCAAGGAATAACTCGCGCACAACCCTAGACACGCCAACGTCTGGAATGCCGTCCCGGGCATGGCTATCTCCATCTCGGTATCCATACATATGGCCCAGTCGGCGCAGGAGTCGTGCTTCGTCAGGGAGGAGTATCATGCCAGAGAGGGTGTAAAGACCGAAAACTGGTATCGGGGTCGTAGGGCCGAAATCTGTCCAGTAGACCTGGTGGAGCAGGATGGGTATTCCGGCCCGAATGAGGAGCCAACAATTCACCAACAACTGCGGCATATAGGGTACCCTTTCGCTCTTGCTGTGTACTGGAATATGTTTATTCTGCGGAATCGGGGAGAGGTTGAAATGCATGAATGAAGTAGTGAGGAAATCCCCAACCATACCAATTTCCATCACGCCATGTAGACTTCCAGAAGCTTAACTGTGAACCAGTTGCAACATTTCGATCGTACCTCGTTAACGGTATATAGCGGGGGACCTTCAAACTATCAAGTCCAGGCATGACAAGTCCGGGTGGAAGTAACATTAAATAGTCCCCAGACCCGTCAAGGCTTGTGCTCATAGAGTGACTCTTTGTAGATTCAAGTGCGTTTAGACGTTCAAGCAGAGACTAGTATCATGGTACGAGACTTACCTCTCCCGCCAAGATCGTGATCGAGTCTAAATACGAGGCTATTAGATAGAGGCTGCCGGGAACAGCCCCTCCAGTTGCAGATCTGGTGAATCTGGCCTTAGGCATTACTGTTGGGAATTTTATGGTACTACACTATAGGGCCTTTTTCGTTTGTTTTTCCTTCTTAAACGCGAGACGAAGATATGTTCCATTAACTACAACATTGCTAGCATTACACCATAATCCATGGCAGAAATCAGCTCGTGGCCCCAGCATCATCATTATCCATCCTAGACCAGGGCCCCATTAACTCACGAGGAACCCGAATTATCCGCACAAGAAAAGGCAGATCCTGAATCGGTTAATAAACATCTCAAGTTGAAAGGTAAAGGAACGAAAAGACCTACCAATAACCCCATTCGCATACGATTCTTGAATCTGCAAACACACCGCATACGTGCCTGCAACAGTGACAAACCCACCCAGGAGGAAGAAGAACAAATGGAACACGTATTTCCCTTGGTTGATAACGCCCATCTTGAAGTGCTGTCGATGGTCGAAGAGCCAGAGGAATGAAGGGAAGAGGATATTAATTGGTGCATAAATCAGAGATCCAAGCAGCGCTAGCAGGTAGTTGAAGACGGGCACTCCCTCGGCGATCACAAATGCGAGGGCACATATGCCAAAGGTACAGCCGAGCCAGGTGCCCCAGTGGACCGCCGTGTTGCTTTGGAGGTGCTTGGTACCGCGGAGGAGGCGGACGAAGAGGTATTTGGCGGCGATCTGAAAAGTTAACTATGAATGAGGGGAAGTAAGGTGAGTCTCTGCCTACGTGTGTGTACAAGCATCCACTGATCACAAGTCCGATCAGTCCAACGCCGTAAGAGACCATCTTTATCGTTTGTCCTGCGCTCTAGATGATTGATACTATTAGCATGCGACAGTGCAAAGACGGTAAGATCGGTGTCACTTGCCCCCAACGACGGACTAGCTATCCATTTACCACAGTAGGCGTACATAACCAGACTGAAGACCAGATAAAACACACTGATCAAACTCATGGTGACGTGCGCTGCCTTCTTGAAGTCCTTGGGGTTCTTCATCTCCGCAATGACAGGGATGAACGAGCCAGTGGCCGCACTCGACACGAAGATATTACACGATGCGATCATCCCAATCTCAAAGCTTGGGGCTGGGTTAGGAAATGCATAGAATCCCAGCTCATAGTCACCCGTTTGAGGAGCAGCCGCCGGCCGGTCCACCTGTGTAACTCCCACGACGACGATAAAAACTGCGATAAACACCGACAGAAAGCCAGCCCACGTCAACCAGCTAATCTTCTCCAGTCGTCGCACGGAGGCCGTCAGACCGATAAAGATGAACCCGATAAACGCCCACCAGACTGTGCACGCTGCGTGGTGGGACAACGCATTCAGGGCCGTGGAGACGGTGATGATGGCTGATCCCGCGCAGATAATGTTCGCGATGACGAAAAGGGCACCCATTATCTCTCTCCCGATCGGACCGGCGATGACATGAGCCATGTCTGCGAGGGTGTGGCATTTCCCGTGGCGTTCGCGAAAGTCGTAAAGGAGCACGGCGGTATACTGATTCCATCCCGTCCAGCCGATGACACTGAGCGCTCCTCCCACGGCGCCCAGTTGGTAGAAGGAGGTAGGAATAGAGAGAACTCCCGTCGCAAAGATGAATTTGAGGAAGATAGCGGTCGCATGAGGCCAAGCGACGGTCCGGAATTTGACGCCTCCTTCTGTGTCGTGGAAGACCTCATAATCGTCCACGGAGCCGGTTTCCACTGGACTATTTGGGCCCGTCGACCCATCCTGGGATACAGTAGAGGGCCCTTTTGATTCTTTGGACTCCATTATGGATGTCGCGACCGATTCAATGACGCTTTGGAGAGGAATTTCACTCGAGCTTCAATGAGGAAAAAAGAAAAGCAGATGTAACATCAACCTGCGGACCACGTCATCTATATCTCCGTCCGCATCTTACTCGTCAAATTCCGTTCAGAGACAAGTTATTCAAATTCAACCCCCTATGTTCTTCACAATTGCTATCTAGAAGGTAAAGATTGGCGTTGCCAGTCCCGCACCTCATTGGACAACCCCAAATGCTATTGATACCCTCCCGTCGACTATCGGTCATGGCATGCTCAAAGGAGGAAGATCATCTCCAACTTCCTCTCCAACTCCATCCTAAACGGCTCTAGTCGTGTTTTTTGCTTATCTCGGGCGGCCTCGTGGAAGCTCTTTGATTCGATAGTGGCCAGTTACATGTCCGCAAGGGGCTTGCCAACATTCCTTATCGAGGGGCTGGACCCTCTCCAACGGTGAACACTGCGGGATTCCTCTATCTGATGCTCCGCTAGCACTAACCTTGAGCTTATTACTCCACACAACATGCCTGATATGGATATGGTTGTGGAGCTATTGAGTGCGAAAGATAATCATGCCACATGGTGTGGTAGCTAGTCTCTTTTTCTTTGCTCGCCTCGGATCCCCAGCAAGGCATTGTGAGGAATATGCCCTCCCATCATGTGTGTGAAAGGGTTCGCTGTGGTTTCCCAACATGGGAAAACATCTGTGATGGGCAGCGACCTTAGCTAATGAACGCCAGGCAAAAGATCGCGGAATACGAGACTCGGAAATCACCGCGATATCCTCCCTCCTGTTGGAATACTCTGCCAGGGGCACGCAAGGCGCCTGGGGAAAGGAACCCTGGGGCCGGAACCTAGGGATAGGAAAGTCGGTGTAGGCAGAAGATATATATTTGAGCGACACCCTGTACCTAGGCCGCTACTTAGACAATCGACTCAAGGCTTACCTGTACCTAAGTTCCTCCGCTTCTCCATACCACTGACCAATCATTCTACCACTCTCCATCGGCCACCTTGCACTATTAGGCCATAAATGCCCATTGATGGTGACGTGATGTATTGATAACCTGATCAATATGCTGCCAGTCTAAGTCCTCGGGGAAAAGAAGTTGACTTACGGAGCAAGGAGCCGGAGTCAATGTAAGCCACAGTAAGGGCCCGGCTATCACTACCCACATCTGCGTACATATATATGAATTTAAAGTCACCGCAGGGGTCCTGTGCCATTATTTATGCAAGGTGAACTAGTATACAGGGTGATTGAAAGGGGTGAGAATGGGCGAATCCCACGGTCTCCACAGGGCCTATCCGTGCATGAGGGAAAACCAAACGTTGATGGTCGAAATTCCCGAAAAAAAGTCTGTGAGATGTAGTGTCGTCCCAGCCAACCGGGACTGAACGTGCTCCCTGCTAAGAGTCCACATCCCAGTCCCATCCGATCAGACAGTGTAAAAAAACCCACTCAGTATGAGCAACTAAACAAACGTCGGCAGAATCCCACAAACACTAATAACCCCCGTCATCTTCTCCCGATAATCCAGCCCCCCATTGGCCAGATCATCCTGCACCCAAAGTCGCTCAATCAACGTCCTAACAATAAACAGTGACCGAGATGAAACCGCCTTCTCAGTGCGATCGATGAGCTCGAGAATTGTGCAGCGGTCCTCGTCTGTGCGTGCTTCACAACCTAGGATGAAGAGCGGGAATTGGCGGTCGCATGAGGACAGAGAGGAGAAGGTGGAGAAGGCGCGTTGGATGCGGGACTGTGTTGTTGAGGGGGGTTCGAGGGCGTGATTTGTCATTCGATTGAGGTAAACTAGAATGGCTGTGTGGAAGAGATCGAGAATGGTGTCTGTATTAGGGCTGGGGAGGACGGTTTGCAGTTTGTGGTTGAGGATTGGGAGATTGTGGTTGTTGGATAATTCGGCTGTGGATACGATTTGGCAGGCCTCACAGAGGAGAGCGAGGAGAGAGTTGAACGTTGACGGGGTCACTCTTAACATCTGGCGGGGTTAGCAGGTTGGCCAGCTGGGTACAGGTGAGACGTGACGAACCCCTGTGCAGGCGGTGGCCCGTGGTTTATTGACGGGCGAGCCGGGCCGCCAATGCAAGGCGCTGAACTGCCCAAGGGATTCGTGGTAGTATACCCAGTCCGTCATGGCAGTGAAAGCGCGATCACAGCGGAATACGAGGAGAGAGGATGCGTTTAAAACCTGGCAGATGCCGCCGATGTACCAACGCCACTGCGAGGAGGTGCACGAGGCTGTGTGGATTTCAAACGAACAGAGGAGCATTCCCGCGGCAACGTGCTGCACTGCCTCCACCGGGCCGATATTAGTATGTGAGGCCGCGTGTAAAGCCTTGATCGCCGAGACCTTGAGCTCGAACGCTTGACTTTGGAGTCCGTAGCGGTGCAGTGAGGACAGACCGAGGAGCGAGTGCCGGACGGCTGTCGCGGACGGCGAGGTGTCCATCAGCGCCATGCGGATGAGAATATCCCCCACTCTCCTTGGATCGTATCCTAGCGTCGTTAAGGAGCGCGAGGCCATGCATTCAACTTGCAAGTGTTAGCTGGGGTCGCGATGGGACAGTGTCAACTTACAGTATTGGAGCAGCTGGCTCTCCGTGTCGACCAGCCTCACCGGGCTAAAGGGCGCGGGTATACTCAACGCAATCGAATCATAGTCTGTCTATAGTGTAAGCTCCGTTCGTAGTCATCCCTCATGACAAAACATACCATTTTTGGATTTTGCCAGCTGGTCGTGCAGCTTGATGTCCCAGTCGGTCACATTCAGCAGGGTCACGCCCGAAAACGCCCGGGCTGCTCTTTCCCGCGCACCCCCAACCACCGCCCGTCTGCCATCATTCCCCTTGGGCCACGAGAGCCGTATGCCGTATCCTTTGCAAATCCGATTCGATCGAGCGCACTGCGTGCAGGTGGGGGTTGCCCGGTCACACAGGATTCGACGGTCTATTTGTCAGCTCAAAGTTCAATTTTGCTGGTTCCAGAAGATACCTCTGCAGGTTCCGCAGCTTCGCGACATCTCTTGGATCCTGGGAGTTCACGAAATCTCGCGCAAAGTTGCCTTTCCATCTGGGGATCTGGCAAGTTGACACTCAAGCTGACACTCAGCCGGCATTCAGTTGGACATTTAAGTCTCCCCCCGCGGCTGTGGGGCCAAGTTTAAGTAAGCCTAATTTAAGATATCTAGCCAATCACAGCTATCTAAATTGTGGAGTCTGCTGGAACAAAGCAACTTTTTGCGGCGCTAACCCCAATCGGGACTCGTATAGCGCTCCTGATCCACGTTGAGGCAGAGGGCGGCTTCATCGCTTGGAAATCGCTTGCTTGGAAATCGCTTGCTTGGAAATCGTTGCTTGGAAATCGTTGCTTGGAATCGTTGCTTGGAAATCAGGTGCGGTGCTCGCAGCCTTCAAGAAGGATATGGACTGGTATAAATACCTCAATTATTCCACTACAAACACAGCATCTATCTCAGCAACAGCAGCAGCAACAACACCAGCAACATACCAACACACCATCGCAAAACAGCAGCATGCCTTCCTACGTGATCACAGGAGCCTCCCGCGGCATTGGAGTACCCAACCCATTCTGTACAGTATTCGACAAAACATGCTAACACACGTAGTGGGGATTCCTCTGCAACCTCTCCTCCAACCCTACCAACACCGTCATCGCCCTCGTCCGCAACAAATCGGCCACCGAAACCCGCGTCACCGAGGAACTGCCCAACCGCCCAAACATCCACATCCTCCAGGCAGACGTGACCGACCACAAAGCGCTCGAAGCGGCAGCCGCAGACACCGCAGCCATTACCGGTGACAGCCTCGACTACCTCATCGCCAACGCCGGCCTGATCGTAGACGAGGATGCATTTGACCCGATTGGAGTCGCGTGCGCCCGCCCCCCTTCCCTCATCCTAAAATAAGTCGAGCTAGGAGAGTAACAAGTATTACAGCGGCCAGAACCCCGAAAAGCTCGAAAAGTCCCTCCTCGCATCCTTTCAAACCAACACCATCGGCCAAATCCACCTGTTCAACCATTTCACCCCGCTGATCCTCCGCGGCGCCGCGAAAAAGGTCATCGCCATATCCAGCGGCCACGCGGACACTGAGTTCGTGAACCGCTTCGACCTCGCCGGATCCGTCGCGTACGCGATCAGTAAAGTCGCGCTGAACATGGCCGTTGCGAAATTCAGCGCCCAGTATAAGAAGGACGGGGTGTTGTTTTTGAGTATCTGTCCTGGGATGGTGGATACGGGGCATTTCACTAATCGTGAGCTTTTCTTCCCTTTGCCCTCTGGTTCCGTTGGGGATTTTTTACACATGAGGCTTGATGCTGACGGGATGTGTGCAGTGACTGAGGAACAGAGCGCCGGGCTTGCGGGCATGGTGAAGGTATTCCAGGAGTACTCGCCTACCTTCAATGGGGCGAGGACGCCCGAGGACTCGGTGAAGGACGTGCTGGCTGTGATTGAGAAGGCGAGTGCTGAGGAGAATGGCGGGGGTTTTCTTTCGCATAAGGGTAATCGAATCTGGCTCTAGCCTATTATCAGGATTCTCGGTCGTACTTTGTACTGATGAGCATGAGGAATTATTGAATTCGTTATTGTTCATAGCTATTTCTTGTTTGCTAGGTGGTCTGACACCCTTTCTAGCTGAATGATATTTTCACTCTATTTTATAGTACCCATTCCTTGTATCGCATCGAGAAAGTCAAAATAGCCAAGGCGGACACCACCCCTGCACAAGCGAGTAAAATGCCTAGGGAGGTGTTTTATCGGGCCGCTCCCTGTGCTTAGCGCTGTTAGTGCCTCTTAGCCTCGAGGTGGAAACGCCCGTGGCGGAGCAAAACCACCTTCGTCCAGCCTCAAATACGGGAGACCCCCCTGAGGCTCTCACCTTTTTCCAACACAATCCTCCTTCCAATTATTCCTCTACTCCATCCTCTGAGTCCTTTGCCCACCCCAAAATGACCACCTCACACACCACCCCTGATTGGGAACTAGTCTACCCACTCGCAAACCCCCTCTTCTGGGTCCTAGCAGTTCTAATCACCACCTTCTGGATTGCAACCACGAGATCCGCAGCCGCACGCAGCCCTAGCAATGAGAAGAGCGAGCCCGAATATACCGTGATCTCCTGGCTGCACCCATATCTCACCAATTCTCCCCGGATAGTATTCGCAATCATCATTTACGTCTTGATCCTCGGTTTGGCGCTCTTTGAGGGGTGGTGGGTTTTGCAGGTGGACTGGCAGGTTTTTAGGAACCTGCTTGCCGGCCCGCGTCCGGGGGAAGAGGGCTCCACGTTGTCGTATCTGCTTGCGACGGGGTTATGCATTGTTTTTACACTCGGGACGATATTTGTGGGGTTCATGATTGTTTGTAGCGTGGTGCATTGTATTGCGGAGTTGGTGTTGTTTTTGGATGGGGGTTCGCTGGAGAAGGAGGGTTTGATGGAAGGGGATCTGGGGGAGGAGGAATCTGTCCGACCGGAGGAAGAGGCGAAGTCGCAGGGTTTATTGTAGCGGTAATGTTAGGATATGTTTCTCTTTATTTTATTTTTTCCCCTTGCTTTTGTTTATTTCAACATCGCGCCCAATTGTTCGGAATGGCCGTCACCTAATTTAGCCTTGCTGGGAGCCTCGGCCGAAGCCCACTCAAGTTGACATGGGACAACTTTGATTGCAGCAGGGTCTGAGTGACCCTGCATGGGAGGACTTTGTTTGAAATAAACCCCCAAGGAAAGCCAAAACCAAGAGTCTGGTACTTCTGAACAAAAGAAATCAACCATCAGATTTTATACACTCCTAGTTGGTTAATCTTCTTCGCACCCGTTCATTCTGTTGTACCTGGAAATAGCTTTTAAAAATGGCCGTATGAGCATATTCACACTCGAAGGATAATTTACAGTGAAAGTGCAACGATGGTCATAATCATCGGTGCAGAAAATGAACATGGCTGTCACCCGTGCATTAATCAGCGAGGCGAGCTTGAGCGTCCCGCTGTGCTCTTGGACAGGAGATACAGCTGTTGCCACTCGAACCGAACAAAGAATAGAAGCGGTTGGCTTGTGGTTGTTTTCCTGACGCCCAAGCTCCTGATAATCGTGTATAAAATCCGTCTGGAGTCGTATCCAGGGGGCTGTTGACGGGGTATATCTCGGCATACGCCCGTGTCCACATGAGCTCAGTATACAGGGTCCGTCCTCTCATATTATATTAATAGCTCAGTCACGTATTTCTTTTTATTTGCGCGTACATTCCTAGTCACCCAGTACCCACCCATGGGAATCTTGCCCTGGGTAAAACCTCCTGTGGGGTCGAGGGTCTTCTGGGCGTAGCTCCGGTCCGTCACCGAGTAGAGAGGAGGTCTCGCAAGTTGTATGGGTTGTACGGCTATTCTTTTCATTTTTACCTGGAAAGGGGTGCCCCTTGGAAAGCTCAAATTTGCTGACTATGGAGTGGAGTAGTTGTTTTCTCGGTCAAAATGCCCTCTTCCCCGAAGGCAAATGATGTCGGCCTGCAGTGAATGCGAATAGTTTACTCTTCTTACCGTGCTATTTGCACAATAAGGCCGTGGTGACAGGGGGGAAATCGCCAGTGAATGACAGGTCCTGATCATCCACTACACAATATCTGACTCTGGGGCTATAAATACAACCCTTCGAAGCTCATTCGACTTCCTCCTCCTTCCTCCATACCGTCAACATTTGATCCTGTCCAGTTCCTGATGCTCAGGATACTGTGCAATTCCCGTCAACCGGATGACTTTGGCAAGGGGGTGTCTCTACTCCAGACAGGAGCTCACGGAAATGGGTTTCTTTAAGGGTAAGTATTCCATCCAGAGCATGTTGCACAACAAGACACCTTACTAATATCACGCTTTCACCAGGACACCGTCTTTGACATTCGGACCGGGGCAGGTTTCGCCCTGCGATGCCAGTCGCACCGAGACCTGGAAGTCCGTCCCAACCTGATGAAGTCATAATCAACTTCGCAACAATCGATTTCCTCGGCGCCTTCTGCCTCAAAGTCCCGAGGGTTTACTCCCGGTGGATTGGGACGACGAGTCCGACAACACTTCCCTCTGCGACTACCGAGACACTCCTCCTGTTGTCGAACCTTCGGGAGCAGGACACCAACCGGGATGAGAGCAGTGTGTGAATGCCAGTCTCATAAACTTCTTGAAATTCGTCGCCCATCTCGTTCTGTGGTCCTGGGCCGAACCAGCAGCCGGAACAACACCCGGTACGACAAGCCATAATCAACTTTGCGGCAATTGAATTGCTTCAGGCTTTTGCCTCAAAATCCCCGGGATTTATTCTCAGTAGATTGAGAGTTGCTACGTCCTCAGGGCGCAGTTTGGGAGGTCTGGATATGAGGTTCGAACAGGTAGAGTACTCCACATCGTCGAGGAAGATGAGAAGGTTCAGGCCCCCGTGGAATGTACAGCGGCGCCTAGAACCGGTGCGATTCCGGGCACCAGAGCGGATCGTGAGCTGGCATCAGCAGATATTCCGTAATCCGGAATACCCCGACAGACAGATAGACTCCCTTTGCAATGTCATGTGTCTGGGAAGCGACGTCCATAAACTCTGGACTTCCAGAAAGGTAGCCTTCCGGCCACTAGAGTACAATGCCGACAAATCCGAGCTCCAAATCAAATGGCGTACAGTTCCAAGAGGCTGCCCAGATGGCCGCGTGGATCATGGGTAAAAGTCATCCCGAAATTTCCGCTCTCGGTCGGTATGCCTCTCCACTCCAATCCCTCATTCTCTTTAATGAACAGCGGCTGGCAGTTAGGCTTAACGTAGGAGCTTTCTCGTCCCAATATTGAGTACAGGTGTTCCCCACACTCGGCACATTAGACCGCAATTGTCACAACTGCCTCTTCAACGAGCCGCATGCGAATCCTAATGTCCGCGCTGTCACTGCGGCAAAAAACACTGGGTCAATGACTGCCCCGACATGAAGCTTCAGAAAGCAAGAGGAGTTGGGGTCAAAGACAAGGAAACAGAGACAACATCCAGGTATTAATGGATCTTCTATCCCACCCACGTGCGGCGGAAAACTAGTCTGAGGTAAAACCTTCCGGTGGAATCGAGGGGTTTCGCGGTGGAGCTTGTCTTGACGCAGCGAATATCAGGGAGTTAACATTTATAACGGAATCTAGAGATTAAATGCAGTAACTCTAGGGAAAAGTTACATTCTTTAGATCTGTATATTTTAACGCGAAAGAGTAAAGGTGAACTATTGGAAATTCTTCTAGAATGAGGGATAAAGAGAATTGTTTTCAGTATGGGCATAGCTTCCGTGTTACCTTCCCAATAAATCTTCTGAGATCATTTTGATTCCATCCTGCCTCTTCATGCTCAGCTCTTCACCCCATCTTCATTCCCACCAGTTTCCCTTCTCATCTCTAATACACGATCGAGCAACGAAAATGCCTCCAACCCCTAAAAGTCGCCAGAAGGCCGCCCAAAGAATCCTCGACAGACCCCGGTCCTGTCCTGGCAAAATGATCACACCGGAGCAATGTGAGAAGATGGCAATCCACATTCTTACCATCCAAATCGAGGACAATCTGGCCACGATTTCTATTCCCAAGTACTTTCGACCTATTCCTCTCGACTGGGTGCGAAATCATCCAATTGAACCGTCGTACGAACGGAGTGTGTTAAAAAGAGAAGGTCCCAATTATCCCGCGTTTCAAGACTACGACCCTACGGCCGCTGGTAGGCTTGACGAAACCTCCCCATGGCAGGAGCGACTTGCAGTAAGGCCACAATCCCGACTTGGAAAGATTACACGCCTTATCGATCATTATATCAATCATGCTGTCGGGCTCAACAATGAGGACTTTCCCGGGTATGCACTGGCCTTCATGGGAGAGTGGGAGTACGCAAGGTAAGGCGACTCATTGCCCAGTTTCATCGGAAGATACTAACTGGATACTGCCGATGGTGACAGTGGCGAGAACCCTCTCAATCCTAAAGGCCATAACCATACGGCACGGACAGGGGCAGTTCTATCATCATGAAACAATCCCTGTAGGTGGCAATTTTTCCTGTGTTGGTATAGATATTTACACGTCCCCTCTAGGTTCTTCTTTTGTCTTTCATGGCTCCACAGCACAGTCGGATCCTCGAAGGATACATGGAGGGAGGACAGCTCATTATTCGAATGAGCCGCATGTATAGTTTTAAAACACGAGCAAAGGCTGCAATAGAGATGTTTTACAGATGGCGGTTGGGAGAGCCCATCAATGCTCAGCCCTGTCATATAAATCTGCCAACAAGCACGAAACCTAAGCAAACCAGCGGATAAAGGATGTGGGAGCAGGAGTTATCTGGGATCAACCCGGATCGGTGGGGAGGATAATATCAATGAGAAATTGTAATATCTAGACGGCTTTATCGGTTGTTTTCAACTTTGGATTAGAAACCCGGGTAGGAGCGGAGAATCCTAGATGTTTCAAGGGGCTGCTGATCCTTCCCCATATTTAATATATCTACTCTACGGGGAAGACGGTAAAACCAGGTAACCGGGCCATGTAGCGGACCCCAACCCGCTTCCCGGCGGTGATCTCTGGGGAAGACAAAGTGAGCGAAAAGGGTATATTCCCGGGTGGCTAGAGCAGCTGAGGTATAAATTTGCGCCGGGGAGTGCAGTATGTTCGAACTGAAAGCTAAGCGGTACCAACTTGCCAAATTTTATTATTTTATCTATTCGATAATTTCTTCAGCTGCAATGAAGCTATCAAGCCTTATTCGCACCACTTTGGCCCTGCCGTTCGCATTTAATTCTGCATTGGCTGATACGCTCTTCGCTGAGCGCCCCAATCCCGGTGTCTCTTATGTGGAAGGGCCGTACGTGGAGTTCCAGCCGGGATACCTAAGTAATGCTTCACTACCCCGGATTACATGAATGGATACTTATATTTTCCCCTTCCATATAGCCGGCACTTGGCTCCTCTTCCACAACAGCGACTGGATAAGACTCTCCGGAACCGGCTACGTCCGACTCCGATGGGAGGTCGAATACTGGAAGTGAGCTCAACCCTTTTTCCTTACATAGTACGCAGCCCGGTAACATCCCAACAGACGCGCCGGCATCACCGACGACATCGCTGCGACCGTCACCGGGACTTGGGATATGGTTGCGGGCGCTGGGTTCCGTTTCGGTGATCAGCCCGCTCCCTTTTGCAATGACCCCAGCGGCTCCTGTGTGAATGCCACCGGAGGAGCCGACTATGGTTATACCTGGTTTACCGACGGGGCCAACCACCATAATAACGAGTATTATTGGTTGGATGGTGAAGTGGTCCTGCAGACCCAGGAGGGGTTGGGTTTGTATAATGTTGCTGTTCAGACGTCTGGTGAGTTGGTGTTTATCTGTCATGCAATGTACGGATACTGACAGAATATAGACTATGCTACTATTTTGGCGGATATTAATGCGCTTGGGGCGTCGTATGACCCTGAATTTGGGGCATGTCCTTGCTATAGTTAAGCATTGGAGCGTTCGCTCATTATTTTGTTACCCCGCGATTTTTAGTAACATCGTTTTTGCTTGGTTGTTTTCGAGGGCGCATCGCAATTTTGCGCATGTCTAGTTATATATTTTCTCGGCATTGCCCCACAACAGCATCTTAAACACTCGTTTAAAGCAGGTTATAAGCGGAATTAAAGCAATATCCCCAACAAAGTAATTCCAAGATACTATAACACGTTCATCTACTGCCTCTATTCAAATTGGACGTGGTGAGATTTTGACCGCTTGGTGGAGGATCGGCACGTGAAGCACGAGGGTGCGGCTCGGTACATCGTCGGTCGTGGCAGCATTTCGAGATCTTTCTTCCAGATAGGTGCGCGTTATTTCTTGCTCACATAGGTGGCAATAATGCTCCCTCTTGTTCATGCCTAATCACATTCAGGAAGAGTCACATTCAGGGGCCATTTGGGTGGTTGCGTAACTTCAGAATGATCGGACTAGCGGCAGCCGCGGTATCCCCACTCGATGCTCGACCACGTCCCCATTTGGAGATCCAAAGAGCTCTCCCCTGGTTCAACTCCGATCTCCGTCAAACCCCCCCTTGGCGTTCGGCAACAAATACGGTTCCAGTCAATCCGAGCCTCGTGAACCGTGGTCCGGGTGTGGGAATCGAGGGTCTTTCAGACAGATGGACCGGAATCCGATAAGGCTCCCAGTGATTGCCGGCCACTCCTGAGTCCGCGACCGAGGCACCGGGTCTAGCCATCGTTGAGCCAACCTTATTCCAGATCGCGCCAAGATTGACACGCTCACCCGTCCCCAACAATTGCTCAAAGATTGGGAAACTTTCCACGAGGAAGAAGCATCCATTATTATTCGAGAATGGTCAGCACTGGTTGTTTGTGGCGGCTAGCAGATCACCAACACACTCCCTCCTCCTGGCTCTTGCATCCACCCACACCACACGACCAAGTTCCTCCTCCCAACTCCAGACAACGGGAAGATCAATCATTTCCCCCTCTTCTCCCAAGTTTCGTTTCGAGGATCCTCCCGAGAGGCTGATTACGTGATCGCCATCTGAGGGGCGCGCCTGGAGCCTAGGGGTCTCATCACAAATCCTTCGGACTCCACCCCAACTCCACGTCCCAAATTGCCCCTCTCCCGCCAAAAAAAAAAAAAAAGAGAAAAGGTCATGGCGAGAACGGTAGCGGTAGCAGGCGCGACCGGCGGCCTAGGAAGAACGATTGTCGAGCAGATCCTGACCTTAACTGACTTTGAAGTGGTCATCTTGAGTCGAAATGTATGTACTCCTGGCAAAATACAGGGTTGGACCCGCCCGGGGAGGAGCTTGGGTGGGTGAAAGACGGGTTTCTCGGCTAATAGGGGATGGATTGGAATTGTTGCTAGGAACCACCCCCGAAAGCGCGCAACGTGCAGTATGTCCAGGTTGACTATGAGGATGTGGATGGCATGTCGAGGGAGCTGGAGAGGTTTGAGGTGAACACGGTTATTTGTGTGATTGGGATGTATGGGGAGGATAGGCATGAAGCGCAGCTGAATTTGATTAAGGCGGCGAAGCAGTCGGGGGTTGTGAAGCGGTTTATTCCCAGTGAATTTGGCTATGTTACGCTGGAGAAGTATATCTCATGACAAAAATGGGGGTTTGACCAGTTATTGACTTTACCAGGTACAAACATGTCGACCCAGGATTGAAATGGTACACGGAGGCCGCGGAGCTCCTCAAGGCCAGCAATTTAGCCTTCACCCGTGTGTTTGTTGGTGGGTTCATGGATTTCTTGGCTGTCGGCCGGGTGCGCTCGAACATTGCCCCCATTCCGGTGACTGTTGATGTCGCACATCGCAAAGCTTGCCTTCCTGGAGATGGCAACGATTACATGACTATGTTGTACAGTTATGATGCGGCGACTTTCGTGGCCAAGCTGCTTGATTTGGACGACTGGCCTGAATACAGCTACTGCGCTGGCCACGATGTTACCTTCCACCAGATGATCCAAATCTGTGAAGAAGTTCTTGGTACGATACCTGCCTCTCTTGGTCGGTGATTTGAGCTCATTGATTATCACAGGCGAGAAGTTCGACGTCACCTATGCGACCGATGAAGAAGTCGCCAAGGGAACTCTCGCCGTCCCGGAAGTTCCCGAGGGAAGCGGCGTCCACCCGGATGAGCTTCGCGGTCTCAACGTGATAGTCTGCCACATCATTCTTTCTGGTGCAGGTCACCTCCCTCCTAACGGTCGGCTCAACGAGAGATTCCCGGATTTCAAACCGAAGACTATTCGGGAATTGATGATAGAGGCTTGGAAGAAGTAGAAATCTGAGGCGAACACAGGAGCCTTGTACAGCTGGACATTTCTCAAGCGTGGGGCGTTTTTTATCATGTTCAGTGGGTTTAACAGCCGCTATGATTCCAGATCTCCTACTCATGTACCGTGTCTATGGGAAGGTTGGATGTACGGGATATTAGGTCGGACTACGGCTAGGAGTCTATGTTTTTAAGGTAAGAGCGGGGATTAAGTCAAGAGGGAGGGGGTCTTGAATGCGTGTTTTGTGGTTATATGTTCTTTAGTTCATCCACTGTGACTTCTCTCGATTTCCAATGAAATCACTGATTATCCGGACAACGTCCTTGTCACCATGTTCAATTGCTGCATCCAAAGCCGTCCAGCCCTGGTCATCCCGTGCATGAAGATCGATCCCCGCCCCAAGAAGCGTTGTAATTACCTTTTCGCGCCCCGCGTACGCCGCGCGCCGCCCAGTGCGGGCTGCAACATGAAGAGCGGTCTGCCCAGTTCTATCTGTGTCTGACACATCCGCGCCTCTCTTAAGCAACAACAGAACCAAATCCTCATACCCACACTCCGCAGCTTGCATCAGCGGTGTAAACCCAGCAGGAGTTTTGCAATGCGGACTCGCCCCGTGCGAAAGAAGCATCTCCACCCTCTTTTTGCACCCGTCCAACACGGCAACAACGATCGGGGACCCGAATGTGCGTACTTCCCCGTTGATATCGTGCCCGAGATCTACCAGCCACTTGACGAAGTCCTCGCGGTCGGCCATTACCGCAGCAAGGATTGCTCTGCTCCCAACCCGCTTCTTCATCGGTTGCGGGGTCCGGTCGAGTATTCTCTTTATCTCATTCTTTTCCCCTTTCCGCGCAGCGAGAGAGAGGAGGTATTCTGCTTGGACCAGGTGTTCACGATCGAGAGTAAACATGACGTCCCATTTTCGATTCAGCCGCGCTAAATCTGCTGGGATCCGGCGGTTTTTGTCGGAGATATTCCGTAACGCCCCAGAGTGGAGCAGCAGGTCAACGACCTCCTTGTGTCCAGCTTTGGCCGCGGAATGGAGGACTGTAGTCCCGCCGATGACTTCGTTGAGTCGGGTGCCCTTTCCCTTTCCCTTGTCCTTCCACTGTCCCTTCTCTTCCTTTTGGTCTTCCTCTAACCACTTTGGTTTTTCCTTTTCCTTCCCCTTTGCCTTATTCTTGCCCTTCCCTTTCTCCCTCTCTTTCCCCGTCTCCTTTACCCTCTCCTTCCCGCAAAGCAACGGGATAAGGACCTCCTCATACAGAGGCTCCAGCTTCCCGGACACAGGAACCAAACGCTCTATTCGCCTTTCTCGTACATTGATCTGCCGCATCACCGCAACGTGTCCATTCTGCGCCGCTAGCATGAACGGAGTGAACCCATTAACATCCTGTGCCCTATTATCCGCCCCCTTCCTCATCAGCAAACGTACGGCAATAGGGAGATTCCACTCGCACGCCTTATGCAGGGCCGTTTGACCACTGTTATCCCTCGACTTAACATCAATCCTCCCCAGTTCGATTAGCCGTTCAATAACCCTTGTGTTTCTGAGTTTTGGGTTGGTTTGCATCGCGGCCCAGGCATTGGGGTCAAGCTCTTCGTCTGTTGGGGCTTTAAACTTCTGGAACGTGCCTTCCGTCTGTGAGCTACTTGGTTCCCATTCTCGTTCTGTGTCTTCGTCTTCATCCTCCGAGTCATAAAGTCTCCCTTTGTCTTCCACGTCGCCACTGACTGGAGGGTTGGTGGCTCGATCGTCAATGGTGCGGTATGTAGGCGCAGGAGAAGGTGGCCGTTGTGAGTAACTAGGCTCCCACCCGTAGTATTGGTTCTGTGGCACAACGGTTTGATTCCGGGGTACAACCCTCGAATATGCCGGTGGGGGTGCGACCACCGTCCGGATACTCGCGTTGTCATCGTCGTATCGTGGATTCATGGTTGTTGAAAAAAACGATTTTTTGATATCACCCAAATAAATATTTTCGTTCAAATACGGAAATAGTTTCCCTTAAGTAATGAATCTCCGTGACTCGATGGTCAATCCGAGGCTACACATCACCATGAGTCAATACGAACTCGTGAGAATTATGAGTATCACAAGTGTGTTCCCCCCTCGTATTCTCCTGCAATCGACACGCTAAGGCTGTCGATGAGTGGTTGGATCCTGGGGGAAATGCCAAGATTCTATTTTTAATGGGCGCTCGGAGAGGGATGGGCGAGTCTTGCGTGGCCGGATGGAGTCATCGGGCGCAAATTCAAATGCTCCATGAGCGGTTATTGGTTTCCATTCTGGGACCTGGTTGCTTCGCCAGTTTGAGAAGGCCTATCGTGGCCAAGGAGAAGCTTTGGTGAGATTTCTTGTTCATTCCCCCGGATTTCGACGGTCTTGGAATTCCACAGAGGATTCGCACTGGGAGGAATGGCTTGAGGAGGGCTGGCACAAGGACTGGGGTGGTGGAGATCCAATTCATTACACAGTAAGTAAACTAGGCTCTTTACAAGGCATGTCGGTCTAATAATGAATCTTCTCTGTTATTTTGGTAGTTTTTGATGATCTTGTTCTCCTGCCTGCCTTCCCTCGTGGACGGGATGTGATGACGTCATTGGCTTGCTCATTTGTTCTTCCCGCAACTAAACCCACACCTCTTTCTCTCTCCACCAATTTTCCGAGTTCCTGGAGCCTCACAAGTCCGAACCCAAAATCACCCGAGAGAACGAAGCCTTAAGAACGCGAGATCAAATCGACTAGAGCGTCCCACCATATGATGGTGAGCCTCATCGAGTCCTCGTTGCGGGTTCTCCAGACAATAGTGAGCGGCTACATTGCAACGAGCCTGAGCTGGACGCGAAAATCAACTCGGCTGGATGGATCTACGAAAAGCAATGGGACATGGGATGGCACGAGACGATCATCAGAATGATAAATTTGGCCATCTTCTCAACGATTGGACAAGAGGCGAGATACCTACCCCTGGAACGCTTGGCAGCAACAGGGATTATCCACAGCAAGCAATGATGGCCAATCCGCCAAATCGTACTTTTTGTCACCACTCAGCCTTGATTATGTTTGGGGAAAAAACATGATCTCCAAGGCAACCTCGACTTCAGCCTCGTCTCAGCCTCAGCCTCACGTTACCTTGATTTCCCCTTCACCCCTGAACGCACCGTACCCATGGCAATTCTTGCTGTTCACATTCAAGATGCCGAATCGCAAACGCAAAGTTCCCCCGTCCGATGCTCCCATCACCTCTCAACCACGCCCTTCTCGAGCTCGTGTCCGGGATGACAGTACAGATGATGAAAACACAGAGATTGAGGCCGATATTATTCGAATAGCCATCTTCTGCGCGTTAGTGGAGGAGGTGGTTGCCGTCATACACAGCCTTGACGAAGAGTTCACCTGCCACCCAAAGTCAACGGGAGAGATTAAGTATGTCTACTCGTTCGGTCGTATACATCATCACAACGTGGTCATCGCTCGGCCTACTCAGATAGGAACTGTGAAGGCTGCTCAATGTGCCGCAAGCGTGTCACAACAGTTTCCGAATATTCGATTTGCTTTGACGGTAGGTATCGGAGCGGCCATTCCAGGCACCAAGCATGATATTCGGCTTGGGGACATTGCCGTTAGTATGCCCAGTGATGGTCACCCCGGAGTAGTCCAATACGATTTTGGCAAATACGAGCAAGATGGATTTCTGCTTAAGGGGTGCCTAAACAAGCCTCCCTCGATCTTAACAAGCGCCGATCAGTCAGTCGAGCAGGATGAAATGCTGGGTCGAAGTCGCCTCGGGAGGATTGTAAAGGTAATAACCGACAAGCCTGGGTTTCATATGCCGGATTCGCCCGATATCCTGTTTCATGATGATTTCGAGCATGTCAACAAGCGGGCCGACTGCTCTGCATGCCACAGCCATCGCAAGAAGAAGGTGGTGGAGCGTGCTCCGCGCTCGGGTCAACATCCGAAGGTGCATCGGGGACTCATCCTGTCGGGTAGTGGGGTCATCAAAAGTCCTCGCGATCGGAAGCTGCTACGTCGCAAATATGATAACGCGTTATGCTTTGAAATGGAAGCTGCGGGCATCGTGGATGAGGTTCCTTGTTTGGTAGTCCGTGGAATATCTGACTATGCGGACACCCATAAACAAGACGAATGGCGCAAATATGCTGCCGGAGTTGCGGCCGCTTACTGCAAAACGGTTCTCTGCAAAGTAAATAGTACCGATCTTGAAGTATTACCTACTATGAAGGATCTTGTTAAGGGTGTCAGTACCTTGGTTGAAGAAATTGCAAATATTCAAAGCTCCCAAAGGCAAGTTGTGGTCCTTCCGCATTACCTTCGGACGTATACGCTAACAGTGAACAGCGCAACTCAGAACAAAATTGACGTTGTAGGGGAGGCAATTAACTTATCAGCACTTTCGATCGCCAAGGGGGCGTCTTTTGATTCATATGAAAGCCAGAATGATGAGTTCTGCCTCTCCGGCACCCGCACTGAGGTCCTGCGGGATATTCATGCGTGGGCAAGGGACCCACATGGCCACCCTATATTCTGGCTAAGTGGAAGAGCCGGGACAGGGAAGTCTACAGTCTCTCGCACGTTGGCAAAGGCTGTTAGGGGGAATAAGGAGGTGATCCTCGGGGCGAATTTCTTCTTCAAGCGAGGTGAAGGGGATCGTGGGAACGCCAGGAAGCTTTTCCCAACAATTGTAGGACAGCTAGCCAGCATTATTCCACAGCTAAAGTTATTAATTGCAGAAGCGATCAACAGCAACCCTGAAATTTGTGGCACAGCACTCGGTGAACAGTTTGACAGGCTGGTCCTCCAACCACTTTTGCGTTTGACTGAGCCCGTACACCAAACCATACTAGTCGTGATTGATGCTTTGGATGAGTGCGAAACAGATGAAGAGATAGGCGTGGTACTAAGGTTGCTGTCCGAAATACGGAGGATACAATCCCTTAGAGTACGGGTCTTTGTGACGAGTCGACCAGAGCTACACATACGGGTAGGGTTCAAAGAAATGGGCGATAATCACCAGAGTCTTGTTCTCCACGATATTCCACATTCTATTATTAGAAAGGATATCGCGTTATTGATCGAGCATAAGATTAATGCCATCAAGAAGAACCGGTCATTGCCCCCAGAGTGGCCCGGAGCGGACAGCATTCAAACTCTCATCGATATGTCTGTCCCCTTATTCATCTTTGCGGCTACGGTGTGCCGCACTCTCCAAGACCCTCAATGGGAGCCCCAAGAAGCCCTCTCAGACATTATCAACCATCAAACGGACCATTCCGTCCTCAGCAGGGCCTACGGTCCGTCACTGAATCGACTTTTGGTGCGTCAGAGGGGGAAACGAAAAGCACGCCTAATCGAGGAATACCAATTGCTCCTCGGAACGATAATCCTCCTGGAGGACCCGCTCCCCATCGGCTCACTTTCGGAGCTTCTTGGTATCCCTAAGGCGGTACTTCGGACCAGGCTAGACTTATTGCACTCGGTTCTAAACATCCCAAGCGACGAAACTTTGCCGGTACGGGTATTCCATAAGTCGTTTCGAGATTTTCTTCTCGGTTCCGAAACCGCCACCGAAACAGCGTTCTGGGTAGATGAAAAAGGGATACAAGAGAAAATTGCCATCCGGTGTATCCAGACTATGTGCTCGGTGTTTCCTGGCAAGGAGACAAAGCGTTTGGAGATTGATGAGGAGCTTATCCAGCATCGTTTATCATCGGAAGTGCGATACTCCTGTCGTTACTGGGTCCATCATCTGGTGCACGGCAATAATCCGAAGAGCTTGGTGGATGATGCCTTGGGTTTTCTCCGTGTTCATTTTCTGCATTGGGTAGAAGCAATGAGCTTGATGGAAATCCCGTTAGAACCTATAACGATCATTAATATCTTGAGGTCGGCAGTGGGGGTAGGTACCAAAGCGAAATTTCAAAGGGTCGGATGCTAACCGGTCTGTTTAGAAAACAGAGTCGAGTGACATCGCCGCCTTTCTGTACGACGCAAGACGGTTTCTCCTGCATAATAGCCATATAGTGAACGAGATACCCTTACAGCTGTATGCCTCGGGGCTTGTGTTCACACCTGAGGAATCAATAATCAGGAAAACATTCTTGTTTGAAGTCTCTCCCCTATTATGTCAGTTGCCTAAAGGTGAAAAGGACTGGGGACCAGAGCTTCAAGCTCTATGTGGTCATTCAGATCAGGTGAACGGAATTACAATGTCACCTAATGGGCCCCTCATTGCATCGTGTTCTACCGATACCACAATTAAACTCTGGGACTCGGAGACCGGAGCCCTCAAACAAACACTCGTGGGTCACTCCGCTAGCGTGTGCTGCGTCTCCTTCTCAGTGGATGGCCGGCTCCTCGCATCAGGTTCAGAAGATAAGACTATTAAGGTCTGGTGTGTGGCAACCGGAGAGCTAAAGTACACACTTGAGGGTCACCTTCGCCTCGTGAAAACTCTAGTATTCTCCGCAGATTCTCTTTTCTCGGGGTCTCCCGACACGACCATCAGGATTTGGGACCTCAAAACCGGAACCATGGACCGGGTTCTAGGGCACAAGCTGAGCCGAGTTCAGTTGATAAAACTCTCGCCATGCGGTGAATTACTTGCATCACTTCACACTACTAACGAGATCAAGATCTGGGATATTGCTAGTGGGGCTAAAAAGCACTCGCTAGGAGGGTCACCCAACCCTAGTGATTCTGAGGGAAGTGGTGAGTTGGAACTCACTTCGTTTTTGGCCAAACACATGCTGCTCATACATACTGATACATACCCCGATTCTCTAGAAGCGTCATCACATCTGTTCAAATCCATGGCCTTTGTGCCAAACACCCGCCGCCTGGCGACCATTTCGGGGGGTCGACATAGAGACGGGATTCATATCTGGAATATAGAGACCGGAACCATCGAGCTGGTCCTGGACGGCGCGAGCTTTTCAGCTATCAGATTTTGCTCCATGGCGTTCTCGCCAGATAACCAACTAGTGGCTTGCAACGATACTCGTTTCATTCGACTATTCGATGCCACCACGGGAAAGCCATTGCAAACCTTCAGATACCCACCCGCAAGATACGTACCACAAAACCCACAAGAAAGCGATCCGGACATTGCTTTTTCTCCTGACATTCGAATGGTCATTTCCGCATCTGGGGCAATACTCAAACTCTGGGACTGTCAGATCAGAGGATTACCACAGTCGGGAAGCCAAGATCAATGCGGTTCTATTGTCTTCTCTCCAGACGGTAAATATCTTGCATCGATGTCTAGAACGAAATTCTTTAGCGTCTGGAGCGCTAATCCTTTCACCTTGAAATTGAGCTTTCATAATCAGGGAAGCTTTGAGGGGAGCGAAATTATTTTCACTCCTGATAGCGAGAACGTAGTTACGCATAATCTTGATCAACTCTTGCTGTGGGACTGCGCTACTGGTTCCTTGCGGCAGACATTCAAATTTAACCGCAGGATATTTTCGATGATCGTGTTCTCCCCAGACAGCCGACTCCTTGCGGTATCAAACGAAGGCTGCCAAGATCTTGAAATTTGGGATACCGTGACTGGGTCTCGGCGACATGTCCTTGATAATGGATTTTCGGGTATTACCTCTATTATCATTTCGGGGGATAGCCGATTACTCGCCTCAGGACATAAGGGCGAAGTTAATCTTTGGGACACTGACACCGCAGATTGCCTAGGGACGTGGTCTGTCAATGGATCTCCATATACTATGGGGTTTTCACCCACGGAACCATATCTCCAAACTTCAAATCAAGAAATATGTATCGACAAGTGGTATACTCCTACTGGTCGTACTGATCATCAAGAAACGACCAGAGTTTCAATACAAGACGGTGAATGGCTCGCGGTTGATGGCAGAAGACGACTATGGCTTCCCCCTGATTATCAGAATTGTTACGCGCTATTTCGCGGGTCTATTTTTGTGACTTGGAGCCGTGGTGAATTGAAGCTGATGGAGTTCGACCCTAGGATTCCCGAAGGATAATAATTCCCCTTTTACATATTTCCCGTACGGGCCCGCATTGCTGGTCCGCTGGAGTCTATACACATACCCGCACCACGGCTCGGGGAGCGTCCGAGCAAAAAGGGGTATTGCGGCAGGAGGAACCATTAGCATAAGAATAATACTTAATTATAAGAATTTCGTCACTCTATGACTCTCCTCTACTTGAACGTGAGCGACTTCACCAATCAGGCGGGATCCAATAATCCCGCCAAGCACCACGGTCTGCATCCCGGAATCGATTAATATTGCCCTCCACGCCATTCGGACCCACGGTCCACACCCCAGTTTCCACCAGCTCCCGCCATCGATCCAGTAACCTTTCCAACCTCTGAGCCCGCCCTTCACCCCCAAAGGCATGGTAGGACCCATACTGAAAAAGTCCCGTGAAAGACCCCCGCTCAACCCTGCGCCCATCACTACACATCGCTCCATCCTCATCGCGGAATCCGGCCCGGAGAGAAAACGGCAGCAGGAGACGGAAACCCTCCTCTGAAGCGTCGTAGTGGCCTCGGTGGGTTAACTCGCTGTACAACCCCGTCGGGATCGGGTCATTTTTATTGAATGGAATATCGCGATTGGTACCGAGGAACTTCCACTGGATATCCTCGCTGAAGCCGGCCGTGCGTATCTTGTCTACGCATGCGAAAATCAGGACGGGCGGGATGACGACCCCGTCTTCATGGTTGTGAGGGAAGGTAGTAAATTTCTGGCGGGCGGCGAATGCAGAGGCATCGTGCGGCACTTCGAGTCCTGGGGCAATAGTCTTAAAACGTGGTGCCTTAATTCTGGTCAGGAACGATCGGATGAAACAGCTTTCCGGGACGGAGGCAGCATCCAGGTCATCGGAGGTGAGGAGCGGTGCCTCCCTGGACCATGCAAGAAGGGAACCAGGCGGCATCCTCTCCTCAATTGCGGCAGAGAGGCGATCCATCGCGGCCACAGCACTGTCAACCTGCGCAGGACTGTAGGGTTGCCACGTCCACGCCCCAAGCTGGTGGCCAAACGAAGGTATCCCCCATTCCCCCTCTGGCCCGGCAATCACCTTTCCAATGCGAATCAAATGAATCCAGTTCGTTAGGATGGTTTCAAGCGGGAACCACATATCCTCGTGCTCCTTGACCGGGGACACGGCCTCACCATATTCCTGGACCAGCATCATGGTGGCACGGCCGCACTGCTGATCGTAAACCAGACCGATGGTGTGAGAGCCCAGGTCGACATGAGTGCCATATAAGATCACAAATCTCTCCTTGTTGTCTAGATCGTTGTCCTCGATAAAAAAATCTTGATCCGCCGGCAACACCGCCACATGGTCCACCCAGTAGAAAACGCCATTGTCAGGCACGATGATTGAGTCGAGGAACGAGATCACGGCCTGATCGAGCCGGTCGCTGGGGACCCCTGATTCATCCCAGGAAAACCTGGGTCGGCTCAAGAGTTCATCTAGCTCGTGTGGCTCTCGTCCGTGGAAGGCCATCCATCCGTAGGCGGCGATGTAATTGTGCAGCTTGGCGCAGCGCTCGTAGTCAAGGATGCCATCCGCTCGTGCCGGGTTTATGCCCGACACCAGGGCATCGTCAATATCGAGGAGAGGGTGTGAGACACTCATGGTGGAAGGGTAGAGCCCTATGGACCAAAATATAGCCAAAATAACCACTACGCCAAAAGAGTTATCGATAACCCAATTAGGTATAGCAGGTCTTATCAACGGTAGATTTCATGGTTTTTTTCAGGTTGACAGGCCCTTTACCTTTACCCCGTTCTCGATGTCGTCGTGCTGGTTAAATATCTCTTGGCCCATAGGCACCACCTGGCAGCCTGGCAGTCTGGAGGGGTCTGGACTGGCCTTTTCGGGTGCGGTTTCTCCGTTTATGTACCTTCAATAGCTGACTCATCCAGTTGTGCAAGTTTTGTGTCAATCTCGTTCGCCTGTTGACATACCCCAGGCGTTTCTCTCTTGGCAGTCACTCATCATTTCAATCAGTCACAATTAGAAACGGGAGACAAAATTTCCCTAGAGGGTTCTGCCCTCCTTGAATCAGACATTCTTTCTCTTTTTTTTTTGTGATGTTAAGTGGCCTATGGCTGGGTCCCGAACCTTTTGATCATCACCAACGAATATTTATATGGCAAAAAGAGCCGAGAGGGAGCAGGGGTTGGTGTTTTGCAGGGCACAGCCAATAATTGTTGCCAAATCAGGCGCATGGGTCAAGATTAAGCTTTATAGGATCTGGACACCCTGGAGTTTCTATATTAAAATTACATGGAGGGAAACAAGCATCTGATGTTTCCTCTTGTGGGGATAAGCATTTGACAGCAGGGGCCTTTGCTGATGTTTAACTGGACTCCCCTCAGGAATACGAATGAAAGGAACAAGCAAAGTCTATTGATGATCGTCCAGGACTTGCATTCTTTTTTTAGAAACCGAAAACAGAATGACGAGATGGTATGAAAGAGTATGTATTATGGATCGTGATTAGACATTTCAAAGAATAGGTATGGAAGAACGACTTCAATGCAGAAAATATCCACAAACAAAGATAAGATTAGCCTTTAAAAGGACGAAGAGAAATATCGGAGCCCGCCGTCATCTTCTCTTTGTCAGGGACACCCATCTTGGCTTCGATTTTTCCATGCAGCCTGAGTGACGCACGCCCAAACGAGGACCTGTAGCTGAAACGCATTTGTCGCCACTTTGAGATAGTTGATGTGACCCTGGAATCAATCAAATCACAAGCCGAACCACGACGCCCTATCAATGCTGCTCACGCCTATCGCCAGTCGATTCCTATTGCTTGGCGCGATGGTGCAGGAGGCGCTAAATCCCGCAGGGTTACATGATCGGCATCCCGCAGCCGCCCAGATACGGGTGGCCCTGAACAAGCTCTGGGCCCCTGGGGCTTCCACGGCATCTGGTGCTCTTCTCGTCCTCATGCGGGGGACTTAAATAGCATGATTACCCCGTGTGCAAAGTCAACTCATCTGGAGAGTCGTGTATCCACACTAAGATCAAGATCACAGTGTCATCATGCCTTTTGTGCGATCCATCCTCCCTACTGCATTTGTGCTTGCCCTGAGCGCAAGGGAAACGCTCGCCTGGGGTGCTATGGGCCATGAAGCTATTGCATATATTGCTCAGAATTTCGTCAAAAACTCTACTGCTTCCTATTGCCAGGGGATTTTGGGGAGTTCTTCCTCGTCGTATCTTGCTAGTGTGGCGACTTGGGCCGACTCGTATCGTTACACCGACGAGGGCGAGTTTTCGGCGTCGTTCCATTATATCGATGCGAATGACAATCCTCCGTCCAGTTGCAGTGTGAGCTATGATCGTGACTGTGGTGATTCGGGGTGCAGTGTCAGCGCCATCCAGAACTACGTAAGTCGCATATCCAGGATAGGAACTTGTTAAATGATAGGATCTGATATGTGGTGGACAGACAAATCTCCTCCTCGACTCGTCAACATCTGCTTCCCTAAAGCTGGACGCACTCCGCTTTGTCATTCACGTATGTTATCCCCATCCACATTCGCGATTTTTCTAATGTGATCCAGATCGTTGGAGACATCCACCAACCCCTCCACGACGAAGCCCTCGAAGTGGGCGGAAACGACATCGACGTGACCTTCGGCAGCGAAACCACCAACCTGCACCACATCTGGGACTCCAACATGCCCGAAAAGGACGCTGGGGGCTCCACCATCGCCGTAGCGAACAAATATGCCGCCAACTTGACCACCCAAATCAAAAGCGGCGCCTATAAATCCAAGGCTGCTGAGTGGGTATCGGGTCTGGATATTCAAGACCCTCTCGCGACCGCATTGGTCTGGGTTACGGATGCGAATAAATATGTGTGCAGTGCGGTTATGGAACCGGGCTTGTCGTATCTGAAGGAGAATGATTTGTCTGGAAGCTACTACACGTCTTGTAAGCCGGTGTTTGAGGAGTTGATTGCCCGGGCTGGATACCGGTTGGCGGCGTGGTTGGATTTGATTGCGGCTAATACGAAGTAAATATAATGAAGGAGAGTAGGCTGGTACAAAGGGTACAAATATGGCAACTATGTTGAACAGAATATGGGGAAGATATTGAAAGGTGGTAGGTTCTCATCTGGTGTTGCTCTAAATCCTAGTGAGGGTGTGGATGTATATTTTCCATGAAATCGAATAACTACTGGTCTTGCCATCATACCAACATTGCATTGCATTCACAAGTGCTCTGTGTCAACTATCCCTCCAGCTATCAACAACTTAGTACCATGGCATCTAACACCCCGGCCCAAAGACCACCCCCCGCTCAGCTATCTTAGCCGCCAGCCGGGCCGGGGTAGGAGAGTCAAACACATCCGGCACGGTAACAGGCCACCCCGTGTTCTTCCGGATATTCGAAACCAGCCGCGAGACCATGAGCGAGTGCCCGCCCAGCTGGAAGAAGTGATCCCGAATCCCCACCCGAGTATGCGCAACAAATAGTCGGCTCCTGGAAAGTACTGGGCCACCGAGTTCACCACGACCAGATCGGGTGCTGTGCCAGTGCCCAGAATAGGGCCTAGATCTGCCCCTGTGCCGACGTGGAGTTGGATCTTGTCGACCAGGCCCGGTGGTGCCAGCTCAGGGATCGCGCTCCGGACATAATGCACGATCGAAGCGGCAGGCTCAAGGCCGACATAGCTCTGCAGCCCATCGAGAAGATTGAATAGAATCATGCCCGAGCCCGTGCCCACTTCCATGACATTGCCTGGAGCGCCCCCATTCTGCAACGTGGCCAGTGTATCATCCAGCCACTCGTTCAACTCACCGCGATCAATCGCAGCTCCATCGTACATCGACGTCCATCCCTTGAAGTCGCGGCCAAGGAGGCTCCGCTCAATGCTCCCTTGATACGCGGTGGCCTCAAATGCCTCCCTCCAGGCCTCCTCCTGCTGGCGCTCCTCCTCTCGCCCGTCCCGGATGAACCGCGTGCGTTGCTGCTCTCCCACTCGTCCATCTCCACGTCGCGATCGATGGCGGGGGAGGATCACCATACCGATCCCAGCAACAGCGGCGCACCAAGGGGGATTATGGGATCGCACGTGAGCATGATTTACGTTGCCATTCGGGAGGGGCAACTTGGAGACCTTTCATTACGTTGTTGGGACAGTTCATCCCATTTGCGTGCCAATACTATGGACATGGGTTAGCTAGCTATTTGTCGCTTATTTGTCAACGGTTATTTTATATATCCTAAAGCTTCTCTTCCTTTCCCATCTTTCCGTACACCGAGGGCCATAACCTTTGCGCGATGGAACTAAATCTCGGCCATTTTTACTCTCTTTTGGAGTCAATCCACATCCAGCCAGTCTATCCTAGTCAGGGTGAAGTATCAACCTCAAATCTATAGAACAAAAATAAATAAAATCCTTTTGCAATATTCTTTGTGCGTTCTAGAGTAGTCGCCGATCGAATGCAATCGACACGTGAAACAGCTGTCTGCATCACTTTCGTCATCTGCGGGGTATTAAGATAACGCCATCTCTTTTATCAATCACGCCGAAAGTAACATCATCTAGAGACATATAAGATGCCTCAGTGTCGCCAGTATCCTTCCAATGCCACCTTACAAATCCGAGGACAGACAACCTGACCTAGTTACGCATCCGGTTTCATCATAATGTCAACTACTACCGTCCTCGCCCCCGTTCCCGTCGGTCCAATCGGACAACCAGATATTCAGTATCTCCCCGATATCAAAAAGTACGCCGCACGAACCAAGAGACGCCAGGAATCGGAAGAGCTCTCGAATGTCTTACCTCAGGGATTCCCCGAGAAGTTGGTATCGGATCTGGTCTGGGACGGAAACGACATCGCCAAAACCTACGACTGGAACTATCATCTCACAGACGAAGACATTCAGGAAGTCGAAACCGCTCTCCACCATTTCCAATGTCAGTACCCGGGGCCCAAACCATACAGCGCGAACAAACCTAACAAACACCAGCTCTCAAAATCCCCCTAGGCCAAATAAACCAGGATACCTTCCCCCTATCCAAACTGAAGCCCACCCTTCGCTCAATATCCAGAGAAATCCACCTCGAGCACGGATTCAAGGTCATCCGCGGCGTTCCCGTAGACCGACACACCCGCGAAGAAAACATCATCATATACGCCGGTCTCGCGTCCCACATCGCCCCCATCCGAGGACGCCAAGACCACCAGTGGCAGGGTAAACCCGCCGACGTCGTCTTAGCCCATATCAAAGACCTGAGCCGCGAGATCAACAGCCAGAATATCGGTGCACCCGCATACACAACCGAGAAGCAAGTTTTCCACACCGACGCCGGCGATATCGTCTCGCTGTTTGCTCTTGGTGAGGCCGCGGACGGCGGACAGAGTTATCTCTCGAGTAGCTGGCATGTGTATAATGAGCTTGCAAGGACGAGGCCTGATCTCATTCATACTTTAGCTGAGCCTTGGGCGGTAGAGGAGTACATAACCCCCCTCTCCATATAGATGGGACTATGGTTGATTGAGAATGTTAGGTCTGGACGCAGTGTCAGTCGACCGTTATTATACCGCCAACCCGCCACAGCAGACGTCCCGGAACGCCTTATTATCCAGTACGCCCGTCGAGGATTTACGGGATACTGGGGGAGACCACGGAACCCCTCACTGCCACCTATTACAGAAGCTCAGGCGGAGGCGCTGGACGCTCTTCACTTTCTAGCGGAGAAATCGGCTGTGTCGCTTGACTTTCATAAAGGGGATATTCAGTTCGTGAATAATTTGTCTATCTTTCATGCGAGGGCTGGGTTTGTCGATTCCGATATATCGCAGTAAGTGGACAGTTCGGTGGATGCTATTGGTTATATGAGCTAATGTATATCCTGTAGGCGTCATCTTGTTCGCTTGTGGCTGAGGGACCCGGAATTCGCCTGGGAGACACCAGAGGCATTGAAAAGTCGTTGGGATAATATCTACCACGCGGTTACAGCTGAGAATTCTGTCTTTCCACTGCAGCCCACAGTGCGATCGGCTTCAACTGGGCACGCTACTTCTAAGTGATCAGGGAGTCATCCATCAGACCAACCTGGTATGAGTTGGACATAGGTAAACATGCTAGTCGGTTTCTGAATCTAAATCTTCCTCATTTATAATTTGGTATATAGGACATATGAAGCATTTAAATGTCGTAAAATTCATTCCCCATAAATATTATGCCGTTAGGAATGCCAACTCTAAGCACAACCCTCTACCATCTCCTGGAGATTCGACTCACTGGGTGCAAGATCTGTCGAAGATATTTATGCGTCGTCGTTGGCACAGACCCCATAGATACAGGCGTAGGGGTCAGAGCAGTCGTCATCGATGATACACTCGGCTCCAGCGCAGTGGTCTTCCCAGTCGCATGTCTCATCGGGGTCGACGGCGCAGAGTCCGTCAATACAGGCCCAGGGGTCAGAGCAATCGTCATCAGATGCGCAAACGGCGTCTAGGGAATATTGTCAGTTATTATTCCAAAGCCTCATTTTCAGTTGGAATTAGGATAGATTGTATTACCTAGGCAGTGCTCGTCCCAGCTGCAGGTCTCAGTGGGGTTGTAGTTGCAGATACCGTTGTAGCAGGACCAGGGGTCATCGCACTCGGAATCCGCAGTGCAGGTGTTTCCTATTAAAGAGGGGATTTATTAGCACGCCGGGATTGACCAGCGGGAAATGGAACTGATCAAGTCATACCGGCACAGTGGCCTGTCCAGTCACAGTCGGCGGTGTTGGTGGGGACATAGCCGGAGGTGGTGGTGGTAGCGGTCTTGGTAGTCGTGGTGGCCTTAGTGGTGGTAGTGGCCTTGCTGGTAGTAGTGGTCTTGAGGGTTGTGGTGGTAGTGGTGGTAGCGCCTCCGATTCCAAGCTCAGAGACAAGAGCATTGACGAGACTATCGCCCAGGCTTCGGAGCTTGGTGAAGTTGGTGATGTAGTTGTCGTCATGGGCGCTGCTTGGAAGCACAGAGTCCTTTCCAGTGAACATGATGTCTGAGCGATGTTAGTCTCGTCGTTCACAAAGCCATGGGAGAAAAAATAGGGAGTAGACTTACAGGTCACGTCAGTCTCTACGTGTCCCACGCCTCCATTCAGGTTATCATCCGGGAAACAAGTCCTGGCCAAGAGCCAAGACGCCTCTCCGATAACCTGGGGGGTATCACCGTCGGTGTCACCGAAGATACCGTAGAACATTTTGCCATTACTTAAAACTCAATTAATATCTACATTTACCTGTGGTTAAAGGGTAGAATGTAGGAAACATACCAGATAACAGCACCAACGTTGTTACCGGTCAGCACGGACTCGTACTTGTCGGCGAAATCCTCGGGAATGACAATGAATGGCACTTCGTACGCAGCCAATTTGCCAAAGCTAGTGTCTGATTGACCATCACCATTGCCCTTTTCAGACATCATGTAAGCTTTGAACAGTAAAAATAACTAGAGAAGGAGAGGTGGTGTACCTTGCACTGATAATCAATTCCGTCACAGTCAACATCCATGTCAGCGACCCAGACATAGGCAGCACCCTATGGTAAACAAGGTTAGTGAACATCGATCCTTCAATCCAAGTTTGAATGCTCATTGATACATACAGTGCTGAGCGACGCCCAGTCAGCGTGGATAGTAGCAGTTGGGGAATCGTCGTCAAAGTTGACAGGGTACTTGGCGCTGCTAGGGACCTTGGTGGCCTTCGCAGCAGCAGACTCTAAAGCAGCGATAGGCATGGTAGTCGCAGCGGCGAAGTAGCTACCAGGGGGTCCAGCAGATGGCTTGTTATAATCAGAGCCATCCACTGTCTGGCCCATTGCAGAGCCCAACATGGCCATAGAGGCAGCCAACCGGCCCAGGGAAGTTCTAATAGCCATTTTGCACCGACAGGGGAGTGGGAAGGTTAGGATGAGGGGTAATCCGCAAACCTGTGGCTTTTAGGCGTTGGAACCGTGGATTCGGTGGGAATTTATAGTTCAGGGACGATGCTTGGGGTACTGCTTGTCCGAAGCTTGCATTGAGGGATGGCGGAAATGATTGGATAGGAAGAATTGTCACCTTGCGGGCAAAGGCAACGCTAGCGCATGTCACCAGGGATGGAGAAAGAATAAATTTGCCGTCAATTGCTGCTATTTTCATCTGCTCCTTGGTAGCGACCGTGGTAGACTCTACCAGAGGGGCTCACACAACCCGCGAGGCCACAATGTCCGGTAAGATCCGTCCCGCCTTCCGCCTCCCTTTTGGCTAAAGCGAGACATTCGATGTTAGTCTTGTTAGACAGCTGCAAAGAATACGCGAGGTTACATGACGTGGGCGCCGCTGATCCACTGCTTTTATTGCTCCATTGCGGTTCCTTGGTCAATGCGGCAATAATCTCGATCCAGGGGGATTAAAACACCGTTGAAGGCTGTTGAGCTTCATCTGTCGAAATATAGTCACGGCAAAATTTTAGTATACTGTGATTTCTCAGTTAAAATCCGTACAGCCAAGAAAACGAAATCCTTGTCACGAAATCAAGCTCATGATCATCTCATATTTTCCCCTGCCCAGGAATTCAAATTATCGAATCGGCCGGCTGTCATGCCATTGTGGGCGCCTAAACTACGCGAAGCACGAACAGTCCCACTAAGCTAAGTGCTAGTATAAGGGCTAGCACCGGGGTAAAGTCCGGTAGCCAATTGCATCCCCTGCATCATATTTATGGCCTGTTTGAATGTCTCGAAACCCCTCATCACAGGCCAGGGAAACCTTGCAATCTTGACTTTGTTGCGGAAGACGGCCGAGGTCGCAGACAGGGGTAAGTTCCTGCTCGCAACTCACTCCGAATTTCAACACCGGTGTCCATGTGCCTTAGTTTACTCTCAAATGCCGGTAATAAATTGAACCAAGCGAGATACATCTAACAATTCTAGCGCATACTAATAGTAGTGCCCCCTGAGAGTTCAAGAATGGAGTCACACACACCCTTGGATAGGGGAGAACTTTCGCCGTTCTCTGAGGAGATATAAGGGAGCGAACCCGATATTTTTATCGGATGATACATGAATATCATGCAGAAAGTTAATTTAAGTGGTTATCACTGCACCAGATCGCAGATCCTAACAACCCCCGCGATCGTCGGTGCGTATTGCAGATCGTGGAGTTCATACAGGAAGGACTTTGCAGATCGCAAACCGCAAGATCAGCCAATCAGCCACCAAACTTGTGTTGGATAAAATCTTCCTCTTGCCCGCAGCACGTCTCATATTATTGCGATGTAAATACCTGAAAGATGATAAAAAATCAACTACGATTCCGTAGATATAAAGGTCAAGGAAATTCCGCTCAGCAAGCTCCCTGGTCTTTCACAGAGCCGATCACCACGCCTGCTTCGCCAAAGACATTTCCAACCGCGATGGCCTCAATGGGATCGCCGGTGGGAGTACCGGTACCATGGCATTCAATAAAGGCCGTCTGGGTCGGGTCTAATCCCGCATCTCGATAGGCCTTGCGCATCAACATCTCCTGAGCCAGGCCATTGGGCTGCGTCACGCCCTGACTCCGTCCGTCGGCATTGTTCGCGGTACCGCGAAGTTACCATCTCTGATCGCATCACTCAGGCGTTTCACGTAGATTGCGTTAATGGCCTCGCCACGCGCAAAGCCATCCGCACCGGCATCAAATGTCTTGCAGGAGCCGTCTGCGGATAGAACGCCCTCCTTCGAAATCACAGCGTACATCGTAGGGCCGGTGATCAGACTCGTCCCACCGACTATAGCTCCGACAGCATCTCCATGCTGCAGGGCGCGACAGGCTTCAAGCAAAGAGACCAAGGACGCCGAACATCCCGTCTTGACGACCACACTACATTCTCGTTATTCTCTAGCTTACTCTCCGCCTTATTTACTCCGCGTCGTACAAGAATGGTTATTTGAACCTTATCAAACGGATCGCAGCGTCCCAAGTAGACGGAACCGGTCGTACAGAGCTGATGTCAGCGATAATAAATCCCTGTTTCACACCCAGCGGCAATGTGGGATTGCATACCTGTGCAACACCTTAAGCTCTCTCCACTCTCCTCCAGAGCTTCACATTCTCCCCATTTAGAAGGAGGCCTAGTATTCCAACGCACGAGCTGTGCCATGTAGCTACAGGCCCAGTTGAAATATTTGAACATCCCACTGGGAACGCATCACTCACCCTCTCTCTCGACCGAGAGCCAGATGAAAGCGTATTCAATACGCAGTACGCAAAAGAAACCTACAAAATAATCCGAAGTAGGAATGAACTCAATCCCAATATCCTATTGCCTTTCCCCCCCCACCGGGAACGATGGTAAGCGGGTTTGCATACGGTTGCCTTCTTAGTCTCAATCTCAATATCTTTTGACTGTGTTATTTCATCGAGAAGAAAACCAGAAAAGGATTCCTGGAGGACACAAGCATGCAGGTTCGGCCGACTGGGATGTGAAACTTCAGTCATGAAAAGTCCAATGATAGGGATGACAATATATACATGGTCTTTTATTCTATACAGCTCGCTATTGTACAACCCCGACCCGTGAGTCCCCACAGCAGAATTCTATGGGGGTTCATCACAGCATCGCCCCCGCCAATGCAACAGCAACACCACCAAACATAATCCCCGCGCTACCCGTCACCATTGCCACACCGCCAGTCGGTGTCGGTGTCGGGGTAACCCCAACTGCACCAGCACCCTGAGACGAACTCGTCGGGGTGACTCCAGCCACACCATCCGTAGCCTGAGTCCCCGTGCTCAATGTGCCGGTCGAATCAGCACTGGTGACAGAG
Source organism: Aspergillus biplanus (assembly GCA_027569045.1). Taxonomy (NCBI): domain Eukaryota; kingdom Fungi; phylum Ascomycota; class Eurotiomycetes; order Eurotiales; family Aspergillaceae; genus Aspergillus; species Aspergillus biplanus. The sequence goes on from JAPDEJ010000016.1 coordinate 679,734, forward strand.
CCGGCAGTCACCGTCACAGGCATCAGATCAATATGGGTAGTGACGGTCTGGACACCAGGGAAATTTGCGCCGGATCCTCCGGCTGAGTCGGTGCAGACGGCGGTTTTGCTGTCGGTGACGGAGCATTTTACGGTCCAGTGGCTGGTCAAGAGTTAGTGACGCTCACTTACTGAAGAAAAGGGTATTTTTTTTTCTTTTTTCGCTGTGGGGGAAGAGAGGGGGACATACAATTCTTCACCCTCGTTCATTATGTAGGTTGTTGCTTTGGGGCCAGCGATAAGAGTCAGGCCAGGGCCCATGCCACAATCGGAGCTGTCCGTTCCAGGGGGGCAGTTGATGCTGTAGGTTGTCGCGGTCGCATCCTGAATATTTTTCAAGTGTTAGGATCTTCATAGATAATACGAGTTCCAGCGATCTTACATTGCCGACGATCGACGCGGCCAGAGGCTGTGGGTCGGCCCCGTACATGAACATTGAGGTGACGGTGCTCTCGGCACAGGCCAGGCTGGCGGCCGTGAGAAGGAACAGGGATTTGATCATCGTGATGATATGATATGATATTAATATTCCAGCAAAAAAAATAATAAAAGAGAGACTAGAGCGAGAGACTGGAGGCTGAGGCACAGAGCAGGAGAGAAAGAAAGAAAGAGAGAAAGCGCGCTGAGAGGGGGGAAGAGGGAAAAGAGCAACCAGGGGCAAAGACAATCAAAGTCAATCAGAGCCAGGCATGCACTAAACACACTAAACAGCGGATGAGGCGTGGTCTGGATTGCAGTCTGGACTCGCCGGCTGGGCGTCATTGGTTCCTGCCACGGCTTCCATGGGTCCGGAAGTCTTAATCGTGGATCCTGGCCAATAGCATTGCTAGCAATTATTTTTAGCCTCAGGGCCACATGTTCCTGCGACTGGGTCTCCAATCTCTTCTCCAACTCCTCGAATCGCCGTGAAGAGTTCAGATTTTGCTGTGCATCCGGGGCAGCCGCGACCCAGCCCTACCATAGTTTTTTAAACAGGAATATTAAACAAATCCTCCACGGTCCGAACAGGCTATGAAACGGGTTGATTGAGCGGGGGTTCCAATCCGTCTACCTTTTTACTGAATATGGAGCAATATTCCTCTTTAAGCACCCCGTGAAACATACCCCCGAATGAAACCCCGCGATATTCGGAAATATAAAAAGCTGACCATATGGTCATATGTATGTAATTAATCTCTCGACTAAATTTACATATGCATCAAAGTCCCTTAATAACGGCGGAGGTTGGTGATGACCGCTTGCTGCAGAAATATATAAAGCGGTTGCCTCAACCCACGCCCTTTATAATCTTTATCATCACCACCACCAATTGACTCTCCAGGGCAAATAAAATCACCTCCTTCTCAAGCCCAAATCGGGAAACTCCTACCCGGATATGTATCCTATAAAACCCAAAGAAGAGTTCTAACCTGTACATACGACCACAGGGTGTGGAGAACAGGGCTTCCCGTCCGCTCAGCCGTACTTAAGCCACACGCCGGTCTGTTAGTACTATGGTGGGTGACCACATGGGAATCCGGACTGTTGTATGTTTTTTTTGCCGTTTTTTTTAATTTTTATAGCTTCTCTACTGTTTCAATGGGTTCAGGTTATAGAGAAAGAAGAAGGAAGGTATACCATGTAACTAAAGCGCGGCTCGTTTTGGCTGATGACCATTTGCCGAGGATTACTATCAGGAAACAATGGCACATAGTAAAGCAGTGGACCTCGACAACAACAGATTTGATCATTCTCTGATAAACTCGCTCAGCATCCTCCCCCCCCGTAATACATAGAGAGAGTCCGAGTTTCCTAGGCCAGCCGATCTCACTCCTCCAAAACACAGCACAGTAATGATAGTCCGAGATGACAAGAATCCTTCCTCCCTTCGCGCAGCAGGTGCAAGACAGACGCATTGGGATATCTAATGCCACGTCCTACACTTACACTTCTCCCAGTCCCAATCCCAGCACTTGGGGTCCTTCCACTTGCACTTATCCTTGCACCCACACTTGTCCCAATCCCAATCCCTACACGAAGGGTCTTTCCACGTACAAGTGTCATTGCACTTACACTTATCCCAGTCCCAACTATGACAGGAGGGATCCTTCCAAGTGCAAGTATCCGTGCATTGACACTTGACCCAATCCCACTTCTTGCACGAGGGATCCTTCCAAGTGCAAGTGTCCTTGCACTTACACCCAACCCAATCCCAATCGCGGCACGATGGATCCTTCCAAGTACAGGTGTCTTTGCACTTGCATCCGGTCCAGTCCCAGTCACGGCAGGAGGGGTCCTTCCAGGTACAAGTGTCCTTGCATTTGCACCCAACCCAGTCCCAGTCCCGACACGAGGGGTCTTTCCAAGTGCAAGTATCTTTGCATTTACACTTGTCCCAGTCCCAATTATGGCACGAGGGGTCCTTCCAAGTGCAGGTGTCCTTACACTTACACTTCTGCCAGTCCCAGTTCCGGCATGAAGGGTCCTTCCAGGTGCAGGTATCTTTGCACTTGCACTGCTTCCAGTCCCAGTTTCGGCACGAAGGGTCTTTCCACCGGCACTTGTCTCGGCAGTGACACTTCTTCCAATCCCAGTCCTTGCAATAGGGGTCCTTCCAATCGCAGTGGGAACCTCCTCGAGCGTCGAGTTCAAGAGCCCCTGAGCCATGTGACAACGTTAATATACATACCGGAACTCGTAACATATAGGTCAGTTACGTACCGTCCCGAGCTTCCAATTCCCCAGGACCCTCATCGGCTACCGCAAGTGCGGTGACGCCCATCACAAGGCATATAAGCGACAGAAAAAGGAACAAGAATTTGTTTTTCATCGTGAAATAATTTGACTGATTGATTTGGAAAGGTTTGCTTTGATTGTTTTGCGATGATGAAGGTATTTTGTCCACGTACTTGGCCGTGGAGGAATGGGGCTATATATACCCTTTGCTGCACACATACAAAAGTCTCCCGGTCTAAAAGTAATTGTAGGATAGTATTCTTGAGATGTGACGGGCCATAATAGTATACAGGAATAGTCCACGATCTAGACATATCCTGGCTGAGACCTGACCAGTAGGCATTCCTCGCCTCTGTTGATTCCTGGTGAGTTGTCCTCATCCTCTAAGGCACAAAAAGCATGGGACAATGCTGCCAAGGCAAAAGTCAAAGTTAGATAGTCGATGTACCATAAACGTACTGTCTGCTCCACAAATCCATCTAGGACCCAGAGTCGAACTCTGAGATCTCGGGCCCCCACACTTATTTCCCCTTTCTTTGACACCCAGGGCAGAACCTCAATGCCATATCCAGCCCACTGTGGGTAAGTGTGAGCCTGTGCAAACGGTAATGTGCTCTTAGCCTTATGGTCCTCTGTACTAGGAGTGAGATCTTCCGCCTTGATTAATTATATTATAGAACTGGAAAGATATGTGCGGGCATAGTATCTCTTCATCTTTCCTTTTCCTCTGCTCTCCGGCCGCCCTTCTGGCTTTGAAGACTCGTTTCAAAAGCAAGTGTGAACGGAGAGCTGAAAGGTATCGAAGTTTGCGGGCTACGTCGATTCCCTTCTGGATGGGCGGGAAGCATTCCCCGAGGCAAAGCCCCAACGCCTCTTTCCTAAAATTAGGTGGAACACCTTTTTTGAATCCCTACCACCTACCAGCGACCAATTCTACAAGAGATTAAGGACCTCCTTGTGATACGAAAAGAGAGATACTGTATGAATAAACTTTAAGCAGGAAAATAGATTCATCTCTGGGCTAAAGTTGTGAAATTGCCATCTGGTCCCCCATCGAATTCCGGATACCTTTTGGGGGCTGGGGAGAAAGGCCTGGATCTGGAAGATGATTAGGTATTCGGGCTCGTGTTGGCCACGCCAGGTCAAGTTTTGTATATGGGAAAGAATTCAGGAGGACTCCACGATCCGCCACCGCTCGTAATCCGGGAGCCACGTAGAATACCTGTCTGCAAGGGTACATCTTCATGTACCTCTGGAAAGCACCATATGCGAATCGCCTTAAGTGAACTGGTTGTGTGCGGTGTAGAACCTCGTTGTTCAGGCACCTTTGGCAATGGGTTGTAGCTGCAAGATGTGGAGCGGATCGATTGGATTCAGCATGAGATTCAGCAGAAGGTTGGCGGCGGGGAAGGCTGGAAAATCGAAAATGAGGGTAGACATTCTCCTAGGAGCTGGGTTTCTGCCTGCTAATAAACAAAATCCTCAAGGCCATTCTAGGAATGCATTTGATACATTTCGAATAGCTAACACCGGAGCATCATAAGCTCGTTTTCTGTGCCCGATCTGTGCCCGCGGTACGTATGTCATGATCTACGTTCACATCCAAATAAAGCATATCACTTTCCATGGCCATGGATGATGGGGAACGATTCAACCCCGCAGTTAGATTATGAGCCTAAGGCTGTTTCCAAGGGTTGTGTATATCAGATAGCCGCCCCGGTTTTGTGTCTTGCGGGTTTCAATGGGCTTACGATGACTAAATGCCAAGAAATGAACAGAAAGACCTGCAGTGTCATCCCCGTCAACAAGGCCCAGAACAAGGAAGGATATATATTCCGGATCCCTCAACGTGAATGTTGGGGTACTAAAGACCGAGGTGGTAGCTCTTGGAGAATATAGCCGATTTGTAGGCTTCTTTAGGGGCCAATAACCATCTTCACCCGCCGCCACACGCTGACAGAGTTGTACTCAGAGTACAAGCCAGGCTCGCGTCTCAGCCCTGTAACCCAGCCTGTGCTACTTGGCCCTGATCGCTCCACCGGAACCCCGCGTAGCGTGGCATGACAGCTTAGGTACCGAGACTTAGTTTAAGCGCGTCCAAGGATCCGAAATTAATATGCCAATGCAGTAGAGCTTTCGGGGTTATTCCCAATCATTGCCTTGGATCAATCCCCGCGCAAACACCGCCACCAGCCACGCTTAGCAGATGGGAACCAACCATTGCGGACCCCAGGAACGGTGGAGAGTTCAAGTGATGGTGAATTTAACAGCACACGAACGCCAAGGATCAGCCCGCAAAATATGGGAAAGTCTTATTGATTCAACTGGCCCGTATCCAGGGACGCTTTGACCTCACCTGTACTTTGAGGCCACCACCAAAAGAACCATTTTTAGCCTCCCTACGGCTGGGGTCCAGCCATTAGCTCACAGGCCCCAGCAGTCGCCTGTCGCTGCGATCCATTTTTGCATCAAGGCTGAGCATTCCTCCGTCTGGAAGTAAGTGAACACTGAGAGGCAGGAGAGCGAACGAACAGACCCCATCTCACTTTCTAAACGTGTTTACCCCGAGTATTGTCGGGGATCCAGTAAAAGTCGCTGGGAGAGGGAAGGTGACAAATCGTGATTGATGACTGGGTTCTGATGCCGTTAAAAGCAGAGTAGAATCTTTCTGTTCTAATTTTATTTATCAACTGAAATCCCCATGATGGTTAGGTGAGAGTAGCATCTCCATCGATGTTGAAACAAACCACCTTTTAGTCGCATCGCCATCATTATTCGCCATTTTAGTACATGATGGTGCCTTTGGGGCTTTAATTCAACGGAAGGTTAACAATCACATTTCATAGCGGGCCTCTCGCTTAGAACATGAATGGGATTGGTACCACCAGATTTCCACAGAATAGATTTTCCTTGTTGGTTACAAAATATCAACAGAAATGTAGAGCATCACGTATACTTTGTCGCCTGATTTACACGAAAGCGAGAATCAAAGCAAGTACCGGAAGGTCCCTACATGCCCCTCTTCGGAAACCCTATCCTCTTCATCCAATTTCTTGTTTTCCCTGCCAAGAGCAATACGGAGAACCGTCGCAAAGGCGATAGTCATCGCTAGCATACCGATGTTGATGCAGAACGCCGTGGTATAACGTGGAGCATCGGAGTCTAGACGAGTCAGCGATAAAATACAAACACCCATGGTCAAACCAAATCGGGGAGATCTTACCTGGGTAGAAATACGACGTATATATCGAGCACGCATTGCTCAAGCAGGTGACTGTTGCCAGCGCAGCGGCGCGTTTATCTGCAGGTCGGGGGATCACTATGTATGGTGCGGTAATTCCAAGGGTTAGCCATTCAAAAATATCTTTTCGCAGCGGTTAGTTTAAAGAGAGCGGAAATTCACCATTTGAGATATACCCAAGCCCCACGATGTATCCAGAGTAAATCCCAGGGATAAGCAAGCACATGGCTCTGGGGGGTTTGTTAGTCTCAAGCCTTGATTAAATTCGAGATTGAACATGAGGAAGGACTGACACATAGCGAGGCACGAATGAGGTCGTTGAAACTCCCAAAATAAAAGCAGCCACAGCAAATACAGCGGGGATGACGATATGTAGAAATCGCTCTCCTGTCTTATCCGAGTGCCAGGCATTCGATATGAGAGCCACAGCCCCAAGCAGATATGGGGGCGTTGTCAAAAGCAGCGTTTCCACATCCCCCTTGCCCAGACCTTTCATCACTCTGCAGAATATCAATCAGCATCTGTTTTCAAGTTTCACCTAGAGCAGGAAATAAGATAAAAAATATACTCACGCGGGGAAAAAGGTGGTGATGGATCCGGCTGACGTCGAGCCGTAGACGGTGCCAAGCAGTAGCCAGACCTTATAGTCTCTAAAGTTTGAAATAACGGGCATCAGCAACGGCAAATATCCAAAAGACGGGTTGTGTTTGCGTACAAAAATGCATTTTTCGCCCCCTGAAAGAATGATTGCTGTTTCCCGTCCACCCAATCTTCTTCACCGATGTCCTGTTCCAGTCTCCAGTTAGCCAGCTCCTTTTCCTCCTCACTTAGCCAAGTTGTTGTCCGCGGAAGGTCTGGAATAATAAAAACCGCTATAATTGCGACCCCAATCTAAGCGAGGTCGCTGACTATTAGCACAGTGGCTCCCCAGCAAGGGAAAAATTGTTGCAGCGGAACATACAGTTATTGAGCCCTCAATGATAAAGAGCCAGCGCCACGCTAACAAGCCTTTGGTGCCGTTCAGGTTGTTCCTGACTCCCGCTGCAATAAGGCCAGAAAATGCACCAGAAAGGATGGAGCCGGAGTAAAGCAGCGCTGTTCGCTTCACCATCTCTGTCCTGGTATACCAGCATGAAAGAAGGTACAAACAGCCTGGCTGGAACAGAGGTTTTTTTCGTCAGTTGCCCTATTCCGTACCTAATCCGTATCTTTCGACTCCGAAGATCTTACAAAATAAGCTGCCTCAGTGAAACCAAGAAAAAAGCGACACGCCACCAGTCCACCAAAAGAGGTTGTCGCAGCCGTTGCGGTCGAGATAACTCCCCACACTATCATACACCCCGGTAGATACAAAGACGGCTTGCCAAGTTTGTTCAAGAGTAGGTTGGAAGGAACTGGTAAACCGTATCGTCAGCTGGTATCCTGGAGTCTCGAATGGGCATTGTGACAACACAGTACCTTGCATCAGGATATATCCAACGAAGAGGATACTGACAGAGGTCTAGCTTGATTTAGCATCGGAGTCAAGGGTGACAGCCAAGTTCATCATGACCTACTTGGTACTGATTTCCTTGGAGATTAAGATCTTCCTGCATCCCGGCAAGCTTGGCTGAGGCGATGTTGTTCCGGTCAAGGTAGTTGAGAACATACATGACGAACGTCATGGTGAGTAGCCTGACGTCAATCTTTCGAACTAATTTGCGCTCTATTTGATGCCGTTCATCTTCCGTCACGTTCTGGAGGAAGGAGGGCATAGCTGAGACGGCCACTGTTGGCTTCTCCTCATGGTGCTCTGCAGTCGTGGGGGTTTTGGAATCCATGGTGATTCTTTGAGGGGAGGCAAGGTAGACCAGGATCAACATCAACATCAAAGGAGGAAGAATGGGAGGTACTAGTATTTAAGCTGGTCTGGGGTAAGAAGATCCTTTCCCCGGCCGTTTCTTGGGGATCCACACTGGGGTAGCTGTGTTCCGCGCAAATGATTGGTAGATCGGTGTCCACCCGGATACTAACGGCCATTTTCTTTGGACGAGAATCACTCCGACCCAGAAAGATAAGTAAGAGGAGCCGAGAGAGAGAGTCGGGTTTACAACTCGAGAAAATTTGTTGTACGTGGTTCCTCCGAAAATGCCTGAGCTGAGACAGTTCACCGGAGTAGAGCTTTCCAGACTGAGTAATAAGAGTAATCTTCACTTGCTCATTGAGGGAAAAGGTCGGTTTATTTACGTTCAACGGCGAAACTCCCAGGCTATACACACTAGTCGCTGACAGGTTATTATACTTAGTCTACGATGTGCATGAGTTTGTGAACGAGGTAGGGTTCTTCCTTTACGTGGGGTTATATTTGTTAATATACCTAACCAGACCATCCTATAGCATCCCGGGGGGGATTTGGTCCTGTTGGGTGAAGCCGGGAGAGATGCTACGAAGGCATGGGAAGATGTACAACACTCAGAGGAGGCAAAGGAGTTGATGAGAGACTATCTAGTCGGATATTGTACAGAGGTGAGACCCATAACGACCGGATATTACCTTAATAGCCAAGACTGACTTTCTGTCGCTCCTTCGCAGATATCCTCTAAACCGGACACCCTTGCACACACTATGTCAGGGAAACAGTCAACACTTTTCACAAGGTCCGAATTTCATCCTCGATCTCCACTACACCCGTTGACTGGTCAAGGATTAACCGAACCCCCAGCAGATATCTTCTCCTGTTTCTCTCTGTTTGTGTCGCATTATTAGTTGGCGCTTACCTGCCCAGTTGGGAGAATTATTTGGATTTGGAATGGCTTTCAGTCATCCGCTAGTGTCCAAGACAACGGGACAAATGTTTACATGGGCTTTACCATCCTCTTTATGGCATATTATGTTTCTCAACAAAATCAAAATAAGACTCTCCTGGATCACCATTAACATTCGCTCGTATAATTTTTTTGCCCACATCCTAAGCTAAACTCGACGACATGAACGACTCCCAAAACTCCCCAGAGCCGCCACTACCAAAAAGCGATGCCAACGACCCGGATGGAGGCAGAGCCATGGACAGATCATCAAGAGCTAGGTCCAGACCACCACTCAACTCCTCCGGGACCACCCCGAAGAGGGCGTCGATATCTGAAGCCAGATCTTGAAATGGACGCTCTGCCACAAAAGGAGATTCCCGATTCCCAAGCAATGTTGATAGGCTATTTTTGTCCCCGGGTGGATTGCCAACCACAGAGTCATCCCGTGGATGAGGTGAAGATGGGCGAGTGAGGTTTGGAGAATGCAGGTCCTGATCGCGGTATATACGCCCTAAGAGGCTATCAAGTGCAGTAGCGTATCGGACGCCAGGATGTCTCGGGTCCGAAGATGCTGTTGACATGGATCTCGCGAGGCCTCGGATCAAGCGTAGGATTGCCCTTTTTTGAGACGGCGGTAACGGAACGATCACAGCTGCTTTAAGTAGGAAAACCGCGGCGTGGCTGAAGAAGAGAAAAAAGCGCAGGGGAAGATACGATAAAGCCTGCGGGGTACGTTAGGGTCAATCATTCTAGGTCAGATACAAAATAGCATGCCTTGGAAGGATGTAGTCTGCCTATGGACAACCGCAGGACATCGGCCTATCAAGTTAAACATCAGCACAGGTGAGGGTTTAGGGTTTAGGTAACAATGTACCGCTGCATTGATGGCCTCAACAATGAAACGAGCATCGGAGCTTCCCATCAAACCCGCTGGGAAATAGTCCAACGAGCGATGAGTGTCGTTACCACCTGCCACTCGCTGCATGTACGCTTGTAGGGAAAACGAGTAGATGTATAGGCGAAGATGGTGCTGGAAACGTAGACTTGTCAGTTCGAGTAGTTCGCTCAGACAGAATCAGTACTCACAAACGATATCCAAACACATTCATTGATTGGATACGTCCGCCACGTTTTCTGCTGCCAACGATTTCGGAAGGCGGATAATGCTAAGAGGAAGTCAGTACAGGAAAGGGGCCCCTATCCGCATGCTGAATTCATTTTCTTACTTTCCGCGAAGTCATCAACATGCTTATAATAGTGCTCAGCCTTCGCTAAAGCAACTGACCGGCTTCTGGATGGGTAGAGGAGATCATGGGCGTTACTAAAGACCTGCGTTATATGCACAACGCACTGGAGATACGCTGCGTAATCGTCTTGTATGCCTGGTAGATCTCGCATTTCGGGGAAGTCTACCCCGGGATCGACGTGTAGATGTTGATATGTCATCCCAGGACCTTAAAAGACGTCAATTTCCACTCACGGTAACTGACAAAACTTGTTGGTTACGGCAGCTACTCACTCCGATGCCAGAATGCTTTTCCAACCCGAATGGAGATTTGCCGATCCAGAGAGTAACAGTCTGCACCATGTTGTCAGTGCGTCCATTAATGTCACTCACCAGGCCATCTTACAGCTCCAAGCAACTTTACCCCGGTCACGCTGGTGGGTAAGGGTCTCGTCTATATCTTCCCCTTGCATACCCAGTTTCTCAAGACCTAGGAGGTAACCGAGTCGAACAGCCTTGGGACGATGAGTGAGTATCTGTTGAAAACAAAATAGTTGGACAAACGCACCGTGCCAACGGTCATCCAAGACATTCGATCTTCAAACCCAAGACCTGTGTCATGACCCATATTAGGCGGATATTCTGAGAAGTAAGTCAACATGTCATGACGGATCCATCAGGCAGTTATCCATACCTGACAAGAGGATCAAACCCTCAATGACTTCGATAGATGCACTAGTGCCTTTCATGGCGACCTCCGCAAATAAGCTCTGAACTCGAGACCACAAACGTTCATGTAGAGCCTGATCCCCCGAAAGAGAGGCCGTGACAACAAGGATGGCAGACATAAAGTGAGGCTCCTGGCTTGCCATGGTGAGAATCTGCTCTGGGGTGATCCGCATCCTCTTATACGGAATCATTGGTATGATAGGATGTACGGAGGTGACATAAAAGCTGAACAGTCGGAATAGAGTGCTATCATCTATAAGGCCCTCCTCTAGCAGGAAGAACTGGGCGGTGGAAGAGGTCAGGGTGTGAGAACTATCTTGCTCCAAAGATTGGGGCTGATGCCCATCCGAAGCAAGGGGAACTCGATCGTCAAATCTGTCTTCCGCTTGGTGCAGTAGCCTGATCGCATCGGATGTGTTTCTCAATGGAAATGTGGCCAGGCGCTGACTTGCAAGATTTTGATCATACCCGGTTAGTTGTTGTGGACCCAGTCTAGAGCTTGCGCCCGGTGTTGGGGTTGTTGGATCATCCACCCTCTCAACCACGGGCTCAAACGAGCCCATGGATGCCTGCCATGTGGGTTGGGGTGGAAAGTGAGAGTCATTGTAAGTCGTGCTGAGTGACTCTGACCCTCCGTACCCTGAACCAATGGCTACCGTACTCTGGTTTCTTGGTCTAGCTGCCTCCCGAGACGCTCTCGGGGGACGACCTTTCCGTTTCTGCTTGGGAAGGACTGATATGTGAGTGGAATCTGATGCAACAACTACTCAATGAGATATTGGAGCTCACCACAGGGGAGATTGGCCCTCCGGCATGTACTACATGGTGGTGTTGGGCTGGCGGGGTCCCCTAGTGCACACTTTTGCTTCTTCCGTCGGCAATTCTCGCACGCCTGATAAACTCGCTTAAACCCGGTATCTTTCCCGGGAGATTGGTTAATTGGGGATGGAGCACTGCCGGACGACATCGTCGCCGTTTTTGGTGGGAAATAGGTTGGCGTCAAGGTCTGCTCGGATTGTTGGTGGTTTTCCTACGCGGCCCATTTCTACTAATCGGCGGGGTAGGATTCGGGGTAAGGAGCCGGAACTAGCCGCCAAAATGCCCGAAAGTAGCCGGCCCGTGTGGAGCAGGATATGGAAGGGTTGCTATTGGTGTAATGCAAAGTAAATATGTATGCACAATACTATGCCACGAGTAGAAGATCACTTGGTTGACATACGCCTGAGCTATACGTTTAGCACAGGTCACCAGACTAAATACAGAAACTCATTAAACCCTCTCCCGCAGCCTTAGAGGAAGGCCCCCTTTAATTCCCTACCGAAAAGCATAGTTAGCAACCGCGTGATATACGAAACTGGTAAGGAATCGTACCATATTCATGGCAGCAAGAGGCTCATATACTCTGCTATCGTCCGACAAGATCACGTCAAACTTCTGTAAGATTGCCGTCGCGATCGTGATGCCCTCGTACGTAGCTAGCGCGCGTCCAAGGCAACTCCGTGGCCCAGCATTCCAAGAATGGTATTCTAAACACTCTAGTGTCAGTAACCCTTGGCTAGCCAATCTTGGTATGGAATTTGACTGTTGAGTTACTCACTGAAGGGACTATAGGAAATACTTTCCCCATTCTCCTTGAACCACCGGTTAGGGTTGAACACAGCGGCGTCCTTCCCCCATACTTGAGGCATGCGGGCGAGGACGTAGTTGTGATAGCTAACGATATCGCCTCTGTTTCCCGTCAAATGTTTTAGATCAAGTTTATCCTAGGGGGCCTCATTCTTCTCCTACATACCTCTTAACATGACGCGGGGGCATGTTGAGCTCCGGAACCGCGGGAAGAATATCATCTTCAGCTGCTTCCATCTGTCCTGCAGGGGAGACGGTGTCGAGGCGAGACGTTTCATCCCACATGGCGTTTGCGAATCGCATTTTCTATAATGTCCGGGGTCAGTGATCTGAATGCCATTCGGGAACTTCCGGCGTGCCATACCGGGACATCCCCGTAACCAAGGAACGCATTCGCGAAACCAAGTTCGGTGGCCTCTTTGCGGATTTTGTTTGCAGCGTCTAAATGCTGGTTGTCTCGGTGGTGAATCTCTTTCATGAACCATGACATTGTATATGCCGTCGTGTCACCTGTGTCATAGGCCGTTAGGAGGTAGGAAGTAAAACTAAACCAAGGTTCCCAACTTACGACCAGCCGAAAGGAATGAGAAGACCATCCCTCCCAGTGTGTGCAAATCGGTTGTCGACTGCAAAAAGACATCCAAAAGGTCAACGCCGCCTTCGGGGTCTGGCTTGTAGCTACCGTTCGCCATTCCGTCAAGGCGCTTTTTAATGAGACCATCTATTGTCTGATAGAAGAGTGTCACTGCCTTCTTTGTAATCTTATCCTCACCAGAGAGCTTCTCTGTTATCTTCCACAAAGGGTCCCGTCTTCTTCGGTCAAACACTGTGAGGGGGGCATATTAAAATAGATAACACCTGGGAAAACGGGACATCACTCACAGATAGTAGCCTTGTCAAACGCCTGGATATATTCTGGTGTCGATTTGAGACTATCAGGGTCCTCGGACAGAATATCCGATGCAAGCCTATCCTCGTGAAACGCAATTCGAAGGAACAGGCAGAACATAAAGCGCCCCATAAGTTCTTGGAAATCAAACTCCTTTTCTTGCCTGGCTAGATTCCGCAATAGACGCAGCAAAATATCAAGCCAGTGGTGAACTGACTTTGCAATGTGAGTTTCAAAGTTCTTCTTGCTGAACGCTCGTGTTGCTGCCTTGCGTTGGAATTGCCATTCCTTCCCATCAACAGCAAAAACACCAGATCGATGAAGCTCGCCAAAGACATTACGGGTAAATGCCCCGCGTATGTAATTTTTACTATTGTGCTTCTGAATGTGCTCCAGGTAAGATGGGTGGTTGATGACATGGAAACGGAAAAAAGGGATTGTTATTTCATAGGCGGGCCCGTATCGCTCATACAGCGAGTACCAGGCCTTGCAACTGGCGGCTCCATTTGTCTGTAGTTCCTGGATATTGCCCCTAAATGGCCTTCCCTTCGGACCTGGGATCCATGTTGAGTTACGAGAGGACGAGGTCCAGATGCCTCGGTTACGGTATGTCCAGCAGAACCCTTGGAGTCTAATGAGCTGTCCATGCCATCAAATGCGGTTTTAGGAGCGGTTGCAAAACCTACCAACGGTCGTAATCAGAAGTGACACAGCAGTGAGTTGAAGTACCGTAGCCAACAACGATTGGCGTGTTAGGAGGGGTTGGTCGAGCAGAACGTCCATATTGCTTCAAATGAGTCCGCGGAGGTCGACAGTTGGTTCCAGACGCACATAAAGAGGCGGGTAGAGACATTTATGTTTAGTGCTCAGGCGTACTCTTTGGTGTTGCCTTTATGTTCGAAGGAGGGAGTGGAAATCCCCGTAAGTAGCCGGCCCGGTGGAGTGTTTCGGGAGGTTCTCCAACCCTGTGGACACAAGGTACTCTTCCCAATCAAAATCTCTTTTACTTCTATTTTGCCCCCAGAGAATGAAGAAAAACCGGGCAGCAATCTCCAACCGCAAAATCGACGTTTGGGGGCAATCATATTCCGTTATCTACAGTGGACTTGGCGATCGTTATGCGGATTGATGTTCTGGGAAGATGTGTTACTTCGCAGGCAGGCTCAACTCGGTATCATATACAGAGACCTGGTAATTTAATTCAATATCATACCGGGGCCTGTAATGTATACACAGGCGCGGTATCGTATACCGGCATTAAGCATGTCAGAAGTCGGTATTAAACGCCTAACTCAGTCTCATATACAGGCATTCTGTATCATATATACAGTCCCTGTACTATATACTCGCCGTCGGTAATATATACACCATCCGTGTATCCTATACCGCAATCCTGAATCCATCATCATAGTCACATGCCTTATTCAGAGGTAGAAGCTATATCTATTCACTGCTCATTCAATAGCCCCTCAGTGCCCTCCCTTTCAATCTTAGCAGCATCAGCAAGCTTAAAATCTGCCCCATACATCCCCCACACGCGCTTAATATCAAGGTCCAATGTCCCGCCGTGGGAGGGAATCATCGCGTCCGAACCATCCGCATCCCTTGCGTATATCACCTGATGTGTCTTTCCCAGTGTCAATTTGATGGACCCCTCAATAAATAAATTGGGCTTGTATGTGCGTGATGGCGTTTGTCCTTTCATCAATGTCAAAATGTTGTCGAGTACAACTTCCGCTTGCGCCAAGCCAGTGCGAGCCATGAGGGGGCCACCATGTTCGGCTACGTCACCGAGGGCAAATATATGTGGCGCGTCGGACGGAGCGACCTGAAGGGATGGTCGGACGAGAATGCGAGAGGTCTGTTCTGAGATTGCGTTCGGTAGCAGTGACTCCAAAATGGACGAGTTTGGCCGTTGACCGGTGCAGCCGATCTATCATCACGGGTTAGTGAATAGCAAGTGGTAACATGGAGTTTAGTGAAGACTCACGATAAGATCGAACGTCTCCTCCCGCCCGTCTGAGAAGGTAAGCATGGCTGATCTCGCGATATTTCCCTCCATCGGCATCTTTGGTCGCTCATTTAGCAATACCCGGACCTTTAGCTCATCGCGCAGTGCGTTGAGGGCATAGTCCTGCAGCCGCTTTCCAAACCGGCTCAGCAGCTCGCCACGGGACTGAATTAAAGTCACTTCCTTCTCCGGGTAAAAATCCTTGATGTCGCTAGAGAGTTCAACACCAACTGCGCCCCCACCGACAACCGCGATTTTCCGACTATCTTTAATAGCACCCTGCACACCCTGTAGCTCGTGACAGGCTTCACTGCGCTCCGTAGCAGAAACCTGGACAGGCAGCGGCTGCGTAGACCCCGTCGCCAACGCAAGGTACGAATACTCAACCTTCTCCCCAGACGCAAGCAACACCCGGTCGTTCGTGACTCCGACAACCGTATCCTGGATGCGCGTCAATATGCCGCTCGGAGCGGATTTTGTAACTCCATCATAGGGGATAAACGCTTTGTGCTCATGCCCGGTCATAACGGAGAAGCGGGGGAAATTAAAGGAGAAGTTGAGATGGGAGTTCTTCTCTATCCATACGACTTTGGACCCGCTGGGGAGTGTTTCTGTAAGTCGCTTCACTAGCTGGATCCCTGCAAAGGAGCCGCCGATGACCACGACATTCTGGGCGTCGGGCGTGTCACGCCAGGTTATACGGTGCCAGGTTGCATGTATGCGCTGGCCAAGCAGGGTAAATAGGTACGGGATAATCCACGCGAGGCCTTTGCTGATCATTTTGAGCTTGTCCGAAGCCATTATAGCGTTAACAGAAGACTTTATGGCCCGAGGAGAGTTAGGTATAGATGTTTAAAGTGAGTAAATTGGTGAAAAAAAGAGTTGGGCTGGGGATGGAGGGGAGATAAGATCAATCAGATTAGATCAATCTTATCAGATTGTGACAGAGGTGAAAAGTGCAAGAAACCAGCGAAAAGAACAACGAGAATGAATACGAGTCATCGGATCGCGGGGAAAAAAGTCATACGACTCCAGAACAACCTTTGTACCATTCCTTAACCGGCATAGAACAACTTAAAAAGGTTCATGGAAGCTCGTATTAAACCTCTCAAGAGACGACGCTAAAAGACCCCGAATCCGCGTCTCAATATGCCGTTATCTCCGACCGAGAACAACTCCGACTCCGTCTCCGCGGAATCTCCATGGAGCATCCTTCTTAGGGAATGTATCAGCATAGCAGTATATATACCTTAGGAAAAAGGACTCATCACCATTACAAAGAGAATCACTCGGGCAACTTTTGTCGTGGGAGACCTGTACTAGATATAGATATCCCCCACCACACCCCTTCTATATACCACCTCACAGAATCCCACCACCGTTCCACCCTAATATTAATTTACCCCTACAGGATACCTAATGCGATGAGCTTCTCCATTATGAATATGGAATCTGCAAAAAAAAAAAGAAGAATACATTCAACAGTCCGGATTCCCATGTGGTCACCCTCCATAGTACTAACAGACCGGCGTGTGGCTTAAGTACGGCTGAGCGGACGGGAAGCCCTGTTCTCCACACCCTATGGTCGAATGTATCAGTTCCATCGACATTGGGATTAATATCGAACAGCTGAAAGCGATATGATGAGCCGTTAAGGCCTACGGCATTATCCTCATGGCAGAGTGAAATGACCTCGGGAGCCTCCTTGTCATCGTATGCAAATCCCGACAAGCTAAACGTGCCAAGGCATGGCATTAATTAAACCCTCGTGTTCCTCGCAGCTCATGAGGGAAAACTCCACCGAAGACAGAAGCATGAGCCATGCACCCATGAGTTGTTCTTTCGCCTAGTGTCCTCGCTTGAATTAGCACTGGCACTAAGACTAGAATAGTGATAATCGGCGAAGCCAGGGCCCAACTGCACAGATCGATTGGGAAGTTCGATCGAGAATACAGTTGCCTGTCCAGGCCATCCTCACAATCAGTAAATCACTTCGCGCATTTGGTTTTTGATTGGTACTTGAGGCTTAATATCACGAGAAATTTTACTCTTGGTCGAGATGGATGTTAAGGGTTGATGGGTCAGTCAACTTTCAGCCGCAGCTCGCCTCGTATCGCAAGAGCCAGTGTGGGGGCCATCGACACACATATATAAGGCGCGTATCACAGCCGAACAACTTCTTTCCTCCATCGTTGTTTCCCACAAGCGATTGAAAGCAAAATACTTCCTTAATGGCCCTACTAGACATTCTGGCATAAGTATAGTGGTTCGAAAGAAGCCCAGCAAAGAAACCAAACTCTCATTTCAACCATAATGAAGCTCTTCTACTCCATCCTCACCCTCCCCCTCCTTGCCCTCTCAGCGGCTATCCAAGACAGATCCCCAGCTGTCGATGAATCCCGCCTAACCCATGTCCACGACGCTCGAGCTACGTGGTGCGGATCTGGATACAAACTCCACAAGGCCGTCCCGTTGCCCAAAGGCACGAATCCGAGCGACCGCCTGGGGACACTGTACGCTTACAAGAATGGCAAAAAGGGGTGCGTGTATCTGGACAACAACGTCGGCAAGAAGCAGTATATGTACGTGAAGATCTGTAAGCAGGGTGGTAGCAGCTGCGCCAAAGACTCTGGCAATTTCGGCCAATATGCCGGTCCAGTGTATGGCTCCAACTATGCCTCTGCGCCTGTGACTGCCAAGATGGGCAGCTCAGCTAGCAAGTTGTATATCGACTACAAGAGTTCCAGTGTTTTCAAATGAGGAGGAGGACGATGACGAGGAGGTTGAAGGTAAGAGATAATCGGATTCGTTGTGCTGCGTGTGAGCTAGAATGTGGACTGTGCTGATTCTGTTATGTATTCAGATACAGTATCGGTTTTCATGTGGTTTCCGATCTTTTTAGCGAACGAAGGCATTCATGATAGGAGGGGTGGAGAGCCGACTTGATGATTGAACTTGGTGTACATGCAGGCCAATGATAATGAAGACAAGAATTAAGCCATGCCACTATCGATATAATTTTCCTCCGGAGGATTTTGGGACAGAATTGAATGCAAGGGGATAACACATTATTTCCAGTCTGCAATGGCCTGGAGCAAGGAAGATATAGCTCTCTCCTGATTATGTGCCTCTTTTAAGGCAGGGTCTTTCTGTCCCTGTGACGCCATTGTTGTCACTTGCCTCGAGCACAGCCGCCCTACAAAGCGGAGATTTGCCGATTACCCGGGGCGCCCAGGAAGAGCCAAGAGACTAGCCCAGGGTTTTTTGGCCTGGTTCCAGCCGCTTCCCGTCTTCATCCAATGAACTCCCTGCAAATTAATTAAAACGCCCGACGCCCTGCGCTGCGGCGGAGTGACGAACCAGGACCCTGCCCTCGCTATCTGTTGGTCTCAAGTGCTTGCAGGGCTTAGACTTCGAATGAAGCCGAATGTTCCTGCCAGGTACAAGCTGGGCTGTTTATATATTGACCCTGCATCCCCCCCTTTCCTGATGTGTTCGTACTGCAAACAAATGACAACTTTACCAAGAATGCACCGCATTATTTTGGTCCTCTGCACTAAAGATGATTTCACTTAAGGCTCTCCTTGCGCTGGTCCTGATTCTACGGCCCGGTATGTAAATAAAAAGTTTCAAGTCGCTATTAATTACTGACCATTCTTTTCGAACTAGGGATATCAGCCCAAGAGTCCTATACAAACACAAACACCATCCCCAGGGACACAGCCCTGAGCCCAATAAAGCCCTGCGCATCCGCTGACTGCACGTCCGTAACCGACGGCATCTTCATCACTCCTGAATTGTCGGGCTCCCACTCGTCCATCCCAGACCATCACGGGTCTGGTGGGACGGTCAGCGCACAAAATCCAACTGTTACGAGGGTGACAAGGCTCGCTGCTCAAATGAAAAAGCGTTCAAACTACCCAGATTTAGACGACTTCTTCGATAATGACCCAAGCTCAAGCAAGCCTAAAAAGAAGAAAGGAATCCCAAAGGTCGTCCTCGTACTCTTCCCTGTTATCATTTTTTTTGTTATTTGCGGTGGGCTATTGTGTTTTGCCACGGTGCGTGGGAGGCGGATGGAGGAGGAGCGGCAGCGACATGAAACTGCTCAGATCAATCTGGAGGCGCAGCTGGTCCAGATTCGGCAGCCTCCGCGTGTGGTATTGCGAGAACAGCATGGGGATAGGGATCGGGTGAGTGAGATGGCGGATGTTCCCCCGCCGCCTTATTCGTTGGACCCGCCGAGATGAAGATGTATGCTGCGACTGGCGCTGTAATGGGTTGGTTTCCTTCCCTTGTTTTTATGTTTATAGTAATTTCGTGGGTATAGGTAGTGGGAAAGCTGAGGGGCAAGAGCGAGATGGAGAAAGGTCTGGTTATTCTATCTAATTGAGCAATGAATTACGTTACACGTTCCGTATTCTTAAAAAATGTAGTTATATTGCATTCCCGATACGAAGAATGGCCTCTTTGGGGTAGCTATGCTATTGTTGACCACGGCTCCCACAGGCCCACTTAGATTGCCATCCCTTCCCACAACTGGGTATACAAGTCCGTAGCCAGACCTTCCGCCCCAAGGACATCGGAAAATGGCCATGGGAACGAGCCCAGGCTCGACTGCATAGTATGGAGGTTAGAGGGCCCCGTGTTGGCATTTAGATCTGTCCCAACACTGAGACTGTAAAAGTCGAGTCCTAGATCGATCAGGGGGTCAATCCTGTTGAGATCGGTTCTGCTAGTTAGGGTTATATCCGGCGAATGTGTGTAGGGGGGCGTTATCGTCTCGCAAGTCCCACTATTGCCTCCATTGAGGAGCCGGGGGTTTATAATTGCTGGTTGAGTGCAATCGCGATCGGGATGTCGTAGCGTTTGCCGAATATGGTGGTTGAGGTGTCGATATTGGTCACATTCCGTAGGACGCGAGGGCGTAGGAGGATCCTGGCAGGGAGAATGACGAGTCAGCACACTGAAACTTTTTGTGGATGGATTACTGGGAGAGCAAGAGCGTACTCGTCGAAGACTGCTTTATTTCGACGCAAAGTGTGCTGTCCGTCGGCTCCGTGAGCATAGAATCTCCACACTTGCGGGGGAAGCCGTGCTGCCGCGATCCGCTCGATCCCAGCGACAGTGACGGGCTCGTCTTCAGCCATTCTGATGAGACAAGGGATAGGATCTGAGCGATACGAATGGGGTTGATAAAGTTTGTTAGACCGACAAGAGAGAATAAATATGGTTGAAGCCAATTCTCTGGGTCGGCGCTATACAAAAACTATCGTCGCGCGTTGTCCGCCTTGGGCGAGCCCGTCAGACACCTTGCGATTGGCTCTGGAGAGAGATCGACCCGGCCCACGACGCATTCATTGGATGATCCGGTAATTGGATAACTTTTGACTTTGCACCTCTCAGTCGGTATTGGGTGGATTCCTTTCTCCTGCATCTCTCCAGGACTTCCCCGGGAGTGCAAAGTGGGATATCCGGGGCACAGGAGGTGAACCTTGCCGTCTGCGCCATATATAGCCTGGGGGGGTTCCTCTCCTTCTCATCGACAGTTTGATCCACTGTACTCTTCAACCACTACGATGACTGAATATAAGGGTCTCGAAAAAGAAACGGTGTCTCACGAGGAGAGAGAGCATCCCACGAATGATGGCTCAATTATCAATGATCCCGCGAGTCGCAGTCTTGTTCGAAAGCTCGACATGACCCTGATGCCCATCATTTGGGTCCTCTATCTATTCAACTACCTTGACCGGACGAGCATTGCGTGCGTCGCTTCTTTTCTCTTTTCTTATTCTTTATTTTGCCCTTAGGACAATGCTGAGATTTACCTCACAGCGCTCTCGAAAAGGACCTTAATTTATCCGGAGCCCAATACAACTCCGCTGTTTCTATCCTGAACGTCGGGTATAACTATTACTATGCCACCCCATGAGCAGGCAAATAATTTATGAGCTAACTGCTGTTTGACACACAGCTATATGATTCTGCAAATCCCAAGCAAGATGGTCCTCACCCGGGTCCGACCAAATCCTTACATCCCGACCTGGGTGCTACTCTGGTCCGTCGTCTGCGCGAGCACCGCCGCGGTCACTAATTACGGGCAGCTCATCACCGTCCGAGTCTTGTTGGGTTTTGTCGAAGCCCCCTTCTTCCCTGGAGTATATTATCTGCTCTCATGCTGGTATACCCGGCGGGAATTGGGGCTGCAAATGGCCATCCTCTATTCAGGCTTAGTTATTGCGACTGCGTTTTCTGGCCTGATTGCAGCTGGCGTTTTTTCTACCCTTGACCGGACAATGGGCATTGCTGGATGGAGAGTGTGTTTTCACCACCCCCCTGTAATATATGTGTTTCTCTCATCCCGTCCCCCGTAACTAATATGGATCTGTTATCGAAGTGGCTCTACATTATCGTAGGGTCTATTAGTTTTATTCTCGGCCTTGTGGCCTTCGTCCTCCTACCAAACTTTCCGGGGACAAGCACCGGTTGCCAGAAGTGGTTGTTATCTGAGGACGAGCGTCGGGTTGGTGTTGAGAGAATGAAACTCGACCAGATAGCGCAGGAGGGTAATCGCTCTCTCTGGCACGGGTTTCGCCTGGCCGTTAGTGACCGACGCACCTGGGCCTTTGTATGCCTCCCCATCCCATACTATCTGTCAACTGCCCAATCTGAATTCACTAACCAGTCCTATTATCCAGACATTCATGCTCATCACAAACCACATCGCCTACTGGTTCAACTACTTCTACCCCTCCATCGTCACCGGCTTCGGCCTTGGATCACAGGTCATCACCCTCGTCTGCACAGCACCCCCATTCATCATCGGAGCCATTATTTCCTTCTCCATTTCATATTCCAGTGACAGATTCAACGAAAGATCCCTCCACGTCGCCATTCCCATGGGTGTTGCCATTATCGGGTTCATAATATCAGTCGTCACACTGAGCGGTCCGGCTCGCTATTTCGCGTCCTTTCTCTACATCACTGGTTGTTTTGCTGCCAATGGTCTCGTCTATGCCCGAGCGGCGAGTGTGCTCAATCAGACACCGGAGAAGATGGCGATTGCGACCAGCATTGTAAATGTCCTGGCGCAGTTGGGGAATATTGTTAGCCCATATATGCTTTGGGAGCAGGATAGTCCGAGGTACACACTTGCTATGATTCTGCTTATTGTGTTCGCGGGGCTGATTGGCTCGACTTGTTTGTATTTGAAGTGGGATCTTCGAAGGGAAAATAGGAGAATTTTGGAGCAGTGTGAGCGAGATGGCACAGAGGCGAGATTGTTCACGACATGAGGATGGGGAGGAGTCGTCATATTGAAATAAGATCCGAAATTGAGGGAGTATTTAATGTTCAGCACATTGTCGTAACGCGGATATCGCTTTTTGGGAATGAGACTATCGTCACCATCCACCCCCTTTCTCCCCCACCTCGATTGAGACCCCGTAGATATTTAAATACAGAAAATGCGATTCACTGAAGAAAAATAAAAATAAAAAAACATACAACAGTCCGGATTCCCATGTGGTCACCCACCATAGTACTAACAGACCGGCGTGTGGCTTAAGTACGGCTGAGCGGACGGGAAGCCCTGTTCTCCACACCCTGTGGTCGTATGTGCTAAATGATTCCTTACCATAATCTATATAGGGCGTTTTCTAAAAGATAATCACGCACGAGACTTGGAATTGAACATAATAAGTACATACATGTTATCCTTTGGCGTGGATTGAATACGATTGGGGGTTCTAAAGAAAGAGATGTTTTGATATAGGAAAAACCCTGGGTATCCGTAGCTAGACGCGCACTAAGAGCCTCCTCGTGATCTAATTCTGCCTTTTGGTCTCAGTTGTCGCTCTAATCAATCCCATAACCCCAGGGACAGGCCATGCTAAATCTTCAGTGGGATCCTCGTGCACCGCACCCGATGTTATCAAGTCCACGGCTTCAACGGCTACATAACCGCCAATGGCAGTGAAGATATGCCACCTGTTCAGTTTTAGTGTGAGGAGTCGCTCAGAATGCGAATTTTATGTGGGGGGGGGAAGAAACTCACCATCCGTGCAGCTCAAACAGGAATGCCAAAGGCAACCCGACCGAGTGCCTGATATCAGTCAAGTATCGACAAGCAAACTCGTCAATCAACCAGACCATGTAACCGAAAATAAAACTGACTAATATGATTTCAGCACCGCCGTAGTCAGTATAGGGAATTTGTCGAGGGTGACCTACATAAGCCGAATTGTGTGATACTCCGAAGCTTTTTGCGGATGTCGAGGTCGGGGATTTGTTGAGGAATGATTTTCGTTAGCTTTACCACGATTACAAGGACCGCGAGTGCGAATGTAGTTGCATGGAGGAGGAATTCATCCAGGACCATGTGAACAACCATCACGACGGTAAATGTAAGGAGTAAAATGATTCCCACCCGCTTTGTATACTCCAGGCTCTTCCGGAATACAAGAAGGCGGTACACAAGTGGCGTGGTTAGGAGATGCATTGACAATTCATCCGCTGGAATGCCGACGGAGTAAGCACGGTGGAATCCAAGCCAAGCCCCCAGAGGAGGGAGGACGACTTACACATTTGTGTGTAATATTTTAAGGTCATATGGTAGCTACCCGAGCAGACTCCCACTCCAATCAATCCGAAATACGGTATTGAGCGGGTGCCAAATTGCTGTTCATGGCGGAGTTTCCGTAGACCGTAAAGGCCGTAAACAACTAGGCTCCCGCGTTAGTTGGAGATCCTAAACCCCCTGTTAAAGAGCACCCAGCAAACGTACTGTATGTAAAGCTACTCAAAGCGTTGATAAACTCGGCAATATATCGAGTTACCACATAGTCCTTTTTTGGCAAACCCAGTGTTAGTGCTGATACGCGAGAGATTCCAGGCAGTAGTGGTACCTCTTCACAGAAGCTGAAAACATGTAAGTCACGGAACATGCTAGTTAAATTGGGGAGACACTAAGACATACTTGAGATAGGATGTTTGGGCGCCCCAGAACGGATTCATCGCGGACGGATCCATGGAGACGTTAATCTGGAGGAAAGGGAATTAACGTGAAGAGGAAAAAACGAGCGAGGATCCTGAGCGGATTGGAATCTTTAAATGGAAAATTAGTTTGTCTCGGGCCATCGGCTCGCAACGCGTCAATCAACGGCAGGAACGATTCGCCCAGCCCCTTGGAATCCCGCCCCACTCGCATATCCACTTTGAGATCTGCCGATACTTTGCCCATCTTGGAACTGGTCAACTGGCCTTTGCATATGACACCTCTGCAGTTGACAATTACCGTTAGAATAATGGCCAATCACCGACGCTTGATCACAAAGCCTTTCACATGTCCAAAAATTACATTGACCGCTAAAATATGCGAAGAACCCGACGGTCCACGGAGCCGCATAGTGATCACCCCGCATAGAAAATAGACGACTATTTTCAATTTGCCTGAAAACTACCCATATCTCTTAAACTCAAGATGTGCTAGGCTGGCACAAGCCCCATCCGGGCCATCTTGATTGTTGTGAACTCTCGAAGTTTTGACAAAGGCAAAGCGAACTGATCGTTGGCATTCTGGCCCGCAACTAAAAACTGGCCGAATAGTTGCTGGCGTGTCAGCATGATTTGATCGCTTGCGGTTCCGGCGGTGGGTGGCGAGGGGAAAACATTCTAAGTTTAATATTAGCATCAGACCATTCTATTGCAGTAGTAGGATACTTGCCATGGTCCGCACCGTGAGGCCACCCGCACCTCGACCCCAGATTTCGGCCACCCCTTTGGCTCTATTCCCTGTAAGTTTCGACCATTTTAACAGTATGACGAGGGTCACTTCGGAGGTTCCACCAAGCCACATATTCTTATCCTGGTGGAGGTGGGGCCACGACTCGGGCCAACCACTTTCAATTACAACCCGGGGTAGTGCAGCCATTAGCGGTCGGATGAACAGGTCTGGTTCTGTGGACGAATTCGCGTAAGCTCCAGTGAACCCTTCGAAGCCTAGTACAGATTATTAACCCCCGAGAAGTCAGCTGTAGAGGAAGAAACAGAAACATCCGAGTCCCGACTCCAATCTCGAGGTTGTTGATTTCCGCGGCAGTCAACATCCCAGCTCGGTTCCATATTCTACTCGCATAAATCACCCAATGCTGTTGTGTGTCGTGTAACTCAGTAGGCATAAGGCGCACCCACAGTGTCCCTGCTAGGGAGTTAAAATTCACCCTAATTATAATAAAATATTAGACTGTGCCAATATGCATCCCACAAGTATCATGTCATACCTAACGGAACTTGACTCGGCCACGCAAGACTCCGCGAGGGAGCGACAAACTAATAGTCCCTTTTCGGGGGTGACGCCTCTGTAAACAATTTCGGTAAACTCTTGGGCCGCGGGAATCCGATGAGCGATCTCATTAAAGAGGGCTTGGGCTGAAGGGGTCGGGTGTGTGTTGGCGTTACCACTCCGAAGTTGTCGAGAAGACCATGGGTCCGAGGGGGATGGGGGTTTTTTGTCAGGGGATGCCATTTCAGCGACAAGATTTGAGGGAGAAATGCATGGAATGTAAGTGTTGAAGACAAGTTGGGTTACTATAGTAAGGAGTTTGAAATGAAGAGGGGGTTGAAAAAACAATAACACAAGTTGGCGGGGTGAAAGAAAGGGTTGCATGTGGAACACAAGATAAAAAGAAAAAGCCTTTGATGCCTGGGGCATCAAGATACTACGTCAAAATGCGGCAATAGTGGAAAATAGATCCCAGAAAAGCTGTTCCACAGTCACTACCTAGTACCTTAGTTTACTAGTATCTGGATTTTATCTTCACTGCAGCCTTTAATAAGAAAGGTCAGATCAGATCTCGCGATGCCCCACTTCCCGATCGACTTCGGACTCGGGACGGTGAATCGACCAAAGCAGTGATCGGGTTCCCACCATCCTTCACTATGCTAAATGATATACCAAAAGAGGTGTCAATAATTGTAGAGGGATAAAGAATTGATGACCTAATAAATGAATAATTGGATTTCCTATAAGGTTTAAGTCATGCAACCCTGAATGCTGCCTCGTCGTTGGGGGCCCAATATATATTTTGAACATGGCCTTCCTGGTCTCATGGCCAATTATTTGGTTTCCATTCCTCGCACGCGCTCTACGGAATTAATTGTCATTATAAGCGAGTAGCCAGCTTTGTTGATATCACGAGGCCCGGTTCTTCTACATCCGCCTCCGTATCAATGCATATGGAGGGCCAACCCGAGCGAATGCCTCATCCTCGCAAACGACCTGCAGGTTCTTCTCAAATTCGTTGAATAAAAGGATATCGAAGTCCTGATCGAGTACATACGACCACAGGGTGTGGAGAACAGGGCTTCCCGTCCGCTCAGCCGTACTTAAGCCACACGCCGGCCGGTTAGTAGTATGGTGGGTGACCACATGCGAATCCCGGCTGTTGTATGTTTTTGCTTTTTTCCATGTCCATATTTTAGGAAGAATCACTTTTTTTACTGCCTGAATTCCTCTAACGGATTCCTATCATGCACATGCGGAGTCACAGACAGTCTCTTACTGGGCTTTCTCAATCGAGCAGCGTAGTAATAAAGAAGAAACAAGAGTGGCCCATCACCATTTGCTTGGGTGATGTGCTTAGCCATTTAAGTGGCTGCAGTTGATAGAATCATGACCACTCTTAACTCACTGCATGCCTGCGCCATTGCCTCCGCCCCCGCGCGTCAGGGTGCCTTGACACTCGCACGCTGATTGGGACCGCTAGCAGAGGAGTAATGCAGTAAGCACCAAATAGGTCGATGCGGAGATCACATGTTGTGGTGTCTATGAGCCGTCAAGGCTGAATCCGGTATTTGTCCAAGGCGGAGACATTCGCATGATATGTCAGTTATATACATGCATGAGAAAAGATACCGATATGGTTATACAAGTACTACCCCAGTCTACCCCTTGAATCACCCCTTATTAGCCCCTTGTATCTTTCGCATCTTGTAGGTGCCTGCCTAAGGTAGTTTTCTTCCTATATACTTTAATGACTTGGAGACCCTCTTCTCCCAGGTGCCAACGCAACAGTTCCCGCTCCTTCATTTATCTCTTGTCAAAATTTCATCGGTACTCGCACTATCTACCAACCGCTATGGGTGCCAAAAAACCCGATACAAGGAAAGCATGGAATTATGAATTCCAATGGACTGACCAACACTTAAGCTTTGATCAGTTAAAGCCTCTTAAACAGGAATATGACAAGAAAGGCACGGCCGTACTCGAAAAACTCCAACTCATTGCAAAAGCCCAGAAGTCAATGTACCCTGACCGGATAACTGACTACTATAAGATTCTGGAGGAAAACCATAGTAGTGATCCCACTTTGAACCAGTTCTGGGAGGAGATACGTGCCACTCCAAAATGGGTTGATTGGGATTAGATTGCCCGAGGGCAGGATTTCTTGTACCGCTACCTGGCGCTGAACCTTGTTGGATTTACCTTCCACGGGTTCCTTGGAGACCAGGCGGTATGTACCCACTCATAAGAACTCGCAGAGAAGTGGTCACTCATATCTGATGAGGGTACAATAGACAAATATAAGTGCGGCAGAGGTACTTATACGCACTGGCTCTTTCTCTACAAGCACTGTGCCCCGACGAATGTTGGAAACAATCCAATGGTTGCTCCTCACTGCCACATCACTGGAAGCAATGCAACCAGGCGGCATTGGAAACATCGCCACGCTCAAGATTCGCCTTCTACATGCTTCTGTCCGACAGCGTATCTGCAGCCTGTGCGACAAAGATCCCACATACTTCGACACGGAAGAGTTTGGAATCCCCATCAACACCTTTGACTCGATCCATTCATTACTGAGTCTCTCTGCAAGCCCAGTCTGGGTGACAAGCCCAAAGTTCAACGTTACTCCAGAACCCGAGGGCGTTGCAGACTTCATCGCATTCTTCCGCTATATTGCCTATATTATTGGAGTTCCACAGGAATACTTTGCCACCCCCGCTGTAGCCAAGGCTACCCTGGACAGCATTTTGCTATATGATGCGCATACTCCATTAACCGAGTCGTCCAAGATCATTGCATATAATGTTACTGAGGGGACTAGAGACCAAACGTATCTCAATATATCCAAACCCCTTCTGGAATCCGGGTTTCGGATCATGCACGGCGATGAAGCTGCCGAGAGACTGGGTATCAATGACTCTGGAATGTTTTATCGTCACCTCTTCAACGGCGTGGGGACAACCCTCTTTGTTATGAATTGGCTACGAAGATGGACACCCGGGCTAGATCATCTGATGGTAAAGGTAAGTGAACTTCCTCATTGGCAGCAAGATCCATATATCACCCGCAGGATCACTAACAACACACCTCGCCTGTAGACATTCAGGAACCTCACAGACCACATCTTTCTTTCTCCGCAGCTGATGAGACAAAAACAATACTTATTTAAGTATGTTCCAAAGCTGGGAGCAAAGACGAAAAGGTCAGTTAAATCGAGAAATGCACTTAAACAAAACCTGTTGCGAGTAAATGCTTGGGTTCGGCCGTTTGAAATAGTTGGCTTTCTAGCCTTCACTCTGCCAAAAGTTCTTGCAGCGTCTCTTCTGCTTTCACTAGGCAGGTTCGTACTTATGGCAAGACTTTAGCTTCTTTTTTTCTACGTTGTGTTTTACAGTCATTAGAACCGCCTGGAATGGCTATTATGCTTTTTTATTCTTAGTAAATACTAAAAAAAAAAAAAATTGGGATGTCATATCTTCCACATATGAGTGGGTATAGCTCACGGGCGGCCCATAGAAATCAGGAATAGAAAACACTTATTACATTTCCATTATTATGTATCATAGTTACCCCTGAATGTGCCCCAAGTTGATATGTCGACCGCGATATTTACCGAAATTCCACGTTATATGACCTACTATGACCAATTGAGCTGTCGATGACTCTTTTGGCGTAGGGGTTATTTTGGCCAACATTTTGGTCAACATGATAATTCTTTCCATACCAATTAATCCACAGTGATTTGCAAGTCAAAACGCGGTGATAGCGCTAAACCTCCCCCTTCTCCTGGCTATTATTCGGTAGCTCCTCGCCAAAGGGTTCCCACCCTTGGTATCCCCACTGTTCAGAGCCATTTGTTGTGGCCCAATTACCATACTATATTTGTCCTCGTGATATTCTAGCCGGCGCGAAAAATCGAGATTCATCAGAACAAGCTTGATATCTGCCTGCCGCGCTGCAATTTGAAGCTCTGTGATATCAACTGCCCTCTCACCGAATGAAGCGTCAATCCGTAGCAGCTGAATCTGCGGTAACGACGTCCGATTCGCAACAAGCTCGAGGATCGCGCTAATAACTGCCTGAAGATGAGAATAAGCGTGATAGACAATGACACGCAGTACACGCAGGGACGAAGGAAGCCGCTTGTGAAGCGGCTTGTTCGCATTCACAACAAGCCGTTCAATTATGTTTGACTCTTCCTCGCAGCTAGTATTTGTGATAGATTCTATCGCAGGGGTGACACTAGTGACAGTGCGCCAGTGGGCACCGGAGGCGCTCATATGACGAACGGCTCTGGCCAAAAACGGATCATGTAGGGTTGAATCTAAGAATGACTATGACAGTTTTGATAAGCATGGGAATCACCTCAAATATATGGGAAGAGGACTACCCTCAGGCGCCTATCTTCAAGGCCGGTCAAATCCACTTGGTAGTAGAGAATTGGGATGGTGATTTGATAAAACCTCTTGCAGGAGGCGGCCAGACGAAACAGAATCCCCCTTTTACCCTTGAATTGGCCGATGATCGATAGGAGGATCTCATCCGGAAGGGAGAGGATATTCATTGGCGGATTTGGTCCCATGATTAACAAGAGTAAGTTTACTTCCAACCGTTCGTTGGTAGATTTCTGTAACAGAGCAATACTGGCTAAATGTTAAAATAAAGAAAGATAAATAATTATCGCGTTGTTGTGCTGGTGTTAATGCCAGAAGTCACGCGTCTATACTGGAGTTAAGAGCAACTGTCAGGATCATCTAATGCCTCTTATTTAGAACCATATGTTTTTCAGAACGCAGCCCTTGATCCTGATGGGGATTATTCTGGTAGATGATAAAGAACCATGAAGAGGAACCAATATTTTGATGTGAGTATAAGTGCAGACTATATTTTATTCATTCTCTTGTTCTACTTGGAGACTCTTTCAAAGCGCTAGCGGCATAAATTTCCTCCTCCTCCTTGCCATCAGCGGTAATTCCGGGAGAAATTATTACACTGGCAATGGCTTTCTATGTCTCTATATGAGTAAAAGCTTACTTTCAAGACTTGCTTCAATCTTCTGTAGGCTCACCGTTACACTCTTGAACACTTTTACCAACCAGAAAGATTTTTCTCTGGGCTCATCGGTTTCAATATAATATAATGTGCCTTTTGTCCCACGAGGAAGAAAAAGAGGGGATGAGTGCTCACCGTCCTATTACATTGACGTGGATGTTGCTTTGCTTAATATACGTAGCGGAAAGAAGTTTTTAATGAGTCTGCCAAGTCGTCAAATTGAAGGAGAGAAGATGTTGATTATGACATTCCGAATACCGTTCACGGTGCCTGTTATAGGCCCTGTAAACCATTGAGGGATATTAAGCTGGCCGCCCAATCATCACCACCTAAACGCCTAGCAGAGCCAACTCTACCATGCCACAACAAGCGTCAAGTACAGTACGGAATTGACCCTGCACACCAACTCGGATCTGGGCCCGCGGGGCAGCATTTAAACGACGAAGCGATTTTGGCCCAGTCATGATTCGGATTATTCGGATAATTACCGTAGCAGACTTGGCTGATTTGTGGAAATCCACCAATACTGTTTGTATGTCTGTCCTTGCAATTAAAATTTCTATACAAGGCCCGTTAGTGCGGATGTGAACGGAACATGGCAAGGTGCGCATAACATACTCCCAAATGACGCACTGATAGCCACTTGGAATATCCATCGCTTTGAGATTGTCGTTGAATTGCTGGAGGGTACCACCGCTAAGGGAAACTGTTGGTTGTTAGTTTAGCTGAATTCTGTCTTGCGTGAGGAGAGGGGGATCAGTGCTTGATATGGTAGACTTACAGCAACTGCCGTCGGCATCGACTGCATATGACATGCTAGCCCCAGCGTTGTTGAATAATCTCACTGAGATTGCGCTGGCATAGCCAATGAAAAGTAACTGAGCGATTCCTTGTGCAAGCATCTTGACCAAGATTCTAGGTAAAAAAATTGGATGATTGAGTTGGAGTTTGGGTAAAAGGGAGACGATGCTGGGCGCTTCTATTTATACTATTTGGTCTCTTGATTTAGGCGTACCATCCTGGCCAAAACATTGCAATCCTGACTCAAGAAGGGCGGGATCATCCGTCTCCCTGACCGCAACTCAATCTTCCACCAATTCCTGATTCGCTGAAGATTCAGCTTAGGCGACCCTTGATCTAGACCCTTGCGGGGTTCCATCTTTTCATTCTAGAATGGTACTTTTCTTGAGAGTTCAGGAGAAATGTACCGACGCAGGCCTCATCCTGATTGGCCGATGGAGATCCCTGCAGCTGAGATGCTAAGTAGCTGGGAGGCCTTAATATCCAGCATCGCTGGAATTGGCTTGTCGGTCTTGCCAAGCCTGAAAGTCAGACACCTGCAGGAGCACAGCTCTAGAAAGCAAGCAAGCATGCTGCTCTTGTGGTTTGTCTCTACTGATTTCATTCGGGGTCTACTAAACGACCAGATCCCGTGTTTTCTAGCAGATATCTGGATATCCGCCGAGTCCCCGAAAGAACCCACGCCAGAGACCACTTAGTATAGAATATCTCTAACTAGTACCACTAAATTACTTAAAGTCTTAAAATAACTATACTATCACATATGTGGCCATCTTTTTATAACCATTACCTAGTTTCTCCGTCCCTCACCAACACGAAATCCACCCAAAAGTTGCACCGTGGGGGATATGTTGGACGAGGGATGGCCCTGCAGTGATACTATTTCTAGTAGGGCCGATTTCAGCGGAGTTAAATAGAAGAGGGCTTTGAATATAAGCCAACTCTGATTCATTTCGAGCACATACGACCACAGGGTGTGGAGAACAGGGCTTCCCGTCCGCTCAGCCGTACTTAAGCCACACGCCGGTCTGTTAGTACTATGGTGGGTGACCACATGGGAATCCGGACTGTTGTATGTTTTTATTTTTTATTTATCTCTTATTGTGTGTTATAAAAGGGTAGAAAGCGAGGTGTTCGCTGGGATTTAGAAGCTCGAAGAAGCTTCCGGCCCGAGGCTTACTTTTGTCCTTTTCTCCGAGTTGAGAATATCCGCCCAACGAATGAATGGTTACTGTTAAATTTACCTGTGGTTCCATACTTGGAGCTACAAGGAGTACAATCGATAGTCAATCATTGTTGGCATCTGATCCTCAGTAGGCTGCGTAGGTAGCCGATATAAGTTCATTCATCCTGGTCCTACTTCAACCGATAATGCGAAAACAAACAGCACCGACAGATACATCCAGATCTCAAAGACAAAACGCATATCAAATTGATCAAGGAGGTGTGGTGACCCTCAGGAACGTCTTAGCAGTTATCCCTATCCTCTCGAACGATCACATTCCAGCCCGTGTTATGAAACGCCTGCCCACTAACCATATAGCGACCGCCCAGCTCGAGATACCTGAACTTATCTACAATCGCCTGCGCCCCATCTGCAATACTTCTATAGCCTGCCAGTGTCTTTGAGCTGGGGGTCTATTACCGAGATCAGCATCCCCAAATTAACCGTAAGAGAGGTAAACAGAGCACACTCACATCATTACACCACCAAATCGCCCCAGCATACGAACAGCTAACACGGCCGCACCCCCTAGGGCCCGGGCCATTGGTGGGTTGTCCACCCACGCCGCGAAGATACTCCATCCCATCATGGATATTGGGCCACAGCGTCTGCTCCTATCTGCCGCCGCAGTTCGCCCAGCCGTCCGTGTTGAAATCGGTGCGCTTGCTAAGACCAACGTCGGCTCCTGCTGCAGCCTCGCGCTTGGCCTTGGCCTCCGCCTCCCAGTTTGAATTGATCTTGGAGAGGTGGGCGCGGACTTGCTCCACGGTGCCGCGGACGGAGACTTTGGTGCCGGGGGTGACTTCGACTTCCCATTCGGGCTCCCAGATGGTATAGCCTTCAATTGGGGCGGTTGGGGCGGGCTTGGTCAGGGCCAGCCCATTTGCCTGGGGGTGCTTGGTTAGATTTGGCAGTTATGAAGGGATAAGAGACAAACCATGGGGGAGAGGAAGGGAACCAGCGCGAGAGCTAAGGCAAGTTTCATCTTGAGCGGAATCAATGGAGTTTGAACAGCGATATATGTGAAATAATAGTATTCTGGATGCTCTCTCAGGGTAGCAGGAGTGTGGGATCTGGTGTCGTATTTATACTTTGCCAATGAGACTTGATTTATACGCCCACATGCAAAGACCCCATCAATTCGGATTTTCCTAAAAGGGTAATTCATTTCGATATCTCGTGGTTTGACTCAGCCTCTTTCTGACTCGAATGTATGTCTTCCACTCCTCCGTCTGCCCCGTGTCTCGCCCCCAACAGGAAGGGAACATGCGAGATACCTAACTGCAACTGCTACTATCTTGGGGTTGAGGTCTTGACTTTTGCTTCTACTCTCATGACTAGTTCTTCCACTGGCTTATTATTAGCAAAGCCACCATCTCGCAGTATGCAAGGTTCTAATCGATCGCACGTCCTGGTGTTAGACATGCTGTTGGTGGTGCGCTGAGCCGGGAGCTCGCAAGCCATCTCAAAAGCCATCTCAAAAGCCATTTCCTATGTGAAATAACAAAGTGGATACCTGATCGGGCCGACATACCAAGCCTTTCCGATCTTGTAAGGATTATAGGACGCCTAAGTCAAGTATCATGCGCTTATTCGTCGCGAGCTGAACAATGTTGGTATTTCGCCCCCACTGGGTGGGGGGCGAAGCTCTGAAGGATCACGCACTAGTATACGGAGTATAGAGCAAACTATCCAATGTGCTGTTAACAGCAGATTCGAAGATTGACTTCATGGAGATTCTTTCTGGACTAAGGTTACTCTATCCCAGAGGCATGCCATGGTATAAAAGGGAGCTGGCAACCTGCTCAAATTGAATTACCTATCTCTCACAACACAACTCTAGGACTCGGGCTTCAGAATCTCAACTGACTATCAACTATCAACAAAACAACAAAACAACAAAATGAGGATTACGTCTGTTTTAGCTGCCTTGCCTACTATGGCTTGTTTGGTTTGTTCCCCCCCGATAGCACCCTGTGAAGAAGCTAACTCACAACCTCAAAGGTCCACTGTCTCGAAGCCCCGATCGAGGGCTACGGTATTTGGGAGCCAGAGTGGGAAGTCGAAGTCTCCCCCAGCCAAACGTTCAAATCCACCGGGACAGTTGAGGAAATCTATTCCCAATTGGTCGAGAAGCATCCCGAGTGGGACGAAGAGTACTTCAAACCATCGCGTGTAGGGGGTGCGCTATTTTCCTTAGTCCTCCTGCCGGTAATGGAGGGCTTTGGAATCCGATACGTCTTCCTCGCGGTTTACTTTGTCTATCTCTGTTTCCTTATCCCCACCAGGGTGGCTCAATATTATGCCACACTCGTGGTGACCCGATTCTTCTCGGGGGGTTGCGTTGCTATCCTTGCAAACACGTGGCAGGGATCATCTCGAATGTCTTTGACGCCAACCGCGCCCGGACTGTCCCTATGACCTTCTATGTCACCATATACCTGGTTTCAACTAGTATGGGACCTGCTGTTGGGTCTTCCATCTTTCAGTTTCTGTCCTGGCGCTGGATTGGCTACCTGCGGCTCATCTAGACGGGCATTTTCTTCCCTCTATTTATCTTTGCAATGCCAGAGAGCAGGGGATCAGCGATCTTGTGGACTCGAGCAGGGAAACTCCGCAAGGAAGGGAGGAAGACATATACGATCGAGGAACCTGATACAACGCCTCTTCCAAAAGTTATTCTCCAGAGCGTACAGCGTCCCCTGTACATGCTATGTACAGAATCAGTGGTATTTGTCGCAACGATATGGTCAGCCTTCAGCATGGGAACAGTTTATCTTATCACCCAGTCCGCAGAACAGGTTTTTAGTGAGTTTGTACGGCTGGAGTCCCGTTCAGGGCAGTTATGTGCAGGCTGCCATTGTAATTGGGGGGTTGATTGGCTGCCTATTCTGCGTCGCCACGAACAGCTGGTATTTTAATTCTGCATCTCACAACGACGAAGTTCCTGGTACCTCGATCCCCGAGGCCCGACTTTATCCCGCTCTGATTGGAGGTTTGTTCGGGGTAACTGGGGGCATGTTTGTCTACGCATGGACCTCATATCCATTTCTTCCGTGGATTGCTCCTGCCATCGGACTGCCGATGGTTGGGTTTTGTACAACTTGTGTGATCGTGGCCATCGGAAACTACTTGGTTGACGCTTACAGCAAGTACGCAGGAATCGCGGCTGGCGCAATGGCACTGGGAGAGAACATTTTCATTGCCTTTTTGCCTTTAGCTGCGCAGAGTATGTACACGAATCTTGGTTTCCAATGGGCCAGCTCCCTGTTGGGCTTCGTGTCACTGGTTCTTGCTTGGACCCCAGTGGCAATGTTCATTTGGGGCAGATACATCAGAGCCCGGAGTCCGTTCATGAAACAAGCGACGGAGGATAGAAGGAGAGAGTCTTTAGTTTCTATTTCTACCGAGAACACGTCTAGATCTAGATATTTTTGCACGCACTATCTCTAGCCGCCCCCACGGCTGGCACTACGTCAAAGGGCCAATTATGTTATTATTCCCCGCCCCCACCACTTCCTGGTATCTACTAGTAGTAGTAGGCAGTGAGCCATCCGGAGACTTATCCTAGTATCACCCCTAATTACGGACTATATTTTATGTTCCCTCAATCGCATCACCGCTTATGTTCATAGATCATGATCAGCAAAATGGTTGTCTTTTTTGGAAACACACTAACTAACTTTGGATAGTTGGAATATGAACTTCGCCACCATGATTTATGATTACATAAGACATCCATGGGCTGCCCTTGGGGAACGTCCACACAACATGTTCCCATGCGTGCATGGCACCGACTCAACAAGAGGGCATTTCCTAATCAGGCTAGCGCGGTTGACAACAGCTTCTTCGGGATTGCCACTCAAAGTTTGAACTAGCAGATCACATGTTAGATCCTCATATTAGGTTGCAGAAAAACATCATCCTCATGCGCTTTTAATACTTTACCATCCTTCATACTGGGAACCAAATCACAATTCACCACCTTTATATTCTACTGCGAACTGTACTGGCAGGCGAAATGTCCAACAAGGTAAGCACTCCCCGCTTCGGCAGGAGCAATACTCTGATCTGACCCATTCAGAATACTCCACGGATTGAGAACCCTCCCCAGGGCTGGACCGATGACCCCGAAGAACTCGACTACGATGAGGAATGGGACAAAGACAATAGTAGTGGCCAGCAAATGGTCCAGGACTTGGGAGGAGGAGGCAGGGGGCGCCCTATTTTGTATCATATAGAGCAGGCTTTGCTTCTTTTTGAGGCTGGGGGGCATTTCTACATCTGGTGTCGCATCGATGATACCGTGGATAAAATCTATCTTACCTCATTGGACGACATCCTTGACCATATGAGAAGAAAAGGACTCAAAGGGCTGAAAATGGGTGCCCCGGGTCGGGGGTGAGTTGATCAAATTTCTGGGGGGAAAGGGGGAATCCTTTTGTGTTACTCGTGAATTAGCCTTTCTAAGTGTTTTATGCTTAGAGAACTAGGCCCCAATAAAATCATGAACTTTCGCTCCGCGCTTCCCCTCATTATTAAAAGACCCTGATAAGGGTAAAGAACATTATTTCATCCATATTTTTCAAATACTACCACTGTTGTTGAAGGTGTGATACTAGACTGCATCATGGCTGCTTTGCCCCTGACATTGGGGCCCGCTGCACCTCATCCATTTGCCGAAGCAATTCTCCCAGCATTCAATGGACAGTTGAATATAAGAGACGCTTGGGGGTGGAACACCCAGCAGGTATGTACTTTAGAAAAAGGGCCGAGGAAAATAAGCTACAAGAGCCCAGGATAACATAAATGCAGATTCTTGAGTTTCTTAATTCTGTGACAACCTTCCCCGATACCTTTGGGATAGATACGAGCTGTACCTCGCTCGGGGGAGAACTTCAGGCAATTAAGAATGAGATTGAATATTTATGGTAAGTATCGCCATTACACTTAATTAAGAAAACTATAGCTAAAAACAATTGTATAGCCCACCAAATGGCCCAGGTTATAGCGATCCAACCCTCACTCCCGACCAACCAACTGCCCGAGCTCTGAACCCGGCATGGGTCCCAGGAGAAACACAATCGCGCGTCTGCAAGTTTCGCTTGGTTAAATTCGTCCACGCAGGAGTCCCATACTGGTCCCTCTATGACCTGCTAGGGTTGTTCCTATCTCTGATAGGATCTGCCCCAGCTGGGGCAAACAAGAGGAATTTCTTTCTGCCTATGGCAGCTCTGTATGGGCGTTGGTGTCAGGCGTTGGGATCGGGGTCGCGCACACCCTTTATGTTCAATTGCTGTTGGGTCCAGGAGCCAGCACAGCCATCTATATTTTTTCTCGGTGCGTCAGTGAGCGGTAATCGGAATCCAGACCCCACAAAAGCCTGGTCAACCACCATAGCAAGAGCCAGATATAATCTGGTGGACGGAGAGCCGCTGAAATTAGCGGGCTGGGGCTTCCGGGAGTGTCCAGTTCGCCAGCAGAGTAAGCATAGGAAAGGGCAACCATTTGGGAATTGCACTGAGTCGTACCCATTTACTCATCTACTGAGGTATGAGTTAGTCCCTTTTATCATGCATGACTTCTTAAGCATATATTCTGATTAACGTTCCTCATAGAGGGTATGGGGGCCAATGCGCAAATGTGTGGGGGGTGTCTATCCAGTGGAAGGGACTAAGGGGCCCGGCGTATGATGATCGTTTGAGTGGGGTGGTTTGGCGCAGGGTTACCAATCCCTGCGCCAACTGCCAGGAGCTTATTACAATTCATGGAGGCACAATCAGCAATTTTGCAAAGGGTGCAGGGTCCGCTGGGGGTCCCCCCTAGCATTAACTAGCCGCCCGAGTTGTAGATTATCATGGAAGGATACTTGCGTTTTCCAATCAAACCCAAGAGATGACAGTGAACCTAATAATAAAAGCATAATATTCAGCTAGATTCATAATGTGTGGACCACTAGACTCGTATATACAGCTATCCTCTCCCTAGTAGATGTCGCCCCAGGAGTCTGGCCACGAGACACACAATTCACATCCCGGAGTGACCATCAGGTTCATATCGTTGTTCCCATCGAAATCAGCATAGATGGTAGCGGAGTTTCTGTCATCAGCGGTCTTAGCCAAGGCTATTAATAAGTTAGCACCTCGTAATTCAAGTTCTTTCCTGAAGTTATACGCCGTCACTCACTACAAGAACCCGTAGTCACTGAGACTCCATTGACGTTGATATGTCCCTTGTTGACATTCCATGATTTCCATTCAATTAGCCTGACGAGTCCCAGAGACACGGGTACTTTCCACTTACAAACCTGGTAACCTCCACCCTTCTGGGGCATCACAAGGCCAGAAATCATTATGTCGCCTCCACTCCATTTCCAGTAAATGTTGTGGACGGTTTCTCTGTTATTTTCGCACACGGGGAAAGTGAAGAATTTAGCAGGGAAGCCGATAACATTTCCATCCCCGTTCATGGCTTGCTCCACATCGGTCATGGAGCATCCATTCAGATTCCCATTGGCCTTGTATCCTGCCACCGCGCTTTTTATCATGCCCTCAACAGTGACCCCACCCCAGTTGATGCTTCCCATGCTTTGCATATCGGGGAGACCTTCCATCACAGGTGTGACTTCAGGCTCGCTGAAGGATTCGGGCTTCTCTCTAACTCCAATCGGGTAATAGGCCCAACCGTCCTCATGGCAGTAGTGAGTGTATCCGCTGACGTCTGACTTCAAGCTCCCATCCAGTTACCCTTCGGAACTGGAGGTTGGGTATGACCCTAGCTACTGTTCAAATTTGTTGGAGGAGTTTCAGTCCATCTGTGTATCGGGAGGGGTAAATTTGATTACACCGAGAGTACTAGTAGGAAGTAGGCAGACTTACACGACGGTTGGACGATGGCGGTCGGACCCCAAACCAGGCATCCTGAATCAGCTGTCCATAAAGGAGACGCTGCATATCCTTACTCAGGGATTGGGTGGTGAGTTCTGGTGCGATTTTAAACCTGCTACCCTGGACGAGGAGGTGTTCAAGGTCGGCAATATCGTCTGTGCTCCCGGCGAAGAGTCCCTCCAGGTATTTTGCCTCCAGCTCCTGCCATTTCGCAACGTAGACGCCAAGCGAAGAGGATAGAGAAGTGATATCCTTGAGGGGATCTTCACTATAAATGATATGAGTACGTGCTTTGGAGAGGTAAAGAGGGTATAATATGACCGGGGCACAAACCCCAAATTGTTCACCGCATGAAGAGATGTCTTAACCAAAATTCATCCTTCAATCTGAGCTAAATGGCTTTCTTTTAGAGTTTCTCCAACCTCCTCTTTCAAAACGAAGTAGCCGCGACCAGAAGAGCCTCTGCTTAACCATTACCCATTTACATGAGATCGTGCACCTTCGTCTTGATAGGGTGTTTATATCTGCTAATCCGTTGAATATCCGAGTCTTCTGTGTAATCGCGGACCGTGATCACCTCCGCAAAGGAATCGTCGAGATCATCGAGGACGACTTCCCTTTGCGCAAGTTATGAAGCTCAATACCCGAGGCCCCTGGGGAAAACAAAGCTAAACCTAATTAGGATTTCCGCTAAGACCGCTCCTTTCTATTTTTGTCTTCTTCACAACCTGCGGTGCCCCAAGCTTCGAAGGGGATGAACTCCCAGCCAAGCGATTTACATCCTGGACAAAGCTTTGCTTCTTCTCGTATTCTTCATGTGTTCTTGTTGGCTGTGAACCAAACATATGCGACCGGTCGCAACCTTATTTTGCTAGGCTGTGGCGCCAAGTTCAAAACACGGTCGCATTGCTCCCCACCTGAGATGCAGCAAACCATCACGGCCGCCTGCGTCAACATGAAAAGTTTTCCAATCTTTGTACCGCTGGAGATACCATTTCTACGGCCAGGCCATCATTTATACTTTCATACTTTCGAAAGATCTTTGAATGGCTAGGAAAACGATTCGCTTGATGATGTGGACCGGTTCCTCTACGAAGGCGGACGGGTTGACCCGCCGTGACCGGCGTGCGACCGGCCTTATTTTGATGTTTCTACATTGGAAACTACAGAGTACGGACAGTTCATAAAAAATAATAAGGGTATATTTTTATTCCATCAGAAAATCTATTCTGACATCTGTCCAGCCTTGGGTATATGAACTATTTGAAAAGAAACGTTCTCAGGCTCCACCCGAGACCAAAAATCACAAATCACAAATCACAACCACATCCCCACCACATTTTTTAAATTTCAAGCGTCTTTGTCCAGAAAAAACGCATCTAATGCTTCTCCTGAACCTCCTGACCATCCTCACTGCTGGTACCGCTGATACCCATCTCATTCTTGACGGGAGTGCCAGGGCTGCTGGTATCCAGACCCAACTCGCGGGACTGCTGGATAATCTCCTCGTAGCTGAGCTTAGGCATCTCATTGGCGACCATGAAGGCCCACTTCTTCTCAACATGGGCCCTGGCGTAGATGATATCGATCTCCTCGAGTTCACGACCGGCGGTCTCAACGAAGAAGAAATAGCCAAAGGGCACAGCGAGCAAGTTAATAAGGGCGAAGAAGAGATACACACCCCAGGGGGAGGTGGCCGCGAAGAGCGGGGTGAACATGACGACGGCGAAGTTGCAGATCCAGTTGGTGCAGGTGGCGGCGGAGGCACCGACGGTACGGGTGCGGAGGGGGTTGATCTCGGGGGGGTAGATCCAGGGCAGAGGCAGGATGGTGAAGGCGAAGAAGGTGATGAAGAGGAAGATACCGACGATGGCACCCTTGGAGTTCTCGGTGGTTTCCTTGATGAGACACGCGAAGGTGATGACGAAGGAGAGACCCTGGCCGAGGAAACCGATCAGGTAGAGGTTACGGCGACCGACCTT
The DNA here is from genome assembly GCA_027569045.1 of Aspergillus biplanus. NCBI lineage: Eukaryota > Fungi > Ascomycota > Eurotiomycetes > Eurotiales > Aspergillaceae > Aspergillus > Aspergillus biplanus. Next base: position 721,226 of record JAPDEJ010000016.1, read on the forward strand.
CTCGACCATGAAGAAGGAGGGGATGGTGGCGAGGGCGTAGACGGTGGCGAAGACTCCGCCCATGATCAGGGCCAGACGGTGCTCGAGACCCAAATTCTCCTCGAACAGGAGGGTGGAGTAATAGATGGCGGCATTGCAACCGGTGAACTGCTGGAAGAACTGGCCGGAGCAGCCGACGAGCATACGCTGGAATTCCTGGGTCTTGCCGAAGGTGAAGACGGTCTTCCAGCTGCCCTGAGAGGACTTGGTGGATTCGATGTCGGCCTTGACGAAGTTGAACTCGGTGAGGACTTCGTCGGAGTCGGGGGAGGTGTTCTTGAGCTTGGCAAGGACCTCGCAGGCCTCCTTGTCGTAGCCGCGCATGATGAACCAGCGGGGGGAGTCGGGGAGGGACAGGGCGCCGGCGGCGACGATCAGAGCGAAGAGGACCTGGAGCGCGATGGGGAAGCGCCACTGGACGGACTCGTCGACGTAGGAGAGACCGAAGACGACCCAGTAGGCGATGAAGGTGCCGACGGCGATGACGGCACCCTCGAAGCAGACGAGGAGACCGCGGTTGTGGGCGGCGGAACACTCCGACTGCCAGACGGGGATGGTCGCGGTGTTCATGCCGTTTCCGAGACCGGAGATGACACGACCGACGACGAACTGGCCCAGACCCCACTGGTCGCCAAAGGAAGCGGTCGAGATGACAGCACCAACGATCAGGACGTTGGCGCCGATGAAGATCAGGCGGGTGCGGCCGATGCGCTCACCGTAGAACATGGAGAAGAGGGCACCGAAGAAACAGCCAATCTCGTAGCAGGCGGTGACACCACCGCGGAGGACGTTGATGTGTCGGTATTCCGCATCAGTGTAGTTTTCGGGCATCTTCAGGGCGTGGAAAGCATTGACGAACTCATCACCACCGATGATACCAGACATCATACCCTGGTTGTAGCCGAAGAGCGAGAAGCCCATGACAGCCGTCAGGGTGATGAAGGTCTGGAGCGTTTTGCCCGTCAGGCCGGAAGTAGTTGTCCACATGTTGACGGTGTGGACTCTGTGGAGGGACAAAAGGAAAGAAAAACTCAATAAAGCATGAGAAAATAAAAAAGAGAGAATGGAGAGATTCCCCAGGGGGGAGTGATAGGCGCAGTCTTATATACCCTGCTCACCCCCCATATTCTCTCCCTCTTCTCCCCCTTCTCCCCCTTCTCCCCCGCGAGTCAGCAGCGTCAGCAGCAGTTGGGTCAGTTGTTGGCCGGTTTGTTCTCGTCAGCGATCCACAACAACTAAAAGCGTAGGGAAAGTGAACCGAACGCCATTGCCGGATCTCCACTTAGCGGCCTTGGCGCGCCCCACAGCGGCGGCCTTCCATTTCGACCTTGTGGAGGAAAAGCATTGGGGCGCTTTTAGGGTTGCAACGCTAGCGAAAAATCACGTGCCAAGGCCCTTGGCATTGGCTGAGCGTAACCCCTCAAGAACCAGTTGCCACGGCCAGCGCCAGCCAGTGGATGCGTGTGGATGCCAGGGGCAAAGTTTTTAGCAAGACATGTGCCCATGACATCATCCCTGCCTTTCAAAACAAAAACACGGTGGAAAACTTTTCCCGCCTCTCGCCTGCGCTGCGTCACTGCCATCTGTGCACCGTCAAAGTAAGATTTGTTCCTGTCGGCCTGAGCCATGGACGGCCGTCCGTGCCAGGGGGGGACTGACGGACTGACGGACTGTGGTCGGTTATTGTCATCCCCGGCCGTCTGAGTCGTTACCCGGCTATTTCTCGGCTGTTTATCCCGACCGAGAGACATACTAAGGCCAGACGCCGAGTTTGGAGTATAAGTGAAGTACAGCCATCGCCAAGCGATATCAAACGGAAGGTTAGCAGAGACGAAATAAAGATCTCCGTTCGCTCCCATACGTTCCCAAGTGACCCCGTGGTGTCAGGCACGTGTAGTCCTGTACCCCGTACTCCTATGTCGTGATGGGGGGCCTTCTGGCAGTGACCTCGTTCCGGTTCCTGGGGGCGACTCACCCCGAGGGGAACTCAGAAGGAGAAGGTGGCCCGGAGCTAAGTCTGCGAGGGAGCGGCCAATCTTCAAGTGCGTCCCGGCTGGTGGGGGCCGCTTTTCGCAGATGCCAGAGAATGCACGGTACACTGCGTCATCGGAATTCGGTCCGGGGCTCTTCGCTGCATCGGTACCCTCCACCGGGGGAAAGAAATCTCTCCGCGCCAAGTCCGACCCAGCAGAGAATTTCAGACAAGAGTTTTGTTGGAGGGGAGGTAAGGGACGGGGACTCCACTTTGTTCTCTGGCTCAGACAGTTAACCGAGTTCTCAACGAGTCTTAAATTGTTATGGAGAATCGATTAATTTTATAATATAAAGATCAACAGGTTGGGAAGGTCAACGCCTATGAGAGGTGAATCCGTGAGATTAGGAAGGTATCTAGCCCTCAGGAGGCCTTTTCTTTGCTGATGAAGAGAAACAATCGATGACTCGCTTAGGAAGTGAATGAAGGAAGACGAGCATCGGCTATTAAGGGTCATGAGCCTCCATCAAACTTACAGCAGGTGGAGTAATCGCTATGATAACAATGGCATTTTAGAGCCAGATATTTCGATAGGGCTACGATCTGGCTAGCAAATTTCAATATGCGCAGTACTAATGGTGTTCGTTGAATGACCTCATTTTTGGCCACTCGATTTGGTCGTGGTGGCGTCGGATCCGGTCTGTCAGACTCAGTGGTCGCTCTTATGAGAACGTTGGAACCAGGAACCAGGCACCTCCAAAATCCAAAATCCAACCTCCAACACATTCCCCCGATGACGCCCTTTCTTGAAAAAAATAAAAGGCGTCGTCGGATCCTTCCCAGGAACGGAGCCCGTCCCCACCACAATAAGGTAAGTGGCGCGAGAAGGACCAAGTTTTGCGATCCGGCCTGAGGCAGCAAAAGCCACGCAATGGAGCTACCCCTTTTTCGAACCAATGAGGGCTCGGCCTGGTAGCCAATCAGAGCCGGATTTATTACCAACCAACTCCGGAGCCAGGGTTGAGGGCAAAACAAGGCGGACCTCGGTTTACTTTTCAGGTAACCTTGCCGCGCTTCGCTCCGCAAATAATTGCTTTGCGCAGTTGGACATGGCGAGAAAATTAGAAATCCCTGGGAGCATCAACGAGGGAAAGCAAAAGGATGGCAATTTTAAATTAACATGGATTCAACCCCCGAATCGAAGGCAATAAGCGGAACATTTCTCTGCCGCACAGTGAGGCAAAGACCGTTTTATCGGGAATTCAGAGCCCGGTGACCTCACAGCTTCGTGCCAAAATCTGGTCAAGCTTTGAGTTTGAGGCGGGAGGCTTGAGACGGGAGGCTTGAAGGCTTCCAAGTTCTCTCTTAACTTTTAAGTCTGAACCGTGGACTCTCGGCTGCTGCCTCAGGCAGACAGGGGTTCCTTCCATTTTGGGATTCTGCCGTCAGATACCGCTTTCGAGATGAAGCCGAGGTTGGTGAACTTCTCTCAATGACTGCGTGGTGACCATCACCAGCGAGGGTACAGAGTGAGAATGATGCAGGTAACGATGTTCCTATAAGGAAATTAGTTGGTCTACTTATACAGTAAACTAATACTTGGCTCCTCATCTCGAATATCCACCTGGAAAACAAGTTTCTGCAAGCGAGCAAGAAGAAGAAAAGAATATTCTTACTGCGTGCTGGAAAGAACCTGAGGTAAACAAGAAATCCAGAATTAGTATTGTACAAGAGTTATATCCGACGAAATTCATCCTCAGTAACTTAAAATAAAAGGTCCCGAGATCTCATTAGATTCCTCTCAAAGTAGACTCTTTTTTTCATCACCCTAAATATATATATCCACTTAACCACATTACTTTCCAACCAACCACAAGCCCTCCTCGCCAACAGATGAAGCTCCTTGCCCTCCTTATTCTGGCTACCACTGGCTTGACGGGTACATTGTGTTTTAAAGAAGATGAATACTGTAGCACTAAGGATCCCAAATGCTGTTATGGGTTCTGTTGCCCCTATCCCCCAAACACTGACGAGGGAAAGAGAAACCTGGGCGTTGTAAGTGGCTATTACTATACTTGGGTATAAAGGTCTTCATCTGCTAACTAATGAAACACAGTGTTATCAAGAGGACTCAGAAGATGAATGTTCGACATTGAAACTGTGGGAGTGATCGAAACCAGACGTCCTTTGGGAGGGGTATATGATGGTGGAAGGAGAGTTATTCGGGATATTTGTCTCTGCGGGGTGACCTATACACGTCACTTAGCGTTCTTTTGAAGTATCCGCAGAGTACAATATATTCCCTCGCTCGCTATGCTTAAATCGGCGTGTTTATTCTTAAGGCCTCCGCTCCAACTTTATAAGGGGCAGTTTTTCCTTGCGATGAATATCAACCGCTGATCATGAAGTCTAGCCCCAGCCCTAGTCATGAAGCGGGAGGCTCGAGAGCATTGAGAGCGCCCATCTTTAGGCTCGCAGCCCCGCTGCCTGGTGTTTGTGGAGATGCTCTGGAGCAGCGGCACGAAGGCTTGTCGGTGCTTGATTTGGGCGGTTTATATTTCTGTTACAGGGCAGAAAGATGCCAAAGCAGCTGACTTTGTAACATATTAGTACTCCGAGCAGCTCTTTTTTCTTTTTTAGTAAAAATGCCCCCGCATCTGGCCCTGACAACATGGAACAAGCGAAGACTGCACTGCCTGCCTTATCGACACGATACTAACTTAGACTGAGATAGGGTGGAGGCGGGCAGTTGTTGATCATAGCTCCTCCTATCCTTTTCTCCTTTAACCACCTCTAATTATAGAAAATAGAATTTTACGTACCTAAAGACTGAGATATTTTTCTTATGTGTAAGTTCATATGTGTTATGTGGAGGTTGCTAGTACCAACAATCCCAATGAAGAACCAACAGCAATGAAAACAAAAACATGACGAAAGACAGGAAGTGGCCCCAAATCGCCCGACAGCACGGGGTTTGCCACAATTCTAGCAGGTATGACGCTGTGGCATTCCTATCGGCCAAAGGTGTGAGACACGCGACCAGGGGAGGGATCAAGGGGGAAACGCCGTGAGTTTAAAGTAACCAAGCTTCTCACCTTGGTATCTTCCACGGCGCCTTCTCAGCACCATAAATTTTTGATCTCTTGGCAGCCTCTGGGCTGAACTTGGGGCTCGCGATGGGAGATGCATTCGTATTGGATATCACTTGCGGCCCCCACACACTAAGCATTTCACCTCCATGTAAGTTGATGGCGAAGCAACGACATCTTTGAAGACTTTGGAGAATTTTGCCTATCCTTTCCTTCTCTTAACAGATCTGCAACTCCTTTGCCTGGAGAGGAACCTCTGATGCTGACCCACTTTAGGGCTAAGCAATTTAGGGCTGGTAGGAGAGCGTTTTAATTGGGTTGGGGCCAGAGCCCGGGCCCACTGCACTGCCATCAGCACTAAACCTCTTCGGGTATCTCAGATGCTCGACCAGTGAACGCTTTGTTTTGCAAAGCTGAATAGCATCATCAACAAGGCTGTGTTTTTGGAGCTATGACAGGTGAAAAAAGACGCAAAAACATAAAAGGAGACCGAATGTCTTCGTGTCAGTTTGTTTTCCATCTTCATCCCTCGACTTATTTTCTTCCTTCCTCTTCCACTACGACTACTCATTTACCACCACAATGGGCGCCGTCAACTACCGCCAAGGCATCGCTATCCTGCAGCTCATAATATTCCCCTGTATTCTCGTCGCGGCCCTATTTATTTGGAAGCGCACTGGCTGGAGAGCCGGTGGCAAGATCTGGCGATTCGCCGTCACACTCTCTCTTATTCGAATCGCGGGCAGCATTTCCTCACTCATCTCAATCGACCATGATTCATACCAAGTCGAGGTCGCGGTGGTCGTATGCGAAATGATCGGTCTCGCGCCTTTATTACTAACCTATATCGGACTCCTAAGGCAAATGTGAGTTGGTTTCCTCATCAAAATCCCCTCTCTTTTATCCCCTATACTAACAACGACAACAGCGACATTGAACAGAGAATGCCTCCCCGATTCCTCAACGGGGTAACCATCCTCGCCATCATCGGCCTCATTCTCGGCATCACAGGAGTCAACACCGGCTCTCACGATGAAGGCTACCACCCAGACAGCATCGTCAAAGCGTCCATGGGAATCTTCATCGCCGTCTTCGTCATCATCCTCCTGCTTACCGTCAACCTATTCCTCCAACTCCGCTCCAGCTTGAGGGTGTTCCAGAGCAGGCTGTTTCTCGCTATCGCGCTTTCTACGCCCTTCCTGTTGATCCGGGTGATCTACTCGGCGATGGCGGACTACAGTGACGATAAGAAGTTTTCTGCTATCGGGGGCGACACTACCACCTTCTTGTGTATGAATGTGCTAGAGGAGATTGCTGCCATGGCTATCACCATGGTTCTTGGGGTAGCTGCCGTGCGTGCGGATGACTTTACACATGTGAATTTGGCTGAGGGGAACCCGGGACCGAAGGTTGAACAGGTATAATTATGGTCCAGCCTTGAGCGAGTTTTTCAGGTGTAATTAAAGAGTATTTTTCGTGTATTATCTGTGTTTGTTTATAACGTTAAAGCGGGTGGATATTTCGGGTGTATATAAAATAGCGTGGAATTAATGTCAGCATGATTAAAATATTGGATTGCCTATTAATATTCAAGTTTGATTTGTTAACTATATAATACTCCACTCTTCTCCAATCCCTTGAATAAATTAGGGTGCCGGTTCAAGAGATTAGCATGTTTTTATCTCGTCATTCATAAAAGTAAGGAGACAGATGCTATCCAAGAGCCTTTTTAAATCGTAAACTCCAATTTCTAATCTAGCTCAGTATTGAACTTAATCACCGTCTATATACACCTGATACGAACCAAAATCGTTAGTCTACCGGGCGAAGACACAAGACACCCTCCGGCGGCACACTGGTGACATTCAATTTGTCCACTACAGTGTAAGAACCACCGAATAGCTCGACTCTCCGGTCCCGAAGGAGGCTGATTACTATCATCTTTATTTCTGCCTCGCGATATTAGCACAAACCGGACATGGATAAACGGCCTTTTACGTACCAGAGACAGCAAGAAACCTCCCAGGGCACGCCCACCTCCCCTGGCCAAACACCATGTAGCCCGGGGTAACCATCGCAGCGGGTTTCTGCTCATTCCAACGCATGCCATCGAATTTCTTGGCTGTAGGTCCATGATGCTCTTTGGACCGGTTTGATAATGATACCAACGGGTATACAAGATATCCTGCCTGCGATATTAGCAATGTCCAGCTACTTGGGGAGGAGGAGCAGTTACCCTTCGGAATGCGGTACCCTCCAAGGAAAATAGGTCGAGTTGTCATGCGTACAAGGCCAAGGGAGTCCCCTTTTAAGCGCAAAACCTCTCGAATAAATGAATCGAGCCGTGTGGCTCTTCGCAAATAGTCGAAATCGACCCTCGGGCCCTTTCCTTCTGATACTCGTGTTTGCTCTATTGAGTGAATCTCGTCTTGGATTGATTCTTGGTATTCTGGTCTCATTGCTAGCTCAAACATGACCCATACTGAGACACTGACGCTGGGGTAGGGTTAGTCTGGGGTATAGTTGCCAACTAGTGGTGGGTGTTGTGTGAGGTGGGTGGTACGTACGTCTGATGAACCGACGCGAAGATGGCCGCAACCATGAGCTGCGAAATCCAGAGTCTAGCGCCGGGTGAAACATGATTTTCAGAGATACACTGGTCCACAAGAAGGGCAAGGAGGGTTTTCTGATCTTGCTCCTTCCCTTCCCTATGCTCCAGCCGTGTAATTTCTGCCCAGAGAGAGGGGCCCATTTTTCGGAAAAAGCCAAAGCCAATGCGGTAGAAAACCACCTTCACCCTGGCGCGAATTGTTTGTTAAAAAGTGCGGAAGGACAGAGGGGATTGGGGCAATTAAATACCACGTAAGAGCCCGCCAAATAAATGGAAATGATCTCGCGAATGGGGACTGGTTTTGGTAGATGCCCGTCAACTCTGCAACCGCATCAGCCGTCGCTACGACTGTTTCGATATTGTCCTTTGATATAAAATGCTACCCGGAAGTTAAAATCGGAGTGTAGGGCTGTCAGATATTCAACGAAGAGTTACCTTCCCCAAAAGCATAAGGATCATAGCTTCTGCTACAGTATTATGCGCGTAGGAGAACATATCAAAGTGCTCGCCCTTCTCTTTCTCCTTAAGCCCTCTGGCGCGTTGTTCGAATATCGGGGAAACTTCCTCAAATTTAATATCTAGGTTTAAGAACCCTACAGTCTGGTAGTGTACTAACGATTCTCAACGAGGGTAGGTAGATGCCTCGATACCAAGTTAGTTACCATACTATCAACATTCCCGAATAGGCGATTGCTGTTGAATTTCTGGACAAAGCGCAGGTTCAAAATCTATCAATTGAGTCAATGGGAGTAGTAATTAGGAAGGTAGGATGTTCCTATTGATTGACCTTTGCTGTTCCTTGCTCGAAGCTGAAATTGGTATCATCTGTGAGAACCTGAGGTGTAAATTCTTCCCCCACAATGATTTCCATCTAGCACGATAGTTAATTCCTTAGATAGTTTAGCATCTCTACTTGATAAGTCACATACGATGCCTTTTCGTTTAACGGCGATGACAGGGCCATTTTTCCTCAGGGCGCGCTCGTAAGACTCCAATGGCTCCCTGAACATTTCATCGTGCTGCTAATTGTTAGCGCAAGCGGAAGAGGGATGGGTTGGTAAGGGTATCTTACACTTAATGTGACTATAGGGGGGTGTAAAGGGTCGAATAACTGTCATTTGGAAGATTCCTTGCGTTAGAGGCGAGTCATCAGTTTCTGGGCATGGGGTCCCACCTGGCGATAGTGCAAGGCCAATTTCGCTACCCCAAAGATAACCAACACCTTGAAGAGAAACAAGTAGCTTGAATCTATCATTGTAATTTGCGATTACTATTCGAAAATTGTTGGATAATGAAGGGAAAGAAAGCAAGGATCCGCAGAGCAGGGAAAACTCTTAAGAAAAGAACACGAACCACGGATAAGAATTGCCGTGTCAGCCCCCAAGTCGTCTCACACTGTTGCCCAAAGAAGAAGACAAAGGAAAAAAACATAAAAAGTAAGAGGGAAAATAAGCGTAAGCCGGAGTTTTGTTATTGCACCTAAAGAATATCTAAGTCTTCACTAGAGGCCTATAGTTAGTATCTGTAGCAAGCACTTTGACCGCTCTATCAGCGCAGTTGCCAGCACACAGAACTCTGAAGCCGCAGCTCCACCCCTTACATCATGACATCAAGCCCTTTTAGCTGAATGCGGTCAGTCCAGAGTCCACATATGCCCACACCCTATTTCACTGGTTCTATGCACGGGCTCCCGGTGAAGGGTCCCTATGTACTCCGGCCGGTCTGGTGTCACTGGACTTTGTGACTGAGGAAAGCTTCGGTGGTGCAGTGATACTCTATCTAGAGTACTCCCGCCGGCCAGAAGATCCCAAGGAAAAAGGAAAAAGTTTTTGACTATACACATGTCTGCCAATGATGTGTTTGCTATGGGGGAGGGTCGCGGGATGTAAGCAAAGTTCAATATCTGGAGCTTGCTTCTTGGGAATCTGCAGGCCAGGGGGAAATTATATCCCTACAAATTAAATAGAGAGTGTAATAATCATACCACCTAATGAGCGCCAAGTAGCTAAAAGCTTTTTTTATCCAGCCAAGCCCTGAGAGCTGCATAAGTGAGCTGGTGAGGATGCAAAACCCGCCACATTTTATTGGGTTGAGCCAACGCAACACATATTTTCAAGCCAACGTACAAGCGGGCAAAAGACCTGAAAAACACAAGAAAAATCACACCGCCACTCAAAAAAATCATATGATGCTTTAAAACCTGGGATTTATTTAGGACATGGGGAAGACCCGGTTGGTGACACTAAGCACCACCTACTTGGATAAGAGAGGTTCAAGCGAAAATACGGCTTACCATATCAATTATTTTGATCCTCTGGTTTTAAAAGGGTCTCATTTAACATCAACACTCTTTCAGGGTGATATGCTTGTTAGATAAAAACCCTAAACAAGGCCTTTCCTGAGGCTCTAATCACAACATGCTACTCCCACCAACGCATTGGGCACAAAGTGCTCTCACCCTACTACTCGACAATCCTCTCCTCGTTATCATTTCCGGAATAACCACATACATATCCCTCGTGGCGTCCTATCGCATTTGGTTTAGCCCTATTGCGCACTTCCCTGGGCCTTTCCTTGCCCGCGCCACTTTTCTTTACGGGTTTTACTACAACTGCATAAAAACTGCCCAGTACTATAAAAGAATTCACCAAATGCACCTTAAATACGGTTGGCCCCATAAACATATTCTCCTCCAGCCGTTGAATATTTACTTTTTCGAAAGGTCCAATTGTTCGCGTCTCCCCCGACGAGCTTCATATCGAGGACGCCTCCGCATACGGCCTGATTAATGTCCCAGGATCCGTGCGGAAAACAGACCACTATTATCGATTTGGCAGAGGGACGAGTTTTGCAGGTCAGTGACCCACGCCATCCGTATGATACCAATGTCAGAGAAACAAACTAATACAATACCCGGGGGTGGGGACCTTGAAGACGTTGCCGCCGCCAACCGATTCCACGATGATCACCGTGTCCTCAGTAAACCCATGGCCACTCTCGTGTCCCCGGCAAGAATGCCTGAGATTGAAAGCCGGGCTATAGGGGTGTTAAAAAGGCTTTCAGAGGAGCTTGTGGTCGTGGCAGAAACCGGCCAGGTGATGAATTTGTCTTTGGCTATTAACGGGCTGTCGAGTGGTAGTGTATCCTCTTTTCTCTATGGTGGGCATTTCTCATAAGATTCTAGATATTTTTTCGGCGGTCCTATTTGAAAATCCTGTTTATCGCTATGATGAGCCGGACGTGAATGAAAAATGGTTGGATTGTCTATGTTTTTTCTTTTTTCTGATATCACCCCGCTAAATCAAGTAGGTTTAACGTTGTAAACGCGGCGACGTTCAATGGCCCACTATTTAATCATATGCCTTGGCTTCCTTGGTTTGAATCTCTTTGCTTCTCTACAGCTTACTTTCTACTAGTATTCTAATACGTGCCAGGCTTCTAAAACACCCTATGTGTGGGCAGGTTTTGCAGCGACTGACGAGGTGGAAGCTCCTGGATGAAGTACGTAGGTTAGCCCTGGCCAAACCTACAATTATCTGACCATTCCAATATATAGGGTCCACGATTTCAAAATCAAGAAGCTCAGTATCGACCGCGTAAAGAAGTTCAAGCTCTGTTGAAGGACGCTGTCCCGGGTGGGGTAGAATGTGACGCTGCATACTTCTTGAAGCTGGCCCAGGTATGCCATGGAAGAAATTGAGCCAGGCAGAATCTAATTCCCATTATAGCTTCTAGAAGAGGTCGCCAATACGCACGTCAGAAATTCCGCACTGACTATCGTTGTCAGCTTGGGCTTGGATCCAGATAAACGCAGAAAACTGAGGGCAGAGCTAGCGAGTTTTGCAAAAACCGAACCCGATTCTGTTTCATGGCAGATACTCCAGAAATTACCATACCTTGCTGGATGTATCAATGAGTCTCTAAGGTATAGATTGATTGTCCCAACCCGCAGCAAAAAAATATGTTGGGGCTGACTGGTTTCAGACTCGCCACCGGTAATACGTCTGGCATTCCTCGGATATCACCAGACTGCGACATAAAGTATCAAGATTGGACAATCCCCAAGGGTGTAAGTATCGGCTATTGTATTATCAAGGAGCCACGTTTGATACTAAATTTTAATAGACCGCGGTTTCGATGATGACGCACTGGATCCAGCGAGACCCTGCCGTATTCGCGGACCCCAATAAATTTGTACCAGAACGATGGACTGAAGCGTCGCCAGATCAACTGAAACGGATGCAAGGCTCATTCTTTCCATTTTCAATTGGTTCGAGAGCATGTCCGGGGCGCCAGTGAGTGGAGAAGCCTGATTCATAACGTAGAAACTGAAGTAACTGTTTTTTTTTTTGATCTAGCTTGGCATCGATGCAACTGTATCTCATCATCTATCAACTTTATCGGCCCGGTGTCCCAGAGCTGGTTCTTTACGAGACGGATGAGACGGATATTACCCCGATGCATGGGCTGCTATTTCCCATGCCACGACGGGATTCGAAGGGCGTTAGGGTTCAGGTAATCAGGGGCGATGAAGTAATAAGCACAAAGGGATAAGCTTTTGCCAATATATAGTAAGCCATGGCCCGGGAGGGGATATATACCACTCATTGGGAGTACACCTTGCAATATGTTTACTATTCTTCTAGTGTTGTAGGGTAGTGACTCACCACTATATATTTTCCATGTAAAAAAGGAAGTATTATACCAGAAAGGTTCTGGGGGTTCATTTTAATGCACATACTTTAACTTTGCAGCAGGCCTAAAATAAAAATAATTTAGATTTAAAGAAATATATTAAATTATACTGACTCTAATTAAATAATAGCAGTAAAATATTATATCTTATTAATTTAACCCCTGAGACTACTCTGAGAAGATACACAGATTTTTAACTATTCCACTAATTTGCTTCCTGTACAGATCTTAGTAAGTCCAACAGCAAGTGTTGGATGGTTCGCGGTGCTAGGCCTAGATAGGAAATAGGTATTGATTATATAAAGTGTTGCAGAATGATAACTAGATATAAATTCACATACAATAGTAAAATTAGGAGCATACAGATTTTAACATGTTTCTACCGCTGGGTTATCAGACCCGGAAACGGGCAATTCTGACAGCTAGCTAGGCTACTAGGCTACTAGGCTACTAGGCTACTAGGCTACTAGGAGCTATGCAAAGTATGTAAGAACACTCATTCTTACATATATATGATTTGGCAAGTAAAGATTCAAGACCTTCATGTCAAAACCATGAAGAGAATGTACTATACATATAGTCAGGGATAATATTTCCAGCGCCTGTTAATATTACCCCTGTATTGGTTCACTACAGAGAGGTCTTAGCTAAAACTTTACCTATAGGAAATTGAGAACTTAGCGTTGATATGCCAGGCCCCACACTACCCTTCACCTCCCTGCATTTATTCAGGAACCTGCCAACCCCTTGCTGAACGGGTAGTTTCCACCCAAATCTAAGCAAAAGAACAACCATAGTACGGCTCTTTAATTAAGAAAGACATAGGCAACTGCAAGGGGGACGCTGTGGGAGAGATACAGCCTGGCCGGAAATGTCAAAGGCCAGACTTCTAAGTGGTGGGCCATGTTATCCGAGGCATGGGTGAACATTCTTATGATTGGTTTGCATCTGCCACAGTGGAGAGATGATAGATAAGACATAAAATATCTAGTTTCATTGGCCATCAGATCATGTTTACCTTGGCTGCGGGCAGCGAAAATACCGTGGCTAACTTTGTGGCAACTATGTCTTCAAATCTAAAAAGTAGCTTTAATTAGTAGCTGGGGGCCCCTTGAGGTGCTTCTGCTATTTGAAGTTGACCTTGTCATAGGCTGCCATTCTAGTCATTTTAAATTGGCACGAAGCCACACCAGCTGGAATTCTATCAGTGCTGGGATCCCACCAATGATTCCAGGGCAAAGGAACCGTACCTGTCATACCAACGGTGTCAAATGCTATCCATGAAGGGGGGGTTCTTATCATTGGGAAAGTTCTTGGGCTCGAATTAAACCTGGAGCTCAACCTTGATTACAAGAGGACATTGTGCCTGTGTATTATGGTATTTTTTTTAAATCATAAACTAGGGGTTCTGGAATTCACATACCAGCGCCATAATCAAAACTCCCTAACTAGACAACTCCTGCTATGGTAGTATTTTCCCATTAAAGTAAACTGATATTCCATATCAGAAAAAAATATAAAAGGTCGACGTAGTGACAGGGAACAACTCATTAAGCCTTTCCAGTCTACTCTGTTGTATTATTTTGCTTTCAGCTCAATCTTGCAACGGCCAGCTTAGGTGAGATCCCCTTGTTATACCATAATTTTATATTATGGTGGTCACTTCATGATATTAATTAGTTCTAGTGACATATTGTACATACCACACGCACAATAATGGCACAGGAGTTAGCACATATCCAGCACCTAGTGCGATATGCTAATTGGGCATATCTGGGTAGCGATGGTACTGAATTCCGAATGAATGCAGCAGATCTAAAAGGAAGCCCTGTGTGTAAACGAGTGTTAAATGTCGTTACTCCCTTTTGGAGGGATATTGGGACAAGCCTCACCCCTGATACTCACGTTCACCTCGGTATTCGCCATGATGATACCCTTGTCTTGGTCTTTCGAGGAATGGATTCGATGCAAAAGCTAGAGAATCTGGTCAACCCACAGCGATGGTGGGGGCTCGCTTCGAATATGTGGACCAGTATCAACTATAGCTTGACTGGTATTGATTGGCTGTCAGGCTCTGATGCAGATGAAGTGCTCGTACATGAAGGCTTTCTACTCGCCTTTAATTCATTACTGCGCGGAGAACATCTCCAGGGCAGCATCATTGAGCTTTGTGCTGAGCCAGGCGGCCCAAAAAAGATCGAGATATGCGGCCACGGGCTGGGCGGGGCTTTGGCTGCGTTGGGTGCATTGTGGTGCCACACTATGTGGCCACAAGCGAGCATCACATGCGTCACATTAGGAGCGCCCAGGGTCGGAAATGTCAACTTTTCAGCTTTGATTGATAAGGCTGGTATAAATTGCTACCGAATTGCGAATGATTCCGACCCAATTCCAACCATCCCTGATCGGTACAGCCAAGCGATTTCCTGTCGGCTCCGCCCGTCCCTTCCTCTCCCCCACGTGTCACAGACATACCAGCATGCCGGTCGCCCCATCTGGCTCCATAGTGGAGAAAAGTACCGCCGGCCGCAGGCATTTCCCATAAATCCCCCTCATGTCGAGTTGGAAGAGCGCGGCGGGGAACTGCCCCGGCTGTTTCGGCTGGTATTACGGGCGGGTGGTTGGATACCTTACTGGTACCAAAGAATTCTACGGACAGGTCGGAACATCCCCTACCATGACCCCTCAAGATATGTGGATATGATTCAGAGAATAATAGAGGACGCGAACCAAGCTGGCTGGAAGAAATGAAGGGGCCGACGGACCAAGCTGGATGTTGTTTCTTACCATTTAATCCCGAGTTAAACATGTTTTCGGTTTCTGCAAGCCTTCATCAAGGAAATAATACTAGGGATAGATCTAACTACTTTTAATGTGCAACCGTTCTTTATACGTTAGGTTTATGCATTCGCGTAGGGTAGTACAAACTGTCCATCTATAGCTGTCGGGAGTCAATCGAGGATATGCAAGGCCAGATAATTTCTAGACGCGTAACTGTAGCAAAGGGCAGAACTAGGTAGTAGTTTTAATATTCAAAAGAAAGTGCATTGAAGTACGGTATTAAGATTAAACACCCTGTAGTGGCTGTATTGGCATGATGTCATGTCAAATTAGCAGTCCTGGGCAAAGCCCGTGATAAGGCTTAGCCCCCAACCAACATAAGAATCTGAAAAGCAAACAAAGATACTTAAAAACTTTTGGCTAGACTTACGGACTATTTTCTGCATTTTCCCATATGATTGAGCCCCAGATGTCACATCACCTTGGTGGAAGATTCACCCTGTGTGCGCCCATGCTACCAGGGTTCGAATTCTCGCGCTACTTGGAGCGTAACTTAGTGGCTCTTTCTGCTCGCGAGCGACTTCGTCCACTCTGCTTGGACCTTCTTCGTAGCATCGTCGGGTTCTGGCAGCCCGCCGCGGGTACCCTTAGGTGGCGGTAGTTTCAGTTTCCTTTTAAGAGCGTCCGACAGGGTGTTGATTGTAACATTGATAGTGATCGACGTATGCCCAGCAACCGGGGTAACGAGGATGGAATATCCAGTGTCAGTAGTGTAGGTGTATGGCGCGCTCGTGTAGTCACCCGTCCAATTCCCATTGACCCAGACTTCATAGTAAGGTGCGGGACCAATGTCGAACACCTGGATTGGAGCTATGATTTTGACTCCAATGTAGGTGCTAGAGCTTGGGATAAAGAACCTCAGATCTGCCCAAGTATCGCCACTGGCTATATTGGAAAGCAATTCGGTCCATGCAAATGACTGGGTCCCACCCCCGATCAAATCTCCGCTTGGCTGTTCTGTAATGGTCGAAAGCCCAGCCTGCATTTGGTATGAGCAGTCATCAAGCGGAAAGGTCTCCCCAGAGAAGTTTTGAAAGGTCATTGAATAGACAAATGAACCAGCGGTGCTGAGAATCTGATTTGCGGCTCCTGGGATGGTCCGGTTCAGAACACGAGCAATCCGCATCGTTTCGCGTTTCTATCATAAATAAAGTCAACATCAGTCACAGTATCTAAGAGTACAGGCTAAGCTCATACGGTTATCACATACACTGGATCCATTTGCAACTGCTAGTCCGAAGAAGGCCAGCAGAAGTTCCGCAAAGTCGGGGAAAGCCTCATCGACTGCCTCTTCCCCAAATTCTGCGGCAGTAATAGGGACAGTCTGCCCGGGAAGTAGCATTGAGTCTGCCCAGCCAAAGGCTTCATTGAATATCTCCTGGGGGGGCGACCCAGCGTTTGGAAACAGGTTGGGGATGTCGTTGAGCAAGGCTGGGCTATCATCGGCCCTCATCAGATTTCCCAATCGTTGAACCGCTTGCGCTTGCTGGTCTTGGGTAGCTCCAGCAAACTGGAGCTTTGGAAACGGTGGTTCAACCTGTGCCAGGGTTTGCATGTACCAGTTTCCATTTTGCAAGTAGATTGCGGTGGTGATAGGCATCTTCAAGGCCAGATAATTAAGTGTTTAGAGTATTTGACGGCAGTAAGTATAGTCGCGAGGTGAGACGGATTTGATGTTGGGCCATCGACTTAATTTATACCAACAGAAATCAGTGGCATTGTTATTCCATAGACAATTATGTCATGGTAGCATTTTGCAATGGACTTGGGCTAGGCAAAGTATGGACAGGGTAAAATTAGAGACTGTTCTGGCTGGGTGGGCATCGAGGGATAGTTCTCGGCTGCCACCTAGAGCCTAGGGTATCATAATCTGGTGATACTGATCTAGACTCAGGTCTACCAATTCTTTCCGAAAGCATCGAAGATCTAGATAAGGCGGCTCCATTTGCCATGGTACAATTTGGAAAAAAAGACTCGGGCGGCCTCACGGCGAAATAATCCAGCCAATAGGGAAGTATAAATAAGGTTTTGTGTCTGGCTGTATACATGCAGTAGGCATGTTTAATACACCCAAACTGCAAGCAGCTTCAAGTTACCATGACCTTGACAATCACCAGCCCCTGGCTCATGAAAGCAGCTCCCATGAATTTGGAGATCATCTTGTGGCGACAATACATTTTAGTTGCAGTTGTATTCATCAAATGCCTGGGTCTCAGGCGTGCATTTGAGTGTCTTCAGGAGTGTAACATTAGTCCTAGTTCATTTATTTATTATTAGAGGCGAGCCGCTAGTCCAATATATGACTTGCTATAGAAACCACCTGTCATACCAAAAGCATCAAATGCCATTTAAGAAGGGTTGCTCGCGGTTACATTGGCAACTTGGTCCGGGACTTTGAACACCCCGTGACAGACTGGCCAGGCTACAAAACCCATTGAGGAATGTCACTGGCTGAACAGCCCCCTCATACTCATTGCGTAATCATCCAACAGGCGAACCAGGGGCTGGATTCAAAGCATGCCTAAAAACTTTATAATAATAGCGATAATAGTAAAATTAAATGTGGTTATTAATCTAATTAGTCCCTTGTAGAGCTTCCAAGATAATCTTGTAATACATAATATTACTAGGGTGAATTGACTTACCCTTAGTGCCAAGTAGACAGCATAGATAAAATACTAGATATCTTTTTGGACATATAGCTTATAAGGTTGATCAAAGCACTGAATAGGATCTTCAAATAAGATGGATGAAAGAGTGTCTAGAATTTGATTAGGAATCCCTGAGTCCTAACAATGCGCGGATCAACCGGGTGCACGGAACGGGTGGGAATTACGTTATCATTGCAGCAATCATATGTAATATTAGCTAGAATGTGATTGGGAGTATTCCTTGGTTTATTACACTCCACAACCTAGGCCTTGTTATGGGGCGGCGGGCCGGTTCTAAATTTATTTACACCATCAGCAAGTCCTCTCTGCTCATAGGCCCTTCTGATGTTAGATGAACTGGTGACTTTGCAAACACCAAGGTAATTTTATTGTTAAAATTTAGGCTGATTCTTCCATCATGATGCTAAGTGGTCATGCCACACATAGGCTGCGGCTTGCGATTGCGCCTGCTTCCAAGTTGGATTACTCTTCCTGCAATACAAATTACATGTAAATCTCGACCGCTGGTCGAAGCCATGACGATATGAAGCTGATGATGCCTTCCCTAAGCAACTATGGAACCGAACGTACGCCAGTCAAAAATATCGCACGCTAGGCCTCTTTCACACTCTGGACTTGGGGGCTTCAGGTCATGGCAGAAACCGGCCAGGCAGTAGATCTTCCCTTGGCCATCAACAGGGTGACAAGTAGTAGTATCCTATTTTCTTCATGTTACAACACTCCAGTTGCCTGAGGTGTCTAACTCTGTAACCTTCCTGTAAGCTGCCTAGATGATTAACTTCTTACCTAGACTTAACATGTAACCCCAGTATCTGGTACATGTAATATAACTTATAGATTAATCAAGAGCTATCTTTACCATGTATGATAAAGCTGTTACTTGAGTACAGTAGTTGAGGCTGTGTTTGGGTTCATACTATAACCAAGGCCAAATCCTATATCCAAGATAGGACTTAGAGATAGTAACAATCACTGCAAAAATACCACTAGACCACAAAAAGCTGGCATGACATGCTTAGTGCAGAGTAATGGAAATACATGCTAGATCTCAGGTTGACAGTAACTTATATTTAAATAAATAACTTAGATTAAACATGAAGAACTAAAGATAAACTAGATACATATACAAGAATAAATGTCCTTATATTCTTCATGTAGCCTGAGTAGGTAAGTAGCTAGTTATTTAATAAGCAGGTCGGCTATCCATGAAGTAGCCCAGCTATTCATAGTCTTGGCAAGCTACTTATCACGTGATACAAGATCTGATTCAGTTCTGTTAATTGGTTATAGAATGGTTGGCTGTCAAGTGCGTGTGAGAGAGATCTTGGCGTCAGGTCTAACTTGAACTGGTTAAGGCTGTCAGGTCATAACATTTAGCCTTTTTAATTAGTTGTTGAATAGTTCGCTATCAAGTGCGCGCGAAAGAGATCTTGGCGGCAAGTCTAACTCAAACTAGTTAGATTGTCAGGTCAGAACACCGAGATATTATTGAGAGATTAATATAAAGTTACCCCATGATTATTATATATTAAGTACATAACTAATCTTCTACTTCAAGCTAATATCTTAATTTTATATAAGCCTGTGGGCAAGAACTGGACCAGCATCTTTATTAATTAATAAGATAAAATCAAAACTTAATTTACTTGAAGATATAATTATAAGCAAGCTAAATATAAGAATCCAAGGATTATTAAAATGTGGTTCAAGCAACTAAAAGTATTTAGCTAGTGTAAGCGTGCTTGTCGGGACGGCGGCGTGTAGGCGGCGCAGAGCTATCAACGCTTAAGGGTGTTTTGGCTAGCGGCTACAGAATACTAAGATAGATACTAGTAGGGGCCAAAGAGGTAAGAAAGGGTTAGAACAAATTGCTTAGGGTCCTAAGATAATTGTGATAATAATATTGCTTATATAGATCGAAAATGTCTTCACTGTCCAAAAAGAAGATTGGCAACTTGTCATAGAAGAGTCTCTTCCAGTCTCCCACACTTGGTACCACAAAAGAAAAGAAGAATCAGGTGAATGCTCTTGGCTTCCATTATTCTGGGCATGTCGTACTCCACCAGGAGAAAGCAGAGTGTGCTCAAAGGCAGACAAGGCATTTAATTCCCTTGGTATTGTTTCCAACTTGCCGGCAGCACGCCTAGACCTTTGGGGTTTAATCGTGATGGCCTATGCCAATGGTGCCACGAGCCGGGTTGCCTTATCTAGTGACGGAGGGTTTAATTCAACGTTACTATGCAAGAAGTTCATCCTTAATGTCAGCCAGTTGAATGTCAATGCTCCAACTATTAGGCACTTGGAGCCTAGAGAGCATCCGGCTGAAGATCATGAACCTCTGGGAGTAGATGAGATACGTTCTCTCCTGGTTCATGGACATTCTCTCGAGACAAATGATGTCGCCACTGGTTGGCCTTTGAATGGAGACATCGATCCGCCACCATTGGAATTGGCTGATGGTCAGTGGGATATGACCTTGAAAAAGATGGTCCTTGATTACTTCCAGGTATGCAAACTGAAGACCAAGTTTCATCATGGAACAACCAAGTACTGGGAAGACTGGGCAGCTTTCATGGCCAAGGTTCGCCGCGGGTTCAATGGAAAAGTGCTGAGCAATACTCCTACAAGACCCACTCTATTCACAGACAACCCACCCAAAGACACAGCACAGTCTGTGGATGGAAATACCGCTCATGTTTCATTGGATGACAGTGTCATTCAAGAACTGGAGAGCCGCCAAGAACTTTGAACCAAGATTGCGGATCTTACAAATAATCGCCCTCAGAAACAACTATTTCCACTGAGACAAAGATTGAACGACACAGAACTCTCAGAAAACATGCAAGAAATTATGAACAAAGTTCATAAATTAATTGCCAAGCAGCTTTGGCGTTTAAAGCTCCTTTTCTACAATAATATGAAGCTTGTTGGCAATCTTAATTATGATGATGTCCTTTATTTTTTTAGAGAAGATAAAGAACTAATCAAGATGCTTACTCACTGCCATCTAGCAGACGACCATATGGACCACAGTCAGGCAGGAATAAGTGCTAAAGAGGAATTGACAAAATTATTAAATTCACACAAAGTTGTTATGGCGAGAGCATGGGTGCTTAACTTCTGTGAATGGATTGATGTGGTTTGCAGATCTCGCATATGTTTGTAGGGCGTCTTGTTTATTAGACAGCCAAGGTCCATGTTATGAGGGTAGTTCTAATGCTACACAAAACAGGGTAAGTGAAAGAAAATACTATGATTCTTGAAGGATAATCATGGCAAGGGCTCTCATTGGGAATTTTAGGAAGACTGGTAATTTAAATTAATTACTTGTCCGTTCCAGCTCTGTGGACAGATAACCGTTGGGCACGGCTTTAATTGTGCAAATTAAGTAGATCTTTCTGCTCCATGTCAAGAAAATATTTTGACAGCTAGCAATAGAAACCGTGCGAGCTTCTCAAATCAAGCTTTATTGACTAAATTCTATCAGCTTCAAATATACGATCACCATTACTAAATGATGCTAAAATATTCCTGTAAGCTAGCCACGCCGCCGCCAGCCCATTGAAATGAAGATGACTGCCTTGGTTCAAACTAGCCAAACCATCATTGACCAGCGCCAGTCCTGAGCGTGTCGCCCACCATGCTTTGCCATCTAGCTCTCCTAGCAGGAACCCCCAGTGCACGAGAATTAGGAGCGGAAGAGGATCTTTTTGACTTAGGCACGTGACAAAATCCTTGCCAACAATCGCAGGCCAAGTCAGGACAGAAGCTGGGTCTTGACGCCCGTGGTACCGTTGATAGCACAATTTCAACTGGGAGATTGCAGTCTTGATAGTTTGAAACTTCCCCAGGTGGCAGCCGTGCTCATTGTAGTTTATTTCGTGTAAATGGCCAAAAGCTTCGTTGCTTTCTTCATCAAGCGTATCTCTCAATCCCGCCCAGTAGTCTCCTTCTACTGGAAATGTTTTTTGCAGGGATTGGCCGAACATCTTGGTGATCTCTGCCGTGCCCTGGACAAGCTCAAAGAGCACAAATATAGTTTCGAGTTGGTTCGAAATATTAGGCCCCTCGGCTGCACGAGTTGCATCAGCTGGGTCGGGAACAACAATGCCGTGTATTATGGTGAAAATCGAATGGGCAAATACGGCGTCACAGTTTTCTTGCGAAATGTTGCGTATAGTTTGCTGAAACGGCTCTAGGGATCGTGTTTGGAATTCTATTGCGATATTGACATAGCTAGCCCTTTCTTGTGCTCCTTTTGTCGCGGCGGTATGTAAAGCCGCAACTGATAAAAGCCCATCCAAGAGGAAGGGGAATTGAAGGGCTCGTTGAGGGATTCGAACTTGCCAGGCAATGCTATCGGCCGGGTCTGCGCAGATGGTTTTATAAGTCTCAGTGGAGAATTTGTGCATCAGCTCTACTGAAAGTACGTTGCTGGAATTCATCACTGGTAGATCATGCACACCAGCTGATTGCGGATGTCTTGCAGGCTGCGATTGTGGCGGATGAGGAGCTTGTGAAGATGGCATTACCTCCGTTGTTGTTGTTGTGGGTGCACTATTGGGGTAGATGCACTCGACCTTGCGAAAGGTGCAACTGCCACAGGGTGGGCCACTTTCATCACACTACAGTACATGTCAGACATGATGCATTTATGCCCGGGACATGACAAAGATAAAATGGTTTTGCGCAGGCACGTCACTGATGACAACCATGATGCTAATGGGTACCAACAGGATGGAAGAGGCGTTGGTCAAGGGGCTCATACCTTCACTCGGCGTTGCTTACATTGGAGACAGCCGAAGCGAGACTTCTTATGGCTTCGTAAAGGCGGCATGCGCGCAAACAGTTAACGGATGACTGCTTTGCGCGATTAATTTCTAGGGAGGCGGGCCAGACCGAGACGTACGGGTATCACGCTCTCGGAACAAGTTCTTCCGTCCCGAACCAAATATCCACCTTAGGGAGCTTGGTGCAAGGCTCGTTCGCCTCGTAATCGTAAGGGCCAAGTCCGGTGGTAGTTTCTGGAGGTCCAAAGGCACACACATGATTGATCCGGGAGAATTCGGAGCTTGGAATATAGTAACTCAAAGATGGATGAGAGTGCTGGTATTTTGCAGTTGTGATTATGGCTTTAAAGAAGCCGAGCTCAAATCCATCCGTCTCTTTTTCTCCGAGATGAATACCATTTGCTATTGGCGGGTTCACATCTTTGGCCTTATCAATGGCCAGATGCAATGTGACCGTGTTTACCACTATCTGTCACGGGGGTACTTCCTCTTTCATCCGTTGTATAGTCGATGATGTAATCAACAAGAGCGGGGTTTTTCTAGGCGATTAGTAACTATGGCTTGGACGGGAGAAGCTAGCGATGGCCTTGATTTCACTGGATATTCCAAGGATAAGCATCGTCGTCGAGTCGAGAGGACTACACTAATTTTTTGGGTATGCCAAATCTACTGCAATTGCGGTCTGCATATGTATACGCGCGGTATAGTTAAAGAAAGTGGCAAAGTGCTTCGGAGTGCTCTTTTTCTCGATCGAGCGACTAAGGTTGCTATAATGCCCCAGTTTGAGGTCGGTTCAACTACAAGCAGAAGGCCTGGCCCTAATAGATCCACCTCCAGACCATTGGTAACGATCCCTCAGTTGATACTATTTCTCAAGTAATGAATCTTAGTCCAGACAGAGCTCGGCTCTACAAAGTAGCGAAAGGAAGATTGCCTCGGATATATGCCATTGCGTGTAATTACAACAGGCCCCTTACATTATTCTTCACTACACCATAATAACTCCGTTATGGAATGCATAGGAGATAAAGGGCAGGGAAAATCTAATGGGTCAGAGTTGGCCAAGCCGCTGGAGATCACATTCTTCCTATCAGATTTGAAGCGTCCCCAAGAGTACTTACTGGGTAGGTGCGGCCGCTGGCTAACGAATCATCTTAGACCTTTATAATGTGACGGGTGAAGCCGCGCCCGCCGGAAGGTTCGGACGTAGCAATGATAGCAGGTACAGTCGGATTCGAGGTATAACATTATATTTAGCATGCCCCACGTGAGCTAGGCTTGGAAACCTGATTCCTGTTGTGATTCAAAGGAAGGTTGATTGTTCTATTCTTATCTGGAAATCTGAGGGCTGATATACAAGATGAACATCAGATTGATCGGAAATCAATCTGATTGTATCCGGAATAAATTCCGTATATGAAGCTCTATTGTTTGCTTGGTCGAGTCTCGATTCACAACAATTCCGATCATCGAATTCCAAAGCAATTGTTAGTCCACGGATCTCGGAGCACATTTTAGCATGCACGAAAGGCGCGGGAACCCACGACTATTTCCGCATGTTTAGGCGAGTTTCCTCCCTTCGTTCATTTCAGGACACTACCTCAAGCAACTGGCTTCTTTAGAATCGATCGACATGTCCAGAAGGGATGAAATATTGACAGTCCTACGACAGCCAGCGCAATCATCCTACGAATTGTCAGCTTCGCCCTATTATGCTAAAATATCAAGGTCAACTCACATTCCATCCAGCAGTAAAAACTCGAGCTCATTCTGCATCAGTGGGTTGCCCCAGCCGCCAGCCATTTCTGGTAACCTAGGCAGAATAATCAGCCACTTTCCGGCCGGAAAAGATAGAATGGAAAATATACCTATATATGCACCGAATCAAAACAGTCACATAGGCCCATGCCTCTGCCGCGCAAAATGCATAAAATCCCAAATGTCTTGCTTCTGCTCCCCGCTTTTCCCGCATCTTGCCACTCTGTGAAATCCTATACACAAATTCACCGGCTAATATACCGCAAATTGTCATTGTCCCGATCTGGAATGCGATCCCCGCAATCATAATGTTATTTCCCACAGTCAATAGCCCCGGCTTCTCATCTCCCGCAGCGCCCGCCACACCACCTCCTGCTGCCTGAAGAATGATCGATCCGATATCGCACCCAATAAATACCCATGGGTATAGGTTAGGCCGGAGCCTAGAAAGTTCTGGGCCAAGGAACAGCACGACGTGCTTAAGAGACCAGTAGATCCCAGCTGCGACGAAGGAAGGCGCAAGAATCAAGCACACAATTTGTCGCTGGAAGGCTTCACTGTCCCAGACGTTATTATGCATTCCAATCCTTGCGAGATAGCCAGCCATCTCCATGAGAGATCCAAGTGCAAGGGCGATCATAAATGTCCAGCTGCGAGCTTTGAGGCCTATCAGGATGTGGAAAATACCACAAACACCAAAGATAGCAGCCAGCGCAGCATTGGCCGGTAAGTTTGGAGTATAGCCATATGTTGTTGCTGAGACCGGACATTCAGGAGTGACGGCTGTACAGTTTGAAGTATCAAATTCGGTCATTGTAGTCGTGTTCGCTGGGTTATCGCGTCAGTATGAAAATAACCCTCTATGGCCTAGGTGTCCTGGAAAGACCAAGCCCTTTTAACCTTCTCGCACCTCCTTTTTTTTTGATTGACTTGGGCTGGTGTATCTCTACTGGCTGTGTAAAGCCTTTGTCGCTTTCACTTGTTTCGGTCTCGGTTTCGCTTTCGGTCTCGGTTTCGGTTTCGTATTAGCGGTGCCAAGCGCACCACACCAGGTAAGCATGGGTGAGCTTGGCACGGCTAGAATCCTCCCCGGTATTTCAGTATGCCGCTCATCTTATTGCGGGTCCACATGGGTCTTGCTGCACCTGTCTAAACACTATTGTGCGCAAAAACCAGAGATTCCCCCATTCGCACTCTATAGACCACTACACCTCGAGATTAATCCCCGGTGGGGCTTAGACAAGATATTCACAGAGAGCTGAGGCCACCCAATCGCTTTCACTTGGGCGGCCAACAAGGATAGATCAGGCGGCGACAGGGCGAAGGGTAACAGCGAAGCCACTTTCAGATACTCTTAGTGCAACAAATATCCCTGGGCGTTCATGATATACTGATCAATATTTTGCATATTTAAGACTCCTCTAGCTGTAAACAAATCTTTGTCACTGCGTGTTCAGGCAGGTATTGTCTTGCGTATGTCACGGAGTAATTGTCATGGGGCTAGAACTAGACCATGAAAGTAGATGTTACCTAGCATTTACTTGTAGGGAATTAAAATAAAAAAAAAAGATGTTACTGACAAGAGAAAGTGCTGGTGCTGCATCATTTTAAAACATTTTTCTGGGAAACTATTCAGCTATTAGTTATGACAATCACAGATAACCACATGAGATATTGTGCCTTCAGGAAATTAGTCTCGAGGTCTTTAAACCGCCAGTATTAATATGCTCTGGAAATTGGGGTATTAATTGATTAATTTCACTATTTTCATGTTGCGGTGCATGTCAAAAGGTCAATCTATCCTTTTATTATGCCATATATGCTGAGTCTTCGCATCCAAGAGACGAGCAGGTCAAAGTTTATTTTAATTTGTATCATTGACCCATGCCAGAATACGGTCCCCTTTGCGGAATCACTTCATCGAATACGACATGATTAGAGCATGGAAAATTTACCCAGCGTTCTATCTAGACTTGGACACCTTTCCCTTCATCTCGTAACCCTTCGAGTTGATTATCCGCTAATCCTAATCCCTTGTCTGTAGGCCAGACCTTTTCTGTGGCCCACGATCTCATGGAATGCCTAAGGCTCCAAGAGATGAGGAGGGAATTAAGGAAGGCAGTTGGAGACGCACTGAACAACAGGCAAGTCTGCTGGGATAATTAAAAAAAGGTGAGACAATTAAACAAGACATTATCTTGAGAGCTAAAATAGTTTAGGTAATATTAGATTTTGCACCAAGGCACCACAGTGGTTTCGCAGTATAAGAACAGCCTAACAATAAGAGTAGTAATAGGTGATAATAAACCATGACAAGATATTAAGTTCCTATTAAGAAGCAGATACGTACTTAAATATACAGTTATTATATACTATATTGCTTCAGGAAGGGCCTAGTATTAATAAATACTACTCCTTCTACTACTACTACTACTAGTACTGTCTGTCATGCTCAGGTTTGAAGATTAGAGCCAGGTAACAGGCTACTTTCATTGGCAGGGAACTTTGTGAATAAGATAACAGACCTGTGAGCCTGTTTAGATCTTTTTATTTCTAAAAATTGCTGCCTAGCAGAGGCGCAGCACGCCTGTTGTTTTAGATAATTAGCTGCTGAGCTAATAACATAGTGCGCTCCCCTTTTTAGAAACTTTAATAAAATAAAGCCAGGTTTCTTAATTACAAAAGCCAGGCAACAGCATAGAGTAGTATAGAATAGCATGGAGCTTCACAGAACTTTAGCTATCTAAAAGACAGTCGAACTAAGCGCGCGCGCAGCCATGCTGAGCAGCGCAAGAGGCACCCACCCAACCACTGGCCACGGATAAGCCCCACCCCGGTCTGTTAGTACTATGGTGGGTGACCACATGGGAATCTGGACTGTTTGTTGTATGTTTTTGCCTTTTTTAATACATCTTTAACCAAGAAGAATGCCAATAAAAACCGAGTTATTCCCATAAACACATAAAGTTAAGCATGAAGATCAGAAACGGACGTTGTTAGAGAAGATCCTGGACTACTGCAAACTCGAGCCGTGCCAAGACGGAAAAGGGCAGTTAGAAATGCTGCAGTGAATTCCCGCTGCTCTCCAACCCACCCAAGCCTCCTCTTATCCACTTATCCACCCCAGCCAACATGGAGTCCCCTGTGACCCACGTTACCCATTCTTCACCTGCCACTCCTAGCTCGTCTGACACAGGGCCCCGAAGATCCGGTCGGATCCGCGTGACGCGCGCCTGCGACCGGTGCAAGAAGTAAGGAGCCCCTCATGTCGCTGTAGTCGATCGCCCCCACTCACTGACGGGTCGTCCATCCCAGGCGAAAAGTTCGATGCACTGGCGAGAGACCTTGCCAGGTATGCACAGAGGCAGCCGCGGCGTGTTCCTACAATGCCTCATATTCCCGAGGACGACCGCCGGCCGTTAGGTTCTCGCGGCTGGGGCTTCCACCTCCACTGGCCCCAGTGCCAGGAACTGGCACTGGAAATGCCCCTCCCCAGGATGAACGTCACACTACGGGTCGCTCCAATAATCCAGACCCCGTGGAACAATCCTCAGGGCTCGCTGCGCAGCCAAGAGACGCGATGCCGCTGGGCTCAGGCTCAGGCTCAGGCTCAGGCGAGCCTATCTCCCGGGCCTCGCCTGAACCAACCCAGATCGATCTGGAAGGACACTATGTAGGCCCCTCGTCTGGAATCTCATTCCTCTCCCGAGTCCACAAACGCTTCGAGCAGTCGGTGGATTTCCCCCGTGGATTATCGGTGTTTAACTTTGGGGACGCTCCGTTGCCGTATTGTGACGCTTATCCGGGGACTGGAAACGCGCTGTTGTCGTCCCCCCCCGACCCGACGTTCAGCTTGTTGCTTGATCGGGATGACACTGCGCGCCTTGTGCGGCGATATTTTGATTTTGCCGTTCCGGTGGATCGGTTTCTGCATCGACCGACCATCGAGAAATGGTTTGATGAGTTCTACGAGACCCGCGGCGTCATGCACGAGAAAGATGCGGCGCCTGCGCGGACAGCAGTGCTGTTCATGATCTTTGCCATTGCACAGGAACATACAAACGCTAAGTTATCACCGGTAGAAACCGATCTGAGGTCTGTAGATCCACTTTCTCTAACTCTAAAGAAGGAAAGTGATGCTAAGAAGACAGTAAAAAAGTGGTCGATACTTCCAGGCAGCCAATCACCAGCTGTCCAAAGAGCAGGGCCCCGTGCGACTGGCAAGCGTCCAGGTCCGACTCTGTCAATGCCTCTGGCTGCTCTCCCAGTCACGGATTAACCACTGTTGGAGTCTTTTTGGGACTGTCGCTCGTCTGGCGTTTGCTCTCGGGTTGCATCGGAATCGACACGCTTCTTCAAGTTCCCACGCCATGAGCCGGATCGAGATTGAGTGCCGTCGCCGGACTTTTTGGAGTGCGTACAGTCTCGATAATTACCTGAGTACTGCCCTCGGACGGCCACGAACGTTTCATGATAAGGATATCGATCAGGAGCTGCCATCTTGTGTGGATGATGAGGATATACATGACGGGTTGGACGAAGCAGGCTCCGCCCAGGGTCAAGGACTATCCTCCATGTTTGGCCCTGTTACCTACGCAAGGTAGTCGCTTTCTCTCTCTCTTTTTGTTTTGTATACTGATGAGTCTTTTTCTCGCTAGGCTATCTCGGATATTGAGTGGCATTCTGAGCGACGTCTACTCCATCCAACCAATGTCCATTGCGGACCGTTTCACCCTCACAGCGAAATACATGGGAGAGCTCAAAGCCTGGCGTAACGAGATGGCCAGCTTCCTCGATCAAAACAGCGGAAACGCCGCACCACTGGTCCTGATCTATCAGCGACAGAGAAACGTCCTCAACCTCGCATACTGGCATATGGTAATTCTCACGAATCGACCACTCCTGCTCACGAATTTTGCTCGGTTGACAAATACCACCCCCCGCGTGCGGCGCGAAGAGAACGAGCGGCGGTTACATATCGACGAGAGCGTCACGGAGTGTCTCCATGCTGCCATGGAGATTGTCGGTATCGTGGACACAATGATCCAAGCTAAGCAACTTTTCCGGGCTTTCTGGGTATGAAGTAACCCTGACCCCCCCTCCTTTGTTTCGCGCGGTGGCTTAAGAAAGAATAGTTCACGCCCTACTTCGCATTCTCCGCTTGCGTCATCCTTTACGTCTACACGATCCAACATAGCAAGGAGCCAGAGCATATCTACAAACCGTACTTTGTCGCCGCAGAGCGCTGTCAGCAGCAGATCGTGGATATAGCCGAAGACGGATCCCTGACTTCGAGGTACTGTCTCGTGCTGGAAGAGCTGCGCTCCGAGGCGGGGCGGCAGATAATGGCCGCCACGGTCGAGTTTTCTCACGGTCAGGGTCATGGTCAGGGTCAATCGACGACGCAGCCGTACCTTACATTGGATGGGAGGGCGGGAGATATTGTTGGGGCGCTCGGTTCGAATGTCGGGGATGGTACCGGGGAGTTTGCTCTGACGGTGCCGGAGATTCTGGGGATGGGCCAGCTGGATTATTTTCATGTTAGTCCGAGTGCGTCCCTGGAGGATCGGACGGGCTGGGGGCAGTTTGATTCGATGGTAAGGACTCTATCTCCTCGTTATGTATCACAGCGAATTCTCAAGTCTCAAGTCTCATTATTCATTATTCGTTGACTAACCACCATGTAGGTTGTCTCTGGTTTTAATAGTTTCGACAATTTCTGATTGCGTCTTATTTCAAGCCTATGTTCATAATGTAATTGTCGGTAGAATACTACTAGTAGTATTGCTACAGTTAAAATAATAGCCCTTAAGCGCTAATTCTCAGAATGCAATGCCATGTATTTTACTACGTACCAAAGTGCAGCTCCGCTTGGTTCACGGATGACGGAAAATTCCATCCAATGAAAGCGGCGCTCTGGCCCGTCGGAAATCTTGCAGCCCCTCACTGACTTCCTTTTCCGAGACCCCGCCATATTTAGCGAGAGTGAGCATTCAACCCCCAGCTTCCCCATCCCCTGTTCCCATAGGTTAAAAATGTCACTCCAAGGCAAGGTATATGCAATCACAGGCGGTGCAAGTGGCATCGGCCTCGCAACAGCCAAGCTGATCTCAACCCGGGGGGGAACAGTCTGCATTGCCGACGTCAACCAAGACGCCCTCAACGAAGCGAGATCGCATTTTGCTTCCCAGACCCCGTCGGTGCAGCTTATGATTACTCAGGTGGATGTCTCCAGCAAGAAACAAGTCGAGGACTGGATTGGGGAGATCAAGGATACGTACCATCGGCTGGATGGGGCAGCTAATATTGCTGGCGTCATTGGGAAAGACCACGGGATCAAGGCTGTGGCGGACCTGGACGATGATGAATGGGATAAGATTATCAGTGTGAATCTGACGGGGATGATGTACTGTCTTAGGGCAGAGCTGAAGCAGATTGCGGATGGGGGGTCGATTGTTAATATGGCGTCTATTCACGCGACAACCGGTGAGTCACTACCTAACTCCCCACAGTGCATTGGGGATGCCCTTCTAATGGCGACTAGGTGTGGCGAACCATGGTGCGTACGCGGCGAGTAAGCATGGCGTGTTGGGCCTGACTCGGGTTGCAGCCAAGGAAAATGGCCACCGGGAGGTTCGCGTGAATGCTGTTGCTCCGGGGCCTATCTACACGGGAATGATGCAGGGGTTTTGGGACCGTGTCGGACGGCCCGCTGATGCGCCGTTTGACGATCCGATTGCGTTTCAACGTCAGGGGACTGCCGAGGAGGTGGCTAGGGTGGTTGTGTTCTTACTTGGGCCAGAAAGCTCGTTCGTCAGTGGGAGTTGTTACTCTGTTGATGGGGGTTGGATATAAATGTGTATAACTTTGAATGTGAATTGACTCGTATCTCTTGTATTGGTGGTCTCAAGTATGATAGGTACATATTTTAATTAGCTACCACTCTCGAAGTTCTCCGCAAGGGCCTCGAAACTCAGGAATCGGCCAAGGTACTGCATCTTTCGACAGCTGCCTGACCTCCGCCTCGTTGATTTCAATCCCCAAGCCCGGCCCAGACAGGACATCCAGGTGTCCATCCCGCACGGCCCAAACTTCCGGATTCGTAATGTAGCTCGTGATATCCTGCCCGGTGTTATTATAGTGCATGCCGATGCCCATCTCCTGGATGGCAAAGTTGGCCATCGTCGCAGTCGCATGTACACAAGCCGCAAGAGCAATAGGCCCCAATGGACAATGAGGAGCGACGCCAACATCATACGTCTCACACATGGCGGCGATGCGCCTCATCTCCGAGATGCCCCCGATATGGCAGATATCCGGTTGCAGGATGTCCACACAGCCGCTTTCCAGGAACGGCCGCACGTCCCAGCGACTATGCAGTCGCTCTCCCAACGCAATGGGAACGGTGGTCAGCTCCGATAGCTGCTTGATGCCACCGATATGTTCGACGAGGAGCGGTTCCTCGATGAAGAGGGGCTCGTGCGGCTCCAGTGCTCTCGCAAGGCGTTTGGCCATGGGCCGGTGCACTCGGCCGTGAAAGTCTACCGCGACATCGAGGCCTAGTGCCTTCACGGTTTTCACCCGGCCCACGACCTCTTGCAGCACTGATGGTGAGTCCAGCCATGCCGTGTCGCCTGTACCATTCATCTTCACCGCGTGGAACCCCTGTTGCTTGCGCGCTAGCCTACGATAGGTCAGCACATCTTTTGTCATGTTGGTACCCGGGAACATACGCCTGCGCCTCAACATCCGCTGGTTGATCACCACCAATCCAAGCGTACACCCGAATCTTGTCCCTCACCTTGCCTCCAAGAAGGTGGTAGATAGGCACGCCAAGCTTCCTGGCTGTTCGTTGACCCAATTAGCTTATCTATCTTCATCCAATATTCAGGGGGCGGTTACCAGCCTTTCATATCCCATAGCGCAATGTCGATCCCGGATAACGCGCTCATGAACACCGGCCCACCCCGGTAAAAGCTGCCGCGCCACGAGAGCTGCCAAATGTTTTCAATGTCCCTATTGTTCCACATTGAGAAGCCTGCAAATTAGAGGTGGGGAGAAGTAAACATACTCTGCCTCGAGTCCATTGTATCGCTCGAACCATGCATCCAGACAGCCTTCGACAGCACCCGTGTGGCCCTCAAGAGAAGCCTCTCCCCACCCTACCGCGCCGGTGTCATCTGTGATTTTGACGAATAGCCACCGCGGCGGAACGCGGAAATATTCCATTGACGCGATTTTCCCCATGTTGGCGGGCGGGCTGATAGTCGAGTGTGGCAGATCCGGACGAAGACGAGAGAACCCTGCAGCTTTCGTGGAGGGATGGTTATTGACGAACCCAAGTGAAATTATAATTTGAGACTGATATTCTAGAGCCTGGGGAGTTGGATCGCCTTTGTTCGGATGTTACACGAGGCGATCCGGACTGATATCCGCCTACATCCGTCTATATCGCCGGCCATTGGTGCAAAGGTTCCGTAATTCCCCCGCTCAATCGGAATCCGTTCCCCAGATGGGGTAGAGTCCAATACTCCAAATGATCCAAAATAATCCATTCGTCCTGCCCCAGGAGAATACGGCGATCGAGTCCTGCTTTTAAATGCGAGTGACCCCCCTTGGCCTAGACCCCCAGAGCGGCATCCATCTACATCCATTGCACCTCCCCAACAACAAACAAAATGGCCGTCCACCCACAAACAATCCAGGGCACAGCAGACCTATCCAAGATCGAGGCCCCGATAACCTGGAAAGCCTATGTTATCTGCGTCTCTGCCGGATTCGGCGGCGTATTCTTCGGCTACGACATCGGTTGGATGTCCGGGGTGCTGGGCATGCCATACGTCATCCAGCAATATACCGGCTTGGGGTATGACTTTACCACATCGACCCCCGTCGACCCATCGCGCCCCTTCGTGATCCCGTCCTCCGACAAGTCCCTTATCACTTCGATCCTGTCCCTGGGCACGTTCCTCGGGGCGATTGTGGCCGGGGACCTGGCGGATCTCTGGGGCCGACGGATGACGATTCTCCTCGGCTGCTCTATTTTCAGCTGTGGGGTCGTGCTGCAAGTCGCTAGTAGTGGGCAGTTGGCGCTGATGGCTATTGGGCGGCTGGTGGCGGGCCTGGGGGTTGGGTTTGAATCGGCAGTTATTATTCTGTACATGTCTGAGGTTGCGCCAAGGAAGATCCGTGGCGCTGTGGTTTCTGCGTACCAGTTCTCGATGTAAGTCGATTTGAGTCAGAGCGGTGCCATCTGGAGAGATTGGTGATATATGAGCTGATGTTTATAGTACTATCGGCTTGTTGGTGGCGAACTGTGTTGTCTACGCGACGCAGGACCGAGCCGATACGGGATCCTACCGCATTCCCATCGGAGTCCAATTTCTCTGGGCCATTATACTGGCCAGTGCGATGTTGTTCCTGCGTACGCCTCTTCTCTCCCCCTTGATGCCTGAAACAAGCTAAACAATAGGATGAGGATATACAGCCGAGTCCCCCCGCTACTTCGTGAAGAAAGGCAACCTGCAAAAGGCCACCGAGTCTCTGTGTTTCATCCGCGCCCAGCCCGCCGACTCTGAGTACGTTCGTGACGAACTGGCCGAGATCGTCGCGAACCACGAGTACGAGTCGCTCATTGATCCAGACAAAGGGTACATCAACTCCTGGCTGGCGTGTTTCAAAGGCCCCATCAGCAAGCCCAACTCCAATATCCGGCGGACGATCGTCGGAGCCGGAATCCAGGGTATGCAGCAGCTTTCGGGGATGAATTTCATCTTCTACTACGGCACAACCTTCTTTCAGCAGCTGGGGACAATCAGCAACCCGTTCTTGATTTCCCTAATCACAACGCTTGTGAATGTCCTCTCTACGCCACTAGCCTTCTGGACCATCGAGCGATTCGGCCGACGACCGTTACTCATCTATGGCGGGCTGGGGATGTTCTCGATGCAGTTCATCATCGGCGCCGTGGGCACCGCGCAACCGAACAATGAAACAGCCGTCAAGGCCATGATTGCCGTGATCTGCTTCCAGATTTGTTTTTTTGCAACGACGTGGGGGCCCGCCGCTTGGGTTGTTGTCGGGGAAACGTTTTCTCTGCCCATCCGGTCTCGTGGAGTTGCGATCTCCACGGCTTCGTGCTGGTTCTGGAACTGTGTGTTGGCGGTGATTACGCCGTATATGACTGGGGATGAGAAGGGGGCGGTGAATCTAGGGCCAAAGGTTTTCTTTTTCTGGGGCTCGCTGTGCTTCTTGGGGGCGGTGTTTGCTTATCTGCTTGTGCCGGAGATGAAGGGGCTTTCGCTGGAACAGGTTGATCGGATGCTGGGGGAGACGAGCCCGAGGAAGAGCGCTGGATGGGTGCCGAGGACGACGTTTGCGCAGGAGATGGGGCATCTTGGGAAGGGGGATGTTGTTCATGTTGAGGAGGCTGGGGATGATACTGCTTAGATGGGTGGGCAATATGTACCTTTACTGAGAAGGGTCAAGCGATGTGGGAGTGGATATTGCTCGGGATGTCTGAGGGGGACGAGTATGGCTGGTGCTTGAAGCTATTCGCAACGGAATTTATTTATTATCTTCTCACCCAGCACTGAACACTATTTTCAATACCAAATAGTATAGTATCAGGGAAGCTACCAGGAGCGAGTCCAAAAGACTTCAATGGTTGTGAAAATAGTACGGCCCTGTTACTGGATCTGGGGATAGTTCAACTGGATGTCATCCGTTGGCTGCTTCCTCCGAGGTATGAGAACAAGATGCGATATCGCTGACTTTTCCGCTTCCATGGGCTCAGACATCCCTTTTCCGAATCATCTTCCCGGGCCCCTGTTTGGGCTTCCGTAGATATCAAGGGTAGAAATCCGAGAGTCGAGACTTGATGCTGTATCCATTCCTTTTTCCTATCACACTGCCGTTCTCTCCCAACTCTCAGATATCTCCTCGGCCCGCTCACCATGAACAGCCCTTTCAACCCCCTGATTGCAACGGTCATCGCCATGATGGCTTTAGGTGCTACCTCCTCTCCATGCGCACCCGCATCCAGAGCAGCCCCTCTGCAATACGTCGGCGTGGACTGGTCCTCCGTTCTCGTCGAAGAACGCGACTACGGCGTCACTTACAAGAACGCACAAGCCATCGAGATGCCCCTGGAGACCATCCTCGTCGAAGCCGGTATCAACATGGTCCGCCAACGGGTCTGGACAGTTGACGGTGATTACGGCGTGCAGTACAACCTCGAGCTAGCGCGACGGGCTACGACCGCCGGCCTGATGTTCGGCCTCAACCTCCACTACAGCGACACATGGACCAACCCAGGCCTACAAACCATCCCAACAGGCTGGCCGCAGGACATCGACGCACTCGAGACCCAACTATACAACTACACCATTAACATCTGCGAAACTTTCGCCGCAGAGGGCCTCTACCCCGCAACAATCACCATCGGCAACGAGATCTCCTCCGGCATGCTCTGGCCAACAGGCCGGTACGACCAACCAGACAATCTCGCCCGGCTGCTCCACGCCGCGGCCACTGCGGTGCGCCACTCATCCTTGAAACAATACACCAAAGTCCTCACCCACCTCGCCCACGGCTCCGATGCATCCCACCAGCAGTGGTTTTACGACTTGGTGCTGAACACTGGCTCTTTGGGTTTGGAGGACTGGGACGTCATGGCCGTCTCGTCCTACCCGTTCTGGGGGGAAAATGCCACCATGAGCGCGCTATCGGCTTCTCTGGGTAGTCTCGCGGCCAAATACGGCAAGGAGGTCCAGGTGGTGGAGACAAATTGGCCGACGCAGTGTACGAATCCCACGGGGCTCTTTCCTGATGATCAGCGGGATATTCCCTTTAGCCCGGCGGGTCAGAGAGAGTACCTGCTAAGGTTGGCAGATACTCTGAAGGGTGTACCGGGTGCCACGGGGCTTAATTATTGGGAACCCGCGTGGATTCATAATCCGGGCCTTGGGTCTCCGTGTGAGAATAACTTGATGTTTGATTCGACTGGCCGGGCTTACGATAGTTTGGCGGTTTTTGGGTCTGTTTGGTAGGAAACCGTTTCGAGTAGTGAAGGAGGGAAGTAGGCTGGACGAGGCAACTTGCCTGTGTTTGCTATTGCAATACTACAAAATATAATTTTATTACTGTAGTTCAACTCTCCCCTCACACTTTGTGTAGTTCGTAAACATCTCAGACAATCTCTGTTAACGGTTCTTTTTTTTCTTCGATAGCCGTTTCCCGACGGATAATAAATGCCAAACAAGATCTCGACTGACGGATACAGCGGATGATCTCCTCTCCCAGACGGAAGTTTGGGGCGATTTCGGCGATTTCTCCATCCCCCCAGGTTTCTCCGGTTTTCCGAGCCGAGAAAACTGGAATGGAAATCCGGGGAATCAAGTGCGGGGGATAGACAGGGATCAGCAAGATCAGGCAATCTGGTGGATTACCAGTCGGGTATAAAAGAACACAGGAGTAGGTATGCTCTGGAGTATCGAGCAATTGACTATTCAAAGGCTTTATTTTTGAGCCCCTGTCAGCAGTTGAGCGCCTTGTCAGCGTATTGCACTTCACCACCATGAAGTTATGGCAGGCCCTTACTAGTGGTGCCATAGCTGTTGCGGGATTGGCATCCTACTCTACAGCTCAGGACTGGCCTTTGCATGATAACGGCCTGAACACGGTTGTTCAATGGTATGCATGTTAAGTGCTCTGCCATGTGCTGAATGATCTGTTAACCACCATCCAGGGACCACTATAGCGTGAAGGTCAACGGCGAACGACTGTTTCTTTGGTCGGGAGAGTTGCATTTGTGGCGGATCCCTGTCCCCGAATTATGGGTGGATATCCTCCAGAAGGTCAAAGCAGCAGGGTATGTACAGCGACATGTATTTCTCGTTCGATTTGACCCGTGCTAATCGAAACAGGTTCAACGGGATCGCCCTGTACGAACACTGGGGCTGGCATGCGCCCAACAACGAAACCCTAGATTTCGAAACAGGGGCCCACGCCTTTGCCCGAGCCTTTGAGATCGCCAAGGAGGTAGGCCTATACGTGATCTACCGACCCGGACCCTACAGCAACGCCGAGTCCAACGGCGGAGGATTCCCCGGCTGGCTCACCACGGGCGAGTACGGCCCGCTCCGCGACAACAACACAGCCTACACCGCGGCCTGGAAACGATACTCAGGCGCCGTGGCCGAGTACGTCCGCCCGCACCTAATCACAAACGGAGGCCCGATCATAATGTGGCAGCTCGAAAACGAATACGGTGTTCAGTGGCTGGATCCGGATACCCGGACCCCGAATGAAACCGCCATCAGCTACATGGAGCTCCTCGAACAAAGCCACCGGGAATGGGCCATCGACGTCCCCTTCACCCACAACAACCCCAACATGTGGACGCGCTCCTGGTCCAAGGACTACAGCGCCGTCGGCGGGGAAGTCGACATGTACGGCCTGGACCACTACCCTGCCTGCTGGACGTGCAACCTGGCGCAATGCACCGCCGTCAACGGGGCCGTGCAGCCCTACACCCTGTTCGACTACTACGACCACTTCCAGCAAGTCTCCGCCACACAGCCATCCTTCCTGATGGAGTTCCAGGGCGGCTCGTTCAACCCGTGGGACGGGCCCGCGGGCGGATGCGCAGAGAACATGGGCCCGGCCTGGGTGAACCTTTTCTTTCGGCATAACCTGGCCCAGAAGGTCTCCGCTGTCAACATCTATATGCTCTACGGGGGAACTAACTGGGGTAATATCGGGTTCCCGGAGGTCGGGACTAGCTATGACTACTCGGCCCCGATCCACGAAACCCGGCTGATTGGGGATAAGTATAGTGAGAGCAAGCTGTTTGGGCTGTTTATGCGGGTTGCAAGGGACTTCCCTAAGGTCCAGCGTGTGGGGAATAGTACTGGGTATGCGACGGACGAGGCTATCTTCACGACGGAGGTGAGGAATCCGGATACGGGCGGTGCGTTTTATGTTACACGCCATGCGGACTCGGCTTCCATGGACGTGACGGAGTTTAGGCTGCATGTTTCGACGGAGATTGGGAACTTGACTGTCCCGAGTAAGGGGTTTATTAGTCTTAATGGCACGGAGTCGAAGGTGCTGGTTACTGACTTTAGTATCGGGGCGTCTGGCCGGAAGATCACCTATGCTACTATGGAGATCCTGACGGTGGTTGATCTGGGGGACCGCCAGATCGTTGTTTTCTGGGCCCCGGAAGGCGAAGAGGGCGAGTTCCTGCTGCGGGGGTCAAAATCGGGGAAGATTGTGCGTGGAAGGGCTGGCGGGAAGACAGCCTTGAGGAAGACCCGCCATGGGGTGGTGACGAATGTGGCCACGGATGAGGGAATCACAGTCATTGACTACGACGACGGCGTTGAAGCGGTCGTGGTCGGCCGACAGGCAGCTTACAGGTTTTGGGCACCGACCCTGGATAATAACCCTCTGGCCTGGGAAAACTCGACTGGTAAGCGGAGCCCCAAGGACCCGATTATTACTCTTTGCGGATAGACACACCTAACTAACAAAACCGCCTAGTACTTGTTCATGGACCCTATCTTGTCCGTTCGGCCGATATTAAGGCGAGCACCATTCACATCTCCGGGGACTGGGACGTGGAGACCGACATTGAGATCTGGGCTCCCAAGGGTATCAAGCATGTCACATTTAATGGCGCGAAGATCAGGGTGACCAAATCCAAGTACGGAAGCCTGAAGGGCACTCTGCCCGCCTCCACCGTTACCACCGCCAGCCTGGAGGCACAGTTGCCCCCTCTGAGCAAGTGGAAGGTAGCGGAGAATCTCCCCGAGAAAGCGGCAGAGTACGACGACTCCAATTGGACGGGTGAGTCACTGATGGCAACCAAATCCACGCCCTTCTTCATCACTAATAAAACCGTGTCTCCAGATGCCGATCATATGCACACGCCGCATTTCGTCCCCCCCGATACCTACCCGGTTCTATTTGCCGACG
Organism: Aspergillus biplanus; assembly: GCA_027569045.1. Classification (NCBI taxonomy): domain Eukaryota; kingdom Fungi; phylum Ascomycota; class Eurotiomycetes; order Eurotiales; family Aspergillaceae; genus Aspergillus; species Aspergillus biplanus. The sequence goes on from JAPDEJ010000016.1 coordinate 760,675, forward strand.
AGTACGGCTATCAAGCCGGTAACCTCCTCTGGCGAGGCAGATTCAACGCTTTCGAAGATAACGCCCCCTCAGGGGCCTATCTCCGCGTCATTGGCGGCCTCGCCAGCGGCTTCTCCGCCTACCTCAACGGCCAGTTCCTGGGGTCCTGGCTGGGTTCAATGGCAAACAAGACCGGGGAGCTCGAGGTATCGTTCCGCGATATCCCACTCAACACTGACAGCCACAGTGACAACGTTCTATTCGTCATCCAGGACGCAATGGGCAAGGAGCAGCGCGACGGAGCCCCAGACCCCCGTGGCATTCTAAATGCCACCTTGATTGCATCTGACGGGTCCCGTCTTTCCTTTTCCTCGTGGAAGCTTGCCGGCAACGCGGGCGGGAACTACCTCCTAGAGCCCGTGCGTGGCACCTATAACGAAGGTGGGCTTCATGCGGAGCGTCTGGGCTGGCACCTTCCGGGCTTTGATGATAGTGAGTGGGTGTCCGGGGCTCCTGGTGCTGGGTTCAAGGGTGCCGATGCACGCTTCTATCGGACGGTGGTGCCGTTGGATATTCCGGCGGGTTACGATGTTAGTCTGGCTTTTGAATTGCGGAGTCGGCATAAGGCGAAGCTAAGGGCTCAGCTGTATGTGAATGGGTATCAGTTTGCGAAGACGGTGCCTTTTATTTCGAATGAGACTATGTTTCCAGGTAAGCCGTCCCCTTTTCTCCCCCGACGGAGGAGGTGGCAAGTATGGGAATAAGGAGACTAATGGTGTGCGCTAGTATTTCCCGGGATCCTGAACTATAATGGGAACAATACCATTGGGCTTAGTGTCTGGACGATGGATGAAGCGAGGGGATCGGTTGATGTAGCGTGGAAGGTAATGGGCGTGCATCAATCGGCCTTTGATCCGCGCTTTGATAGCGACTACCTTCGACCGGGATGGAAGGATCGCTCACGGTATGCGTGAAAGGCCAAGTGCGAGGAGGAGGCTACTAGGGCTATTCACTTGCCAGGCTATGCTCAGTTGATCGTTAGTTGATCGTTTTTGGTGCGAGAGCGAGTAGTATCCGGGAAGAATGGTAGTACAATCTCTGGACACTCAAGTACGGGTTGTCCGATTTTCGGAAGAAGCTGCAGACACGGTATTCGCAAGGTGCTGTAAATTTCCAGCTATAAAATATTACTTCTCCCCGGGTAGTGGAAAGCGTCCGATATGAACCATGGGAGATTTGTAAGTCTAACCGGTTTTCAATACTACTACTAGTATATCAAGACTATTGTTTCTTGTTTCCTTCCGCTATATTTCCAGTTTCAAACGGGCGGATGTTCCCGGGGTCAGGATCTCGACAGGGCAGACTGCGATATGCATCTGGAGGCAGGGACTAGGAAGGGGCACTGGTGTCGTTTTCCTCACAGCGGATAATTCCCAGCTTGTCGGAAGATCCCCCGCGTGGGTGGCAGGGAGTGGCATATATCCAGAAATTTAGGTCACGCTGCAAATCTGCATTCGCCTTAATGATTATTTCGTATCGCTGCCCTGAGTCTTAAGTTCGTGAAATAAAAGAAAGCAGGATTTAGGGAGATGACCTGGTCCAATAACTAATGCGTCAGTGGTATACGGCTCAATGGGAACCATATCCATCTGGACGACAGTGATAGTATGTCCATCAACCCAAAAGTATCGCTGAACCAAGGACGCCGATTTTGTATTTTGTGCCCGTGCGAAAGAGTGTTTCGAAATACTCGCCTTTCCCGGTACAGTGAATATCATCGGGCGTATTACTGCAGTTGAAGAACCCCTTGCCATCGAGCAGACTAAATGGTGGGAGCATATCGTTTTCAAGGTATAAGGGAATCCAGTCCAAGCTGGATATATTGGTGTGGTAGAGGTCACCTATCAGCCATGGACCAAGGTCGGCATCGTAGTCCATGCTCGAGGGCCCATGAATGACAAGGGCACCTGGGAAAATATTGTTCTGTGGTTCAACTATCCAAAGATATACTTAGTAGGTCACTGAGAACGTACCATATAGGCCGTCAGTCACTATTATCGGTCAGAATTTGTATAGGGCGCTGTTTGTCTCAAAGGGGAAATAGAGCTCACGCTGTACAACCTCATGTGCATGATAGTATGTGCTCCCGTACTGTGTAGCTCTAAATTCATAGACTTGTTCACCTTGCGGCTGGAATCGCAGTGATATCTTCAGTCAGGGCTTCTCTTAACATAATGTATTGTTTCCCATCATACCCTGATCGGACACTGAGTAACGCCCGGCGTACCATCCTGCCAGTTACTTTGCCATTGCCGCAACCCGTGCCAGTGGACGGAAGTGCCATTATAACTCGTCATGTTATTGTAAACATGGATTCCTGGTCGAAATCGTCGTTGTGAGAAATATCTCCCAGATACGGAAAGCTCCTAGTAGCTTATGATTCACGAATCCACTTCCGGAGAGTGTCACCCCAATTGGCTTCTATGGTAGGCCCCGGGTATTGCCTTGGATATGAGTGTCATCGGAAATGAGCTCTTATAAAGCATAAGCATTATCAGAATGAACAAACCGTTGATTACCATTCCAGGCCGCTCGTACTCATCTGAAGCAATCGTCCCCTCAGATATAGTAAGATGGTACAAGAACCAAGTCGCCCAAAATCAGCGAAGTTTGGCACCCACACCCAGGTTGGACTAACCTCAACCAGTTTTCCTTCGGGGATATTTGAAGTATCATAGTAGTCACTCAGGATATTGAATCCATTGCCCCAGCAGCCTCGACTATGTGGACCATGAGTGCAATTATCTGGCAGAGAAAACTGGTAGGAGAATACTGATAAGATGCAGGGGCTCAAGACGATTCTTACTTTGATCAAGTACATTGCGCCCAGAGAATGAATACGATATCGGAACTCATGAGATATCTTTGACTATTCGCCAAGGAATGAGTTGCGATGAAAGTGCCAGGTCCATAGAAGGGGTAGATATTTATGATGGTACCCATTTCTTGCAGTTCTTGCTTCTCCTGAAGCTTTACCCCTCCCCTACAGGATTGAATCTAGGATTGCTGTTTACATTCTGGTGGCCTCTGTAGTTTTTTTTCTTTGCCTGTTCAGTGATATAGGCTACGTGTCACTGGGAAGGAATATCACAAATATGAGGTTCAAATTCTGCTTATGTCCTCCTGTTGTCGGTCAGAGTGAGGCCAGTACTACCTGTTTATATTTACTGTCGGGGCACTGGTAGATGTTTTGGTGCAGTTAGCCTCTCTTAACCTGCTGTATTATATTAGTATCGTAACACATGGTGAAGTGCCTTACGAAAAGCAATTACGTTAGCTTATTAGTATCTTACTGGCTGTCGGCTGTGATATCCTGAAGAAATTCCTTGCACACTGCATTAGTTCGACTCGATTTTAAACACACCTGTTCGATGTCACATACGGTGAGTCAGCGAGAGATTCATCCCCGTTTCCAAAATCTCAAAATTCATTGAAGAAACATAATAATCATGTCACACTCCTGCCCTTTTCGAGGGACCGGCAATCAGGTCTCACCGAAGTCGAGATTCGGGCAGGTTGTCAGGTCACTGATCGGCAGCACTATTGTGCACACTTGCATATTGATCGACTGCGTGCGTCTAGCGTTGCATACCGCGCATCCGTTCAGGGCACCCCATTTGTCATAGCCGGCGACTGCCCCTCTCCGTCTTTTCTTGGATCGCGTGGAAACTGGGAAAGTGTTCAGACGCGCGGGAGTAGACTTCTCGCCGGCAGATCAGTGGAGCCCCCTTTCCTCAGGGCTTTTCCGCCGGAGTGGTGCAAGGGATAGAAACGAACACCCGTCATTTCTGTAGCCCCAGTTTTCAGTTCTATTTTATACCGCCTAGGTCTTACCAATGTTGGCGCAAGAAACAGCCTTAGCATCGAGGTCTACGGACCCTCCGGACGGCGGCTTGCGAGCCTGGATAGTTGCGAGTGGTGGGTTTGCGGCGCAGCTGTGAGTTACTGCCAACAACCTACAATACTTTCTAGCGCCTAACTAGGTCTTGGAACAGGTGTACGTTCGGCTATATCAATACCTTTGGGTCAGCCCCATCACGTAGCCCCAAGATGTAATTTTGAATCTAATAGGTCTCCTCAGAATCTATCAAAGCTATTATACAAAGACTCTCCTACCTGGCCAATCCCCCAGCAGCATCTTATGGATTGGCTCAGTCCAGGCATTCCTCCTATATTTTTTGGGATGTTTTAGCGGTCCTTTCTCGGATCGATATGGTGTGCGGGTAAGCATCACACTGTCCTTTTGTCCCCCTTAAGGAACTCTTAGCTAAGTGACCATATCCAGGCTATCCTACTCCCTGACAGCATAATCCTTATCCTGTCCATGATGATGACACGCCTCGGGACAGAATACTACCAGCTCCTCCTCGCCCAAGGCTTCCTAGGCGGCATCGCAAATGGCCTGCTATTCGCCCCAGCCATCTCATGCGTGAACCAGTACTTTACCGCCTCTCGCGCGTGGGCAACAGGCATTGGAGGCAGCGGTGGTGCAGCCGGAGCGATTTTCTTCCCGTTTATCCTGCAATCCCTGATCCCTAGGCTTGGGTTTGGGTGGGCTGTTCGCGTGATCGGATTTATCATGCTGGTTGCGACGACGCTTATGGCCATCGCGATGCGGGAGTTTGCCCCTCATCGTGCGAAGGGATTCTTTATTCCTGGGGCGTGGAGAAATAAACCTTATGTACTGGTAAATATGGCGACTTTCTTGAATTTATTGGGTTGTTATACGCCGATTTTTTATGTGGTTGAGTACTGTCTGTCCCGCGGAATGGACCCGGATTTGGCGGGGCATCAGGTTTCTATCTTTAATGCTGCATCGTACCTGGGACGTCTTGTTCCTACGTTCCTGAGTGATAAGGTTGGACGGCTTAATATGTCTATTATCTGTTCGACGGGTTCTGGGATCGCGCTCTTGTGTTGGACGAAGGCGGAGAGCACGGCCGGCATCACGGTTTGGTTTATCTTCTATGGAATATTTTCGGGGGCTGTCTTTGCTTTATACGCTGCAATTATTGCGCAAGGTGAGCTTTCCGTTGCGTGGCACTAGGTCCGAATGTTTGATTGACAATAGAATTTCTGTCCAGCGTGTCCGAATCCGAGTGACATCGGCACCTATACGGGACAAGGGCTGACGGTGTGCGGCTTTGGAGTCTTGGCTGGCACGCCGATTAATGGCGTCATCATTCGACGGTATGGGTATCTCGCGGCTTCCTTGTTGAGTGGGTTGATGGTGCTCCTTGGGACTGGATTTATGATAGCGGCGAGGTTTCTTCTCGGGAAGGGGCCGTGGATGGCCATCTAGTCAGGACGGATCCATGGCGCTTAAGTACCTCGGCCTTTTGCTGTATATTTCCGCCCTGTACAGTGGTTCGTTACCCGGGTACACTTAGAGCACCAACAACTTGAAGCCATACATGAGAAAAGAGGAAAACGCAACCAAGTGCACCTCTCCTGAGAACTATTATCGTATTTCCCTATTTGAATCGGTTCGACGTAGATGACCAATGTAAAGATAGTAGAATTAGTACATTACACGAGCACCTACTCCAGACGCCCAAAATGGGGTATAAATAGAAATTATATATACATCGCCAACTGTCCAGCAGTGGGTTAGGGCATAATACAAGGCCCGGTTCAAACCGGTGAGGCTTTTGAGTCGCCTGAGCGGTGTAGCACCTATATGTATGATATTAGAGGGGCTCAGCTATTCCTCACATCTTGCACGCCTACCCTTTTGCTGCTAAGTCCTTCCTTATCCACGTTTTGTCAAAAGGTTCTTCTTTGTTCAGCCAATTACTAATCAATTATGTCCCTATCATAGTCGCAGCAACTTCCAATAAACCGTCCAGAAAACCTGAGACTTATTACGATAAGATGTGCGGCCTCTCTCGACTTGGGAAATTGTCTATAGATGATTGACTTCTTTTTTTGACCTACAGGCGGCGCGCTTCAAGAACAGTCGCAAATCGAGTGACGGGGCAACCCGAGAGTTACACGAAGAGGTGCGCCCAACCCGCTTTAGTTCATCTTTCTGAAGCGAAGCTCAGCTGTTTACCCCTGTAGGTCGTTATATCGCTTCGGGCGAACTCTCGCTGTCGGAAGACATAGTACTGTTCGGGAAGCAGAGTCAGAACATGACTCAAGGAAGTTTGCGGTGAAGGTTTTTGTGAAAAAGGAAATTAGGGGCAGTGAACCTTTAGTCTACCTCGAGCTGACCCTGCTGCAAAAAATACGCCACCCTCACGTTATTGAATTTGTCGATTGGTTTGAATCCAAGGTATGTAACCTCGGCCGGCTTTGCCACTTGAATATGTATACTAATTGCACTGTAGGACAAATTCTATCTTGTCACCCTGCTTGCCACCGGTGGAGACTTACGGGACAGGATCTTCGAATATGGCAGGTTCACAGAAAAGGAAGCGTCAGAGACGATGCGCCAAGTACTCGACGCTGTCAACTATCTGCACCAACATAATATTGTGCATCGAGGTTAATGTCCCCTGCCCTACTAACATGGCATGGCTAACTTATGTTCATCCGTGACGGACCTGACCCCGGAAAACATACTCTATCTTACCCGAGATGTTAGCTCTCCACTCGTGCCAGTGGATTTTGGCAGTGCGGCAATATTAGACAACCAGGCTGGAGTTTTTCCTGCCCCGGAATACAATAATCTTCGCTACCCTCAGCTTGAAAACATCCGTAAGGTAAACCCTCGCAAAGCTGAGAACATCCCGGTCGCCTCGCTCCCTCTCGGCGGACCTCGCGGCGGACTTGACTGCGTTTCTCCTGAAGACATGCGCAGCCGACACCATGGGAAGGCCACGGACATCTGGTCCGTTGGGGCCATGACCTACATCCTTCTCGGTGGTTATGGCCCTTTCCGGTCTGTCAATCTCACCGACCTCATAGAAGAGGCCACGTCTGGCAAAATCATTTTCCATGCCCGCTACTGGGGGGATGTTTCTCAGAATGCCAAAAGATTCATACTCAGCCTCCTCCAGGTGGACGCCGCCCGCCGTCCCTCGTCTCAAGACGCTCTAAACCACCCATGGATCAGCGGGAAGTCCGCCGGAGACCCTGAGTTACTACCCGAGGTCCGCGCCTATATTGCTCGCTCTCGTTTCAGGAGAGGCGTCAGAAGGATTATGCTCGCGAACCGCATCGAAGCCCTGATAATGCAACAGTCCGAAGACGGGGATAGTCGCAGCGCGGTTGAGATACGGGTCCCGCGTGTGATGGAAGCGATCTTCCGAGAAGTTGTCTTGGCCAAGCTCCATGACACGAAGGAGGAGGACAAGGCTGAGCAGGTTGAACGTGAGGCTGGCAAGAGAATCCAATCATGAGATACCGTGGCCTCCGGCTGCGTGGCCGAGGTGATTGTAAACCCGTTAGTTATACAGTAACAACCACCTAAATCTATAACCATATACCAAGTAATCGGCTATCTCTGACCAAGCACTACTTATCACTACAGCTCGCTGGAGTTCAGATTGCAGTTGATAAACGTGACTACTGTATTATTATCTAGCTATCTAACTATCTATAACTTGGCCGGGGGGGGCGCATCCAACATCTCACTCATCTCCGACCGGGGGAACTCCGGGTTCAGTGACGAGTCCAGCTGCTCTGGCGTGCGATCCCACGCCCACTTCTGCTGCAGCTGGGTATCCAGTTGGCCCTCGAGCATCTGTACGACATATTTGCCAATGACTGGGAAGAACTTGAACCCATGGAACGATCCACAGGTGGCGACATAAAGCCCCTTTGCCGCTGAGTGCGGAGAGATGATAAAGTCGCCCGTTGGCGTGAACGCATCCCTGATTCGAAGTCAGTCGTATTCCAAAAGATATAAAGAAGAGGGCTAGCTCACCAGCAAATACGGAATTTCTCCATCTCCCATGTCGCTGTCGGGGCGCCGTAGAACATGCGAGCTGCGTAGCGGACGTCGTCCTGGATCTTTGGCGCGACTTTCCACTGCGCATAGTCCCGGTCTGCAGGCGGAGCAGAGACGAAGCGACCAGGCAGGACTTCTTGAGTATTGCTCATGATTGTCCGTCCCCACCATTTGAGCTGCTTCTCTGGTGTTGGGGGGAGAGTGCCGAGGAAGGGTCCTACCAGAACTGTTAGCCTATCTGAATCCATACAGAAAATATGTCCCACATACCCTTATCTGCAGAATAGCCCTGGAAGCCCACTGGCATCGCAGCAAACTTCTCATACGAGACCGGATCTAGGGTAACCATCCCCGTCGCAATGCCCCCCGCAACAATCCTCTCCCCAGCCCTTAGATCCTCCTTGCCCGTCTTCGCCGCCGTCACCTCCAGTAACTTCGCCGTAAACGCCCCCGTCGACAAAATCACCTTGTCGCCCTTCACCTCCCCCCCACCCACCGTCTTGACCCCCACACAGTCCCCTCCTCCATTAAACAAGAGCGTCTCAACATCCGCCTGCACATACTTCACCCCCAACCTCATAACCTCCCTCGTGACAGCCCTCAAACAATCCCCCGCAGCCGCCCACCCACTCGTCTTATTAATCAGCACCTCCTTCGCATCTGTATAATCCGCCTTATCAAACAACCCGCCGTACATCTTCCTACTCTCCGCCGTCGAAAACGCCGCAAGATCCGCTTTCCGCCCCAGCTTCTTGTAGTTATTTACGACGTCTTGGGCGTAATTGTCGCGACAGACCCAGTACACGCCTGTTTCATGGAAATAGGGCTTCCATAACGGGTCGTTGTTGAAGATATCCTGTGCTTCGAGGGCGAGCGCGCAGTAGGTAAGGTCGGCGTAGTCGGCGCGTACTACTTTGTTCCAGTCCCAGGAGGCGGCGACGCGGGTGTCGGCGTCGAAGGCGTCGCGGTCGATGAGTGTTATTGAGGCGGTAGGGTGGGCTTTGACTAGGTAGTAGGCGGTGGAGACGCCGAAGATTCCGGCGCCGAGGATTAGGTATGAGGGTTGGGAGGCCATTGTCATGAGATGCTAGGGATGGGTTGTGGTGAAAGGGGAGAATTAGAGAGGGTTTAGAGGTGGGAAACGGGATATATATCTACCAAGAACGGTCCACGGCTCAGGCACTCCCCTCCGCATGGGGGGATTTCTTTTCTCTTTACAGACTATGGTAGGCCCCCTCACTGTGCGATCGCCAATCATGATTTAGAATATGGGAATCTGGACCGTTTTTTATTATCTTTGTGGCGTGAATCGGTCGGATAGCGGTCCGTGTGCGGGGATGCCCACATGAGCTTGGCACCGGATAGGGGTCCGATGGGTCGAGATAGGGCTGTCATTGGCTGTCAGCTCGGGGGTACTCCGTGCTCACCGCAGTCTGTCACCACAGAGATACCGGCTCGTATCCCGATTTCCGGCTCCGGTTTCACACCCCAATAAATCTGTTTTTATAAGGCATATACTATTAGAGAATCTAGGAAGTCAAAGAGTGGAGGCTGAATGTTCGTGTTTTCTCACCTGATGGCGCACCCAAGCTTCTGCCACCCGGCTCCTTGCCGCGTTCAAGCCATTGGTCACTAGTATCGTGTCTGATCCCATATGTATACCGGCTATGATATCTTTCTCCTTTTCTTTTGCTGCTAAATTATCCCAGTTACAGTGCATTTGGTTAGGCGCCGCAGAATAAACCCATGAGTATGTGTGGTTGAGGCGAAGCAAAACGGTCAGAGGGCCAGGCTCTGCTAATCCCTGACTCTTGGCATGTTTGGAACGCAGACCGGGCGACGATGGAGGTGATGGATACGATGGTGATGATGATAGAGATGACGATGGGGATGACGGAGATGATAATGGAGGCGATGATGGTGGTGACGGAGGTGGTGACGATGGAGATGGCGATGGAGATAACGAAGACTCACGCGATTACAAATGTGTCCAGATCGAGATCATGATGCACCAAGAAGACACCGAAGACACGGATACCGGAGTCCTGAAGGTGGACGGGGACGAGAAGCGCAATGACGAGAGAGACACAGACGAAAACGAAGGAGAGGACTTTAGCTGTGAGGATGGCTTCAAGCTGGCTTATAAATGGCCTGATAATGATAGTGAGGGCTATGTGGACGTGTGGTACTCCGTGCCGGGGATGCCGGAGGAAAAGAAGATCCAAGCTTCGGGAGGGAAGGTGTATAATATATTGGTCACTATTAAGAATAGGATACTATTTTTACCAATTTGTCTAGCATTTAGGAGTTACTTGTATGAGTGGTAGGTACTTATTACCTGGTGACTTACCTTGCACAGTATGGGAAGGCACCTAGGTAGGAAGGTACGAAGATATAATATGTAAATAAATTGACAAATATGTACCGCATAGCCAGTGCCCAGGGAATGTATGTCCTTCCACGTCCAACCACTACTTTAGTCGGACAACAAAACCAACTATTCGTCGGCATTTTTATAGAAGATAGCAGGGGTGGGTTTATCCGTGCATTCGAATAAATCCTCCCCGTAAGCAAAGGAATCCGACGCAAAATTGGTAAAAACAGCGCCATAGCGAGTGAACGCATCCCACGGGCTCTGATCGGCAGAGTCATCCATTTCAGCTGCAAATCGAAGGCTAAAATACTTCCGAAGCAAATACTCGGCGAAATAAAAATGAGGCGGCGGGGCTATGTTGTCCGCTCCGTAACAGTTCGGGATGCCGCCGACCTGGGACGCTTTGTGCAGGAAGGTGTCCATATACTGGAATCCAAAATAGTTGCTGTCGTGGAGTGTTTTGCTCTCCAGACCCGGGAGAGCCAAAACCCTGGACGCATCCACCATCCTGTCGTCAACGAAAAGCTTAAGCGGGACGAAGTATCCAAAGAAAATCGCGAAAATGGAAGGGCGAGGGCCAAGAACTTCTTCCAACTCATCCGTTGTCCGGCGCCGGAGAAACAGCTCTGGCTCCAGTTCCAGCATATATATAAAGTGAAGGATCTGGTGGAAGAGGGTTTCCGCATGATCGGGATCTAGGGATTGCGGATTTTGGATACCCGCATATCGTTTGAAGCTCTGGAAAAGGGATTTGTCCGTCTCGGAGGATCTGGATGCAAGCCTCTTCGGTGGGTCATATGGTGCCTTTTTTCTACTTTCCTCGACGAACAGACGCTCGAGTGGCTGGAAGATCTCCTCCACCTTATGATAGTCCTGGATACTATACAACGGGATTGTGCAAAGGTATCTTTTGTCGCTGTCAGAGAACCAGTCATCGTCAGGCCTGATGTAGTCGGCCCAGTCTTCCACGTTTTTGAGAAGCGTCGCAAGGAAGCCTTTTGGCCTGGTATCAGAGACGATGGGGGCATGATATGCGCGATAAAGTATGGCCCCCGCAGCGATATTTCGGTATATGGCCCGATGGCACTCCTCACTCCAGGTCTCCCACTGAAGGCGTGCCCAATCATGGTGGTCGCGATTATAGCTGTCCGGCATCGATGCGTACCTGTCCCGATCGTACAATCGCATTTTCCTCTCGAGGTACTTTGCCACGTATTGCAGCTTTTGAACCTGTTTCAATTCATGTAAAGATGGTTTGAGGGCGTCACCACCTAGCCCGCAGACCGGGAAGGGATCTGGTGGGAGCTCTTCCTTGAACAGAGCATCTGTAGCAATCTGGGTTGCGCGTACCTAAGAATTGAAATTAATACCACGCAACTGAGAGACAGAAGGCATCATAGTAAAACTTACGGCTATTAGAGCATCACTAAAACCACATATTTCGACCTGTCCAACCTGCCAGAGGATCGCGCGTTCATTTAGTTTCCACACTGAATGGACTAGTTGGGAAGCGACGATGGCGCTTTGTAGTTGACGGAAGGAGTCGCAGCTCTGGAGAATCAGAGCAATCACCTCCTGCGGGAGAGAGTCGAAAGTCATCATTACGGCCTTTGTAAATAAGAGAAGAAGAACTCTGGGATGAAAATACGCGCTGGAGATGATGAATCGTGGAGATGAATGTAGGAGGGGCGACGCGATCTTGGCGTTTGTTTTGGCTACTCGGCTGCGAGGCTTGGACGATCGCCACCACCTTCCTACCTCCATGCTAGGGCCAACTCATGACTGACCGAGCAAGTTACAAATCCTGGACCGTTAATCCCATATTAATATTATCCGAAGGGGAACTCGTAATATAGAAGCTATAGTTCGTTTTTGTCCTCTGTTCATAATACTCGCTTACTCCGACAACCCGATCGCATGCTATTTCGCAGCATATTCCTAAAGTTCGTCGAATAAATAGAGCCATCAAGATAATCCAATTTCCCGGTATCCTTTCGAATCAGGAGTGTGAAGGGGTGAATGACTCGAGAGTGAATGAGCAGGGTTGATGCCGGCGCCATATTCCAGATGGATGTCTACGGCTTCGTTATGCCCATTCTGTGTGGCGGCCCTAACGGAATTTCCACGGGCAGAAAACTTGGCATTAACTCTCACACCTTATTGAATGAGGGAGTGAATAATACTGTACTTTTCAGCCCCGTCGGAAAAGCAAGGTAAAGGGAGTACGTCGCCAAGTGACGTGAGACTTCATTCGGGTCGAGGTTTTGGTCGTCCAGGTACTCTACATGGCAGCTATTGACCCATTTTCGAAGTTTTTTTTTTTTTTTTTATTTTTGAACTCCGTGAGTAGTGCGAATTATGAAATTTTTATTGTTGGGCCATCGTCGGTTTCTGACGCGTACTCAATCTGCTGCTGTGCTGAGTAGTGGGCGAAGGGATATTTGCTGGACATATTGGAGGATGCTCTAGCTCTGGCACTGGGGATTTTGCGATCTTCATACACAACCAGTTGATAGCGGAGCATCAAGTGAGCAATCTCTGCATTTGAACTGAGACTTTGGAAGTCATGTAATGAGCATGGAGATGAGTTGACGTCAAATATTCTCGCACAGACGCATGTGATAGACGAATCTCTTTCCCGGACTCTTTTATCGGAATGATAACAACAAGACTTAAACAATACCGGGCCACCTCCTGGGGGAAATGGATTCTATTGTTTGCATTGAGTGGGGGGTTCTTGCTGGCATTGATGGCTATGGTGTCAATACAGAGCATAAGGTTTTGTACACCCCTCCATGGGAAGACTGATTAGCGTCACCGAATCAAAGTCGGGGTAGAACAATAAAGGTTTACTCAATGGAGCCCGGCCTTACATAAATAACCCTGGTCGCGTGTTGGGATTGGCATCAGTTTGCAGAGTTTACTCAGTGACGCGGAGAAATCTTCCGCGTACCATCATTATGATGAGTGAATATAGACTTTTTTTTTGACTCACCTGGTTTGTACGAGTCACTGTTTTTGTATCAAGCGTTTCCCAGGTGGGCTATAAAAACGCGGCTTCCGTCCACCTGAATGCGTTCCTTCCTTACTCTCCACCTATTCCTCCCACCCGGTCCACCCCCCAGGCCATAAGTCGAACAACGGGAAGGCGCCATGGAGTACACCGATCTGGCCTTCATGACCAACTGCCCTCCCGACGTGCCCCCCAAAAGTCGCATCGTAGCAGTCTGTGGGATAACTGACGTTGATGACCTGGCATCCCCTGAATATGACGGCTGGTTCCTTGGCGACTTTTACCTATTCCATCATCTATTTCACCCCGCCCGTGAGTTTTATTTAAGTTTCTGGTTACCATTGGATTCCTGACACTCCCAATTCCCTTCTATTTCACCCTGATTAATGTGTTTTTTTCCCAGACACCAACACAACGAGTCAAACCTGGCTGACCTGCTTGGAACACAGAGACCTTGTGACAAAATACGGCAAGTACGGACATGGCGATCCCCGAACCGAACGGCGGGTCGTTCTGAACAGTGATCTTCGCCCGGAGATCGAACGCCACCTTCGGGTTGTCGATCCGGCTATACTGCGTGAAAGATTTATTAAGACAGTGGAAGAGCAAGCCAGATATGCACGCCGAGAAAACCAGCAGCCAATAATCCTAATTCTCGGGCATGGACGGGAGGACACGTCTTCCGTATATCTGGGTGGGAAAGAGGATGACGATAAGGATGCATTGTTGCCAATTTCTAGGGTCCAGCGTGGTATACCCGCAGACACACAAGCAACATTGCTCCTGACATCATGCTTCTCGGGAAAATGGCTAGTAGAGCCAAAGTTAGGGTCCGGAAAGCCAGCGAATGTAACAGGAATTTCTGCGTCCGGGCCAGACCAAGAAACACGCTCATGGTCTGTCAGTAAAAGTGCAGGGAGGGCATGTGGGAGCTCAATCGCCACGGCGATTTTAACGGAATTAATGAAGGCCCAGGACAATGAGGAGGATATCCCGGAGTCTCGCCCAACTTATATTGGGCTTGTGACATCGATATACGACACCGCTAGCCAGCTGGACACCTTCTTTGCCGACCAACATGCGCATTTCAGCCCCCAGGATGACGACTGGGAGAATAACTGGAGAACCAGGATTGGGACTCCGCTTGTCCAGTTTCGAGCCCGTTGGGAATCACTAAGGGAGATACCACCAGATAACACGATGCCTCAAAGACGCCATGGAGGGTATTCTGACCGCCGTGCTGGCTCGGTCAAAAGGGATCTAGACAAATATGCAAAAGCATATTTTGACGCTAAACCAGGCCGGGATAGCCTGGCATCAAATGTTGGCCTACACTCGGGTATCTATCATGCCCTGGGGCTTGTCGGCCGCCCGGACCCCAGCTACTCCTCCCCGCAGGTCCAACAGTCCATACTAGACAAGGTTTTATATTGACTAAATGCTATGGAAGATGCTGACGCATATGTCAGTGCTATGGGCCTGGAGTACCAGAGCTGCGTGGGGTACAACTACCCAGAGCAGTTTCACCCTGATGCTGAAATGCAAGCGAGATGGCACTTTGCCTGCGGTTGCATTTTCACAGCGGACCTCTTCCCTCAGGTCATTCGGGGGCTCCGTCCTGCCATAACGAAGCCATGGAAATTCTTGGCTGTTGTGCTGGCTGAAAGATGTAGCACTGAGGATGAAATCAAAGAGAAAGTTCAGAAGGCTTTGGAATGTATGTCCTCCCAATTGCCTTTATTTCAATTAATATTTGTTTGGCTCTGTACTGACCCTTTGATTTCCAGGGAAAAACAAAACGGCCGAGGAATTGCGTCCTCGTGTTCAGGCTTATAAGGACCAGAATGATCATGATGTCCGGACAAAGCTCAAGGTTTGCTTTTGTGGTCTTAGGCGCGTGGGTCACAAACTCCATGTAAAGGCAGAGGCCTTGACTCCCAGCCACCAGGGTTATAGTCCGGTGCCAACCGATGACAACGGAATATTGTGATTAGGGGAAGCATGCTTTTGTATGAGCAGGGTATTCTTTTTTTCTGTCGTCTAGCTAGTGCATCTTTAGGGTATATTATTACTCAATGTTATTCCGAAGATCGCAACCCATGAAAGATTCCTTCTGCCCAGCATAGAAGTATATATAAACCATGAATAACTACATCCAGGTCCGCGGACGAGACGCGATCACGGTCATTGAGCAAAAGCGCAGGTAGGGCATGCCCATATGCTTACTTCGGCGTCGAGCCCAGCGTATACCTGGGTGCTACCATCGAGGGGAATGCGAGACTAAGGTATAAGTCCCAACGGCGTCCGCTATCCCCGACCATCGCATATCCTAGACTAGCCATGAGCTTGCGCGAGTACAATCGTGGCCGCGGTACTGAACGGACGAATAACAGTCCAGCACGCTATTTGGACATAGCCTGTCTGTTGAAAGGTGTCTCCGCATAAAATGGCACGAACTAGACGCGTAAGCGTCGCAAACATGTGATGTCATCCCCAAACTCATTCTTCGCTGATCAACGTGCCCATTTTAGTGCACAGGATGATGACTGGGAAATCACTAGAGAACTCGGGTTGGGACTCCACTTGTTCAATTTCGAGCTCGGTGGGAGTCCCTGAGAGAGATACCGCCGACGGGAAGCTCGCAATCCCGCCACCATTCGGCTTAAAAAGGCGCAGTTTCTGTTAGCCGACACGAAGGGCCACTAATCTGGTAATCGTGGAGGCCGAAAAGCCCGGCGAGGGTCATAAGGGCATACAACAATGTATTCCCTAAATGGGTAAGATTCTGAGGCAATAGTCATGTAATCAAATAGGGAGGGATATGGGTGTGGTTGGGTCTTTTATCCTGGACTCACCCGTGATCAATGCTCCGTAGGTGGGCGGTTGTCCTGGCCGGGTTCAACAAGAATAGGACAGTTTTCTGTCGTTGCATTCAGCAGAACGCCGACGGCACTGATTCGATGCAAACCAATCGGAAAGGCAGTTTGGCCCTGGAACAAAGTGTTGATATTTACGCACTATGCCACCCGCATGATGACTGGATGAGTTTTAAAAAGGCCATCTTCATTGACAAGCCAATGAAGGGGATGAATATGTTCGCGATGGGAACCCAAATCCAAGAGGTTGTCAGCATTCTCATATCTCGAAGGAATGGAGAGGGATACTACCCCTAGACGATCACCGCCACCTTCCTGGCTGTGACTCTACAAACTGTTCATGTAAAGAGCTGGTTCTTCGAGGCGATGAGGGGCAGTTTCTACTGCGTATGAGAACCTACAATTCGCGGATTAAGAGTGCGCGGGAATGAGTTGCGACATGAAGGGATGCACGTTGACCACTGGCGATGCAAAAGTGGTAGAGTTCGACGACTTTCTCGGTGCTGTGCCTTAGTAATGCAATCCCTCACTACCTGTATTGTGAATCACTGAGGATATTGGAGGTGCAAATAGAACAATTCTTGTGTATTTGCTAATGGAAAGACAACGGTACCTGGCGATGGAAAAGCATAAGAGTAGACTAAACCACAGCAATCCAAAGAAGCCCCTGTGGGAAAAGAGAAAGTTCCCCCTCCCAATCGGTAACATCACACGATGTCTCCATCGCTATCAGGTCGGTTTTTTTCTTTCTTTTTTCTTCTTGACTCAGTCAAGGCTGTTCGAAAAAAAACAGAACAAATGGGCATTGAAAAAAAAAAAAAGAAATCGACCCTAGAATAGGGGATATGGAAAAAAGAAAACCCCTGAAATGCACAAATGCACCCTATCAAAGGGTATGACAACTGAAGCTAATAACAGGAAATAGGAGAAAGAAATCGAGAAGAACAGGTACCAAAACCAGACGCTTTTGCGGTAGGCTCCTCTCGTAAGAGACCTTCAACCTCATCTCAGTTCGCAACATCGAATCCCTCATTCCGTATTGGAATTTATCAATAGCATTATTCAGGGCTTGTGTTGCGCCAACTTGGATGTCACTATAGAGTTAGAAAATATCATTTTCACCCCGCAAAACTCGTCGTCCCCTTTCAGAATTCAAAAAACCGTGCCGAAATTTATTTTGATCCTCCCGCAGATCGACCGGTTCTGTTCGAGCAGCAGCAAGGTTGGATCGCTGTTCACTGCGACTGGCTAGAAGGTAGGGATTTCATTGGTTGGTACGGCGCTGTAACCCTGGTGGCCGGCAGTCAACGCCCCCGCTTTGACATATACCCCGTGACCTAAATGCCTTAGGGCCGCAAAGTAAGCACTTAGTTTGGTCCGGATATGAGCGTCGTTGAGAACTTCATACGCCTGGACGCAGGGCAGTAGTGCCTGTGAGCGTATTGCCCTCCCTGAGAAAGAAAGGGTCAGCCTCGAGCGAAACTACTAGTAGTAGGGAATATGCAGGGGGGGATGATGACGTACATTCCAAGGCCTCGTCGACCTTCCTTCGGATCTCAGCCTCGCTGTGGCATTTTTCGGCCAGAACGATGGCCAGGTAGTGTGTAGGCTTTGTGCTTGCGGGCCAAACCTCTGAAACGGGCTCGGGGAACAATTTGACTTGGGTAATGTACTTGCGAGCAAACTCCCACCGGGCACGCACAGCGGCATTGGGGCGAAACTGGTCGTCAGGTGAGTACCCGAGACAGCTTTGGTAGCGTAAATGCATTGCTTTGACGTGTTCATCAGCCTCTTTCATGGCGTTTAGCCGATAGCGAACCTTCTCCAGTAAGGATTCTAGGACTTTTGAGTCGGAGTACCGCGGGTTGTGATGTATAAGTACTTGGGCGAGACCACCGTGCAATGAAACATTCGAAGCCAGGCTGTCTCTGCCTGGTACCGCGTCGAAGTATTCTTTTGCGGCCGAAACCAGATCCTGTTCCAAGGATCCGAAACGGCGGTTATAATAAGGGCGGCTAATCGTTCCTCCTAACCGCGTTCCGCTTGGTGGTATTTGCCTGAGCTCCTCCCAGCGGACTCGAAATTGAGTGAGGGGAGTGCCGACCCGTGCTCGCCAATGAGACTCCCAGTGGTCATCTTGGGCGGTGAAGTGGGCGTTTTGCTGAGGGAAGAATGTATCGATCTTACTCGCCCGCTCATAGATGGCGGTTGCGAGGTCGATGTATGTTGGATGGGCTTCTGGCTCGTCGTCCGCGTCATCGGCCTCCTGAACTCGGATCAGTTCATTGAGGATCGCGGTGGCAATAGTGCTGCCACACGCTCTGCTAGCGCTCCCACTGAGCGACCAAGATCTTGTCTCGTCACTTGGCCCTGACGCCGCTATCCCTGTGACATTGAACCTTTTTCGTTGGCCAAGCTCCGGTTCTACCAACCAACCGCCCGAAAAACACGAGGTAAGGAGCAAGGTGACCTTGGTCCCGGTGGGTATCTTTGTTTGAAGCTCCCGTATTTTCAACAGTGCGTTGACATCATCGCCCTTCTCGCCTCCCAGGTATACCCCGGAGTTTGCTTGTTTGCCATGCCCGAAGATCAACAGTATCAACTGTTGCCCATCACGCTTGGCATATCCAGCCTGCTCTTGTACAGCTTTCTCAAATCTGTCAAGGAGTACCTTCGGGTGGACAACCCGAAGGTTGCCAGCACGTTCAATGTTGGGGAGTAAATCTTTATCAAGCACAACTCTCCGTTCTTTTCTCGGATCCCCGTGCGCGTATTCCCCATACTTAGCGACCAGCTTTTGAGGATCTAGACACGTGAGCCATATCTGAGCCGCGGTATGGGTGTCTGCAAACGGGACGATTAGAAATGCAACAGTAGCAAGAGACTAAAACTTACGTATCGGATGAAACAGGTGGTGGAATAAATAAAAATCAGAGATGAACCAACCGTCGAGGCTCTGGTCGGCCTGGTTGTTAACATCAATGGCTCCGCAGACCGCAACCATGCGGCTGCGAGGAGGCACGTCGGGCGGATGGTTCGTCGTGAACGCCAAGTCGGTACAATCCATTTCTTTGCCTGTCGCCTGGCTTATCGCATGAAATCCTGGTCGAGAGAGACTACTCATGGTGGGAGAGTCAGTACGTGAGATTTGAGGGGTTGTAGTCAGGTAGGGGGTAGTCAAGTGGAGTGTAGTAGCAACTTCAACTGGACTTGGGGGGGGGGGGGGGGGGGGGGTTTATAAAGCTTACCTTAGGATATAGTAGTGAAAGGAAAGGAATTAATTGCCAGGTCGGTTGTGGGGGGGGGATGGTCCGAAAGTGAATAAGGCTGGTTTTTTCGTGAGGTGAAAAGGGAGGGCCCCCCCGTTCTGACACAATGAGCATGCCGCACGGAGTATTACGCCGGCCGGCTCCAACCCTAACAAGTACTAA
>JAPDEJ010000017.1:600000-768360 GCA_027569045.1 Aspergillus biplanus
GACCCGCCGTCACTGAAAGTGGGCCCGGAAGGGGAGAAAAAAAGAAAGAATCCAAAAAAAGGTCTGCAGAAGGAAAGTGCAACCAGGGTCCAGGCACCACAGAAATCAGGCGCCAAAAATGGAAGGAAAGGGTCTACGTCTCTCCTGGTGGAACTTGAATCTCGCTTGTGTTCCTCTTTTCAGCCATCCGGATTCCTCCACGAGTCCACGACCGCCCAGATGAATAAATCACACAGAGCCTTTTCGCAGTACCATCCGCCAAATATCCCTTCTTCCAAAATGAAGGTTTGGCGGCTTGCTAAGCGCGCTTGGCGTCAATGCTTAACTGCCACCACTGTCCACTACCACGAAATACTTCAACATACAGGCGACCAGTCACGGTCAATAAAGTCCCCAATACGGGGTCTTAGATCCACGGGTATTACTAGCAACTACATGGAATAGCAGATGACGGAAGCCTGGCGGGAATTTGATCAGGGCAACCCTATTAAGGCCCGCTCACGGCCAGTGAGGAACACCCCGATCAGCTTTACGATCGCAAAGAAGGTTGAAGATCAAGGGATCTTCCATATGCTCCCCAAGAGAACCTTCCACGATACAGAAACACACAGAATAAACATATTTTCACACCCTGGATAGCACAACACAGCACACCAAGCTGGGACAGTTGAAACGGGATGAGTCATCTCTCTCCACCTCACCCCCTACCGTTCTCACTGAATGCAGAGCCCTCAACACCAAAAGGCAGATGAGGATTCTTACTGAAGAAAGGGCTTAAACCCCTCGTAATTGTTTTCGACCTCCTGCCCGAGGCACTCTCTAAAACCCCCTATTCCACCCCAGTAAAACGGGTTGGCTCTATCCTTTCCTTCTATATTCGTCCCCCAGAACCAGCTTTCACACTTGGTAAATACTGTGGGCACGTATCTACTGCAGATTTCGCGCCATTCTTCCTCGGCATAGTCGGTCGTCTCCACGACGACTGTTTTACTAGTGTTACCAATTCTGCGTAGTTTTTCGGCCCGGGCGATCAGACCTGAGATCAGCTCAACCATGGCCTCAATCACCGCTGGGACGTTGGCGAAAGGTGATTTAGGTCCGGTAACCAGGAAGAGATTTGGGAACCCTGAAACAACGCAACCCATGTAGGCAGATGGGTTACCGCTCCACTGATCTTTCATGGACTTTCCCTGACAGCCGCGGATATTTAGCTTGGCAAGGCTGCCATCCACGGCATTAAATCCCGTAGCACACACCACAACGTCGAGTTCATATTCGATACCATCTGCGGTTCGGATACCTTCTGGTGTGAACTCCATGATCGGGGCGGCCTTGGCGTCAACAAGGTCCACATTGTCTCTGTTGAAGGTCTCATAATACCCCGAATTACGGAGAGGCCGGCGCCCATAGAGCTCGGTAGGCTTTAGCTTCTGGGCCTTGACAGGATCCTTTACAATTTGTTCAATCTTCTTCCGGATGAACTCCGTCGCAGTATGGTTGGCGTCTTCATTGGTCACGATGTTGCCGAACGTTCCGAACATGAAATAAAATCCATTTCTGTGATCCCAGGCTTTTTGGTAAATATCCTCCCTCTCCTTGTCGGATACCTGCAGAGCAGAGATGGTGGCTTCTTTGAATCCCATCGCCGCAGAGCTTTCGCGCGTTTGATCGCATATCTTCTCATAGTTCTGATTAATATTGTCGCGATACTTCTTCGTGACCGGCTTATCCCCGCACGGAACAACATATTGAGGACGCCGTTGGAAGCAGGTGAGGTGTTTTACTTCAGGCCCAAGCGCTGTGATAATCTGGACCCCTGTGGAGCCACTTCCAATAATGCCAACTCTCTTGTCCTTGAAGCGATACTCCGCGGGAATACTAGTAGTGTGAAAGATGTCGCCATTAAACCGAGTTCTTTGGGGAATGTTTGGCCAATTCTCATTACTGAGGAGTCCCAAAGCCGTGACCAAGTAGCGCGCAGTATAGGATCCCTGGGTGGTCTCAACCCGCCAAACATTTACGGTTTCATCGTACTCCGCACTCAGCAGCTCTGTGTCGAACTGCATGTGTTTGCGAAGATCGTGGTGGTCGACGACATGTTCCAAATATGCAAGAACTTCCGGCTGGCTCACATAACGATTCGACCATTTTTCCGTCCGTAAATCTTCGAGGTCCCATGAGAAGCGATAGACGAATGCCTCCGAGTCGCTTTTAGTGCCAGGGTACCTGTTCCAGTACCATGTTCCTCCAGGGCCACCGGCTTTGTCAATTGCTTTCACAGACAGTCCCAGCTGAACTAGCTGATAAAGCTGGTAGATACCCCCGAATCCTGTTCCCACCACAAGCGCATCGTATCCGTTCTCGATAGTCATGGTCAAATTAGGGGGTAGTGTGGCAAATTGCTGGCCAGGGCCTCTATTCATTGAGATAAAGAAACAGGGTGGGCTAAGATCAACACAGGACGCGGGACACGCCAGACTTATGCCATTTACCCCCTTCTGAGCCAAGATATCTAGTCATGCTGCGCCCGCCGCACATACCCATCATGTCTGAGTCTGACTCGTGTGTCCAATGTTTTCCCGCGGTCATCACAGTCGTCGCAGCTGCCACACGCGTTAGCTCGCAGTGATTAGAGCAGCTAACGCCAGCATTCGCACTGATCGCCGGTTAACCGCAGCCTACCCATGCACGTCACCCTCACCCCAGCAGCCCCCCCAATCGCGTTTGAGGAAAAGAGAGGGGGCAATCCTGTAGAAAAACCAAGTCTCTATGAGAGCGCACTTGTAGCGTTACGAAAAGGGAAACGGACCAGCTACCAATGTCATCGGTTGTACCCACTGGTCGCCTTAAGGCATGCTGTTGGGGAACAGGCAGCAGTTGCGAGGGAGACCCGCCATACAGGGCTGGTTGTATCGGGATCTAAATCCTCTCTAATCCACTCTGTGATGACGCTACAGCTTGTTCCTATTGGCCGTGAATCCGGTCGGGTCGTTTGACGGCATAAAATTGGCTTGGAATGGGAATCTCCAATCTACCCGCCTCTCCGACTGAAACACGCACGAATATGAAAGTAAAGCATATATTTGATGATGTATATATATATATATATATATATATACATACTACTTTCCCACAGGGGAATCCACGATTGTCTCGCCGATCATCGCCAGATTCTGAATAGCAGCCAATCCATACTGTGCCAGGGCATTCGTGGACACCCACGATGCCTCCTCCACCGGGATTACGACGTTACTTCCGTCAATCACTGTTTTATTCCAGGGCGCATCAACCGCAAAGCCCTCATCGTCACCGTAGAACTCCTCCCAAGCTCGCTGAGCTACTGTCGCATTATCTCGCTGCTGCGCCCAGTACGCCGTCAAACGCGAGTGGCCTTGGAGTAGACTAATGCCACTGAAGGCCGAGCCATAACGCGCCTTCTGCTCCTCTGCAGACGCCCCATAGTAGTAGCAGTAATCCATCCAGGCGCTCCTGAAGCCTTCCGGCGCATCATCACCCCAATACTCGAGCAGTTCAGAGACCACCTCGGGCAAACCGAACACGGCGTCGAGGTGGGATACGGCCACCAGGCCCTTGTTATCGGGGTCTGAAGGAGGAGGGGCCAGCGTCGCATTGGTGATAGCATATAGACCCGAACCGGTGACGAAGCCGTTCTTCATATTGGCGATTCCGGTCGCCGTCCCCGTTAATTTGTGCAGGGCTTCCTGCCAGCGAGGTCCGCGCCGCTCCCACTCGATCAACCAACCGGCCGCCAATCCAGACCAATCCGTGCCCAAGCCCACAGATGCCCGTTGGCCGGGGCTAGGCGTCCAGCCGTCGGTGCGAACCTTCCGTTGCGGATCGAGAATGCCGTACGTCTTGTCGGCGTCAAGAGTCTCTTCGAGGATCTCACCGACGCGCTCGTCGCCGCCCGAGAGGTAGTAGAAGTACTTGCGGTACTGAGGCTGGGCGATGCGTGCCTGTTTCGCGCTGTCGGCGAAATGCTGCACGCCGTGACGCGTTCCAAGACCCTTCCAGTCGCCAATGTGGTACACGTCCACCTCTCCGGTGTGTCGGGTCAAGGCCTCTGCCAGACGGTAGACATCTGCCCTCCCAGTGTGGAGGAAGTATTGCCAGAAGAACAGATCTGGGGAAAGCTCCGAGTTGTCCCATGCGTACCCACCGACATCGTAGCGCCACATGTGGCGATCCTCGTCATACGAGTGCATGAAGTCACCGTAGTCGAGGAATCCGTACCAGCGGCGCGATTCCACCTGGCCCTCGTAGTATTTGACTAGGAAGTCGAGGTGGTTTTCGATTGTCGCAGACTTGTCGTTGGAGGTGTCAGGGAGTGCCCAGTAGGATCCGATGGCTTTGGTTTTGTGAATGTATTCGGACTTCGCCGACAGCACGGGGGGCTCATTCAGGCTCTTGCTCCGCGCGGCCAGGTTGTCGCTAGACGGTGTCTGATCAAATGCGTAGAGGAAGATCTCGTTAGTGCGGGCGATTCCATACGGCGTGTTGAAATCGGGCTCATAGTCTTCGTACGTGATTTCCAGGGCGTCCAGTTGCTTCTCGTAAGTATCTTGGCCCATGCCATCGTGGAACGGGCGAAGGTCCAGCGGTGCTGCCTCTGGGCTATACAGCCAAAGGGTGATTTGGCCCTTGTCAGCCCCTGCATTGGAAATATCTAATCCCGTGGGGTATTTCTTCCAGAAATCGCGCAAGCCCACAGCCAGTCCTCCGGTAGTAGCACCGCCCAGGTAGGCGAGTCCCCCTGATCGTGTGCCACCTGGGATATTAATCCACCCCTGGCCAGGCTTAGTCCGTTTCTTAATCGTGAATCCGTCGGGGGATAGCTGGCTCAGTTTGTAGTCGTTCCAGGCGGGGATCCACTGCATCCGAGAAGACACTCGCTCATCCCATGTGCTGATGTCGGGTGTTTCCTGGCCCTCGTATTGAGCCGATCGCACTTCTTCGCCGGGGTCGCGACGCAGGCCAGTGATTCCCTGGACAGCTTCGTGAAGAAAACCTCCGTCAACACCAGGGATCCTAACGTGGCGGTTATACAGCTCCTCGTCTTCCAGTGGTACCTGCAGCTGCAGCCCCACGCCCGATATGAAGTCTGACGCTGGTTTCCCGTCAAATACAAGACTGTGGACAAGCCTGATGGCGTCGGAATTGGCATAAAGGTAGAACCGCAGGACAAAGGAGAGCCATTCGTCATGACTGCCAGCGCTGGTGAGTTGGTGCTTGCCTCGAACAGTGACAACGGCACGAGCAGCGTTCTCCTTGCTCACGGAGACTTCCTCGATGTTGCTTTCGAAGTTAAGGTACTCAATGGATGCATCTGTTCGAGCAGCAACATCCTCTGCAACTCCAGACTGAGTATGGAGAACCAATTTCCCGTTCTCGCCAACCACTTTCCCACCCGCGGTTTTGACTGATCCAACAACACTGCTGCCCTCTTTCGGGAAGGACACGGTGATTTTGCCTGTGTTTACGGTGACCTGATCTGTGGTATCCTTCACCGTCAAGCCCGCGGAGGGATTGTGGGAGCGAGGGCCACGGGAGGAAGACGCCGCGACAACCCGATATTCCTCGTCAACGGTGTCCAGGGACGGAATAGCATGTCCAGTCCATTTTATAGATCCATCGCGCCAGTAACCTGTCACCCAGGATTGAAGCGGGATCTTCCCACTCGACTGTCCGGAAATCGTGAACTCGGTTTCGTTGAAATGGTACTTTCCCTGCGGCCAAGGAAGTCCAAATGTTGTTCCAGCAATCGACTCCGGCGCGTCACCCACCCAATGCACCTTGACCGTATCGGACGGGCCCCCTGAAGATGGCAATGCGATGGCCTGGTCGACCAAGGCGCCAATGGAGAGCCATAATGGCAATAATCGTCTCATTCTGATAGCAGACACGCACTGTCACCGTGTCTCACCGGATTGAGATAAGATATTAAGAAATTGGGGGAAAGAAAAAAATGGAGCAACAGAGGGAAACCCTCAGGTTTTGTCTTCATCTTTTTTCGCGAATTGTTCTCGGTGCAGCATCACACCGTGATTAGAGTGCTCGACGGAGAATTGCATTGCCATTCGCCCACCAATAATGATGCCATTTGACGGAAATTTAGCCGGATCTTCACTCATTTCGCCGCAACTGCGATTATTCACGCGGGGGATCTCTCGCTCTGATTTCGCCCGAGCTCAGTCCGAGGCCGTACCTGCAGGACTTGTTATTGGCTTTTTCTCCTCCTCCACATATTTAGTGTGCGGAGGGGATCTGAAGTCAAGACGACATCGGCAATGGTGTGTTCCAGCGGGGGAGGGGGGAAGACGATGGAAAAGAGATTTATGATCAACTCCAAGCATTTCCATCTATTTTGCTTCCTCGTGTTTCCATTAATTAGGCCTCTGGGCCATACCATTTCACCACAAAAGGCAACTGTCCTGGAATCAACCCTGTATATTATATATTTTCGGAGCACTCCGTCTGGCGCAATCGCTCCATGGATTTCATCCACGACAACTTTGTCGACGAAAAATATAAGCCTAATAATTTCCGGAATTAAAATCCAGCTTAGCCTACCACGAGCGGGGGAGGGAGAAAGGACGGGACAATTCACGGTCATCTCATCATAAAACAGATCAGGCTGATGTGGCTCCCGGGCCAATTGTCGCCCAGTCGAGTATGGGAACTTGACGTCTCTGTTGCGCTTTTGTATCTGACACCTCAGATAGTACTACAGCATGACTCGTCCGGGGACTGAGGTTAAAAAAATGTCACCTGATACCAATTGAGACTTTCGATTGAGAGGGATGATTCATCACAAGATGCCTCACACTTGAATTTAGGATCCTTCCTGACCTCCAATCCCCAACCGATTGGAACTAGCATTTCAAACCCTGCGGTTGTTACCTCTTCGATTTCGTTCTTAGTCGTAACTTGGGAAAGAGGTGTGCCAAGCCACACGATCAGGCACTGCCGATAGGAAGCATTTCTCATCATTCTCCTCAGACTCGAATTCTCGTCCCATAAAAAATGGGCATGACGCTTCGTCCAACACTCTTCACACGCTAGGAAAAAGTAATTGGCGCGTGCAGGCGATTCCCCAAACTCAGGATCAGTGCTCAGTTACCAGGTTCGTTTGAATACGAGGTCTAGATCCCATCTCCACCCTCCCAAGGGTCCCGTCCAGGGCCAGGAACACCACCGATCAAGGCATCTCCAGAACATATGCTGCATACAAAAAATGTAACCTCAGGTTAGATCTTGCATACCAGCCAACCAGTATCGATATTCAAGTTTTGGGATGAAAAGAGGGTTTCCTCGGCGGTCGAAAGAGGTGCGAAACTGCGAAATTTAATCTATCTTGATTGAAGAATACGAGGGTCTGCTTATACATCGTGTAGAAGGAAGAAGTCGCTTATTTGACCAATGAAAATGGCATAATGTACCATGTGCTGCCGGAGGTCTTGGAAGCCTTCATCTATTGCTCGACTTGGAAGTATATACAGAGGCACGAAAGAAAAGGTATAAAAGCACCAAGTCTTTCCTCCCAATTGGGATATCAACAACCCAGCTTCGTTCCAATTCACAGAGGTAAGAGTTAATCAATCAAACTGTCCTCTTCCAATACTCAAACAAAGCCGCAGATTGAAAACCATCATCCCTCATCCTCATTACCGTTTATAGTTCAGTGGTGCATATACCCAGGTGTGTACGCCCAGAATCAGAAAAGAAAACCTGTTCCTGACAAACACCAATCTAGTTCAAAATGAAATTCATCGCCCTCGCTGCTGCTTTGGCTCTGATCCCCGCCAGCTCCGCCTGGCGTGTCTACTTCTACCAGCTCCAGAACGAGCAAGGTCCCTCTATCACCAACTCTGGCCCTGGAGGCTCCGGGTACAGGTGCTTCTCGAATGTCGACCCGTTGAACCAGAAGATCTCCTCTATGCGGTATTACTCCGACAACTCAGCGGGTACCACCCGTTGCTGCATCACTCTGTACGATAGCCCTGGCTGTGCCAACCCTCTTCACATCGGGCCTTTCTGTCGCAACCAGTTTGTCAACTTCAATGAGGTGGGCGCGGACAATGATGTTAGCTCGTACAGTACCGATTGCTATGCTATTTAGATGAATAGGTATTTATATATCTAGGAGGGTGGGCGTTTAGAGATTAAGCTGCGGGTTGGGGACAATCTAGGTACTTAAAAAGTAAATAGTGAACGAAGTGGGTTTGACGATTGTATGATTCTCTAAAATACATTGTAGTCATAAATGACAAAAGAAATGTTTCCCGAAAGTAGATTAGCTGCCCATATGTAGGCTAAACGCTAGTATTTATACTCTTTCCAAGAGGAGGGACACTCATGTCTATCTGAGGCTAAGGAGGAGCGATGTGTTGACATGAGCACGGGTGTCCGAATCAACACCCCTCACCTAGTTATGACATATCCCCTTACTCACCCACAGGTAAGCCTTTCAAATGTTTCCAAGACCAAGGCCCTGTCTACCTCAGTGATCTCCTCGGTACCGACCAAGTATTCTCCCTCCCTCAGTTTGGCGTCGATGACAAGTTTCTGGCTCTTGGACACTGGGTTGTTGTTTTCTTTCTCCCCCGGGCCCTGGCTCCTGAAGCTACAAGTCAAGAGATTTTTGGTAGCTGACTTAATACCGCTAGCCATGCGACTCCAGGGGGATTTCCTGATAACAATTGGGTTGACATTGTACCTGTGCTTATCTTAGTAATCCACCTTCGAATCCTAAGAAAAAAAAAGGGTGCAAAAAAACTCACAGACTAAGATCCTCAGCAACTATCCGCTTGTTATCGATTAATATTTGAGCTGCAGCCTTGGAAAGATGTAAGGTCGATGAGCTCTTCGAATAACTCCACACGGCAGGCTGATCGGGCAAAATGTCACAGCGCATTCGACCCAAAGGGAAAGTTCGATGGATGTGTTCAACAGCTTTTTCCACGCCGTTCTCCTTCTGCATATTCATTCCAATTTCCTCTGCCGCGGCTTTGGTCGTATCCTTAAGACAGAAATTAATCGAATCTGCAAGATTTTCAGAGTTGAGTTCCTCAAACTCAACCCACCTAGGTCCCGCCCCAGCTTTAGCCACAAAATGCCCCCAGAATCTCTGGCTACATTGAATTAGCCTAGGAAATTCTTAATTGAAAAGATTTACACATACTCTCCCAAGAAAGATACGATAGCGGTAGGTCGGCCGTGCCGCAGTCCACAGGCTGTTGTTCCAGCGCCACCATGATGAACGACCGCGCTGACTTGCTGAAACAGCCATTCGTGAGGACAGTCTTCGATGAAATAGACCGTTTCGTTCGTAGTCCCTGGGATCTGAGACCAGCCTCGAGAAATAACGGCTCTAATGCCAGTATGTTTAACGGTCTGAAAAATGACATCTGCCAGCTTTTGAGAATCCTTGATGATCATACTGCCGAAGCCTATGTAGACGGGAGGAGGCCCAGCCTTGAGAAATTCGAGAAGGCTAGGGTCAGGCGTGTACGACGGTGGCTCTCTCTCCAGGAATCCAGAGACCTCTACCTGCAATTTCAGTATTCCCCCGTCTAGTTATCATGGTGTCGTCAGATACTCACCTATATGGGATCCCCAATCTGATGGCCGAGGAACGAAAGAAGGCGACCAGCAGAATGTGAACGGGAGCATCAATTTATCATGGAGCCCCGGCCCCTCTGTTATTGGCACTGGATCCATTCCATGTTTAGCGCGGAATTGGTTGACAACTTTTACAAAACTACAGGTTTCACCCTCTCGAGTAAGCTACCACAAAAAGAAATCCAGGATTCGACGGCGCTAATCAAACTTACCCTATCCACGCAATCCACTGCATGACAATATAGGACACATAACTCCCCATCCCCGGGTTGAAACTGACTCTCTTGACCAAAGAATGCGGAAAGGCCTTCGTCCGGGAATATGATCCGGGAAACACAAGATGGACTGGTATCCCTCCCATAATTTGGGCGCAATGTACATGTCCCATGCTCAGTGGATTGGCGACGATTGCATCTGCAACGAATGGTCTCTTCGTAATCGGGTCATCAGCGATACACGAATCCCAACAGCTGTCTATCATATCGCCTATCATGCGTTCTATGCCGTTGATCTTGCCAATGGACTTTAGGTTGGTAAGAAATCTTGGGTTTTGGGCTATCTGAACGACAAGCAGTTTAGCATCTAGGTTGACGGGGTAGAACTCAAGCCCCGCGCCAGTAACAAAGTCTTCGAAGATGGTGTGGGTGGTGAGGCGAACGCGGTGGCCGGCCTTTTTGAGGCCCTGCCCAAGGGCGACGAATGGCTGGATGTCGCCTCTAGACCCCGTGGCTTGGATACAGATGTTGAGTTTTAGTTTGGGGGACATTTGCTTATGGTAGAGAGTAATCCCCTTGTCAATAGCTGGTGCAGTGCCATTTCCTTCATGGCGAAGTTTACTCTTCTCGTTGCTTCGGGTGGACATGTCGAGAGCCATGAGTGAAATGCTGAAAATAAACGGAGTTTATCATGGCGAATATGTACCAATTCGCCTCTTAACATGCCTCGTCAGCCAGGAAAAAGACGGCCATGGACCGTTAGCTCCGAAAGTGCCCAATTTGTGAATCCTCCTTGGCTAAGGATGTGCAGGGTAAATACTGGCTTCTGAAAGGACGAAAGTTTCCTTGTTTGAATCCCCCCTCCTCAGCTGCTCAGCCGGCTCTCTCAACACTAAAATCATGATTGGAGTATCTGCTTCCAAGATGCTCAAAAACAGGTCCCACTACTGCAGTGTGAGGCTGACAAGCTGCAAGTGACCGGCCCGCCCCTGTTCTAAGTCTAAATTTTGCGCTGCCGGGGCTCCTGACCCAACAAAGAATCCAATAGTCCGGTCCTGAAGGAGCGAAGAGGTCAAGTCGTCAAGCGTGGAGGGGGCACCGAGTGGACCAGTTCCCGTCCACTCTCCTACCTCA
Source organism: Aspergillus biplanus (assembly GCA_027569045.1). NCBI lineage: Eukaryota > Fungi > Ascomycota > Eurotiomycetes > Eurotiales > Aspergillaceae > Aspergillus > Aspergillus biplanus. The sequence goes on from JAPDEJ010000017.1 coordinate 610,992, forward strand.
GCGAGATCCTAGCCGCTACTATTTTGTAGATCTTTCCTGGGAACAATGGCACCCGATCGTGGGACATTGCTTCAATCTCTTTGACCTCAAAGCCACACTTGAGTCTCGACACACAGGTCGCAAAGGACTTCCTTTCCCTCTCGTTCGATTGTTCGAGGCAGTTTTCCCACTTAATACCCGGTCTTCATTGATGAAGGGGCTCAAAGGCCATTATCGATCTAAATGGAGCATGTCGTGGCAGTAAGTTAGCTAGGCGTGTTTACCCAGCACCCTCCCCAAAGGCGTCAAATATATTTAGGCCATGTAAATCGTTACGATGTCTTACCCAGCATGCGGTAACACCGATCCCACTCGTGCGCCAAGTGTCCTTGGGCTGTGTAATTGGCGAGTCTGATCATCCCCTTCTTCTTGCCGACTGTAATCATCCTAGACCTGGTTAGTATCGCATCCTCGAAAAAGTTAAATGGTCTTCACAGCGTTTTCATAGGCCTAGTCAGATGTATTTGGTTCGGCGGTGAGGTTTCCTCGCAACTCTTTAATTTTCTGTTACCTGAGGGAGTGGTGGCATTTCAATAAACACCCAGCTGAGTCGCTAATTTTGAAGGGAGATCAACAGGTGCAAAGAAAATCTGAGCGGGCACTTGGTCTTTTAATGTTTTATGCAATGATGGGGTATCTCTGGAGGGAAGCAATGGAGGGAGCAATACGGACGATGGTACTTTGTATGCACCAACATATGTCGAGACTTGGTCGTCGTCAGGTGCTGAGGGGATTCGGCCTTGGCTTTCAAAACGAATGGTATATTCGCTTATAATTATTAAAATTATAAAAATACTTATTATAAAGTTTTTTTTTTTTTTTTACTACTCTGCCTGCTATATTATAATATCTACCAGTAGAACTCTATAGTTTGGAAATATTATCTTATTTTGTCGCGCAATCCTTCTGATACGCTCTGATGATGGCTTGCATTGGGTTCTATTCCGGTCGAATAATTGGTAACATTCAAGTTTTCGGCAGAGGGATTATTCGTCAATTGCTTTTTATCTCATCAAAAGTTGGATCTATATCATGGTAATTAAGCTCCATACAGAGATTGTTATCCACACGCAGCCAGCAGTACGCCGGTCGATCTTCAAGACACCTTTCCACAGCTTCACCTCTATAGCTAACGCTTAGACTCGGTCGCGTCGACGGGGAGCAGCACGAATAATGTTGTCAACACGCAGGAGGAGCTACAACGAAGGGGAAAAAAAGCGTAAAACATTAGTCTCGAAACTCTGGTCAACAGGTTAATAATAAGGGTAAAGATCTCACCTCTGCCGCCTCCGATGCGGAGGAAACCACAGCCTTCTTCAGCTTATAGCTCTCCACAACACCCAACTCTCGCATATCGGCGATACCACCACCAGGGGTGAGGAGGTCCAATCCGGAACTAGTCATCCCGTTGTTGATGGCCTGTCGTAGGCGAGTAACTAGGTCACTCGAATCCAGACCTGCATTGTCGGCCAGGATAGTGGGGAGTTGCTTCAGGGCGTGTGAAAATGAGTCGACAGCCATCTGCTTCTTGCCAGTGGTATTCTGGGCTACCTGCTCGACAGCCTTGGACATGACCATCTCTGCACAGCCACCACCCAGGGTAACCCGGGGGTCCTTGACGGTTTGGGATAGCACGGCCAGAGCGTCGTGGAGAGAGCGCTCCGCTTCGTCGAGAAGCTGTTCCGTAGCACCACGTAGCACAATCGTGCAGGCCTGGCCTGCAGCCACGCCCGAGAACTTAATGAGTGTATCTTCACCAATAATGACCTCCTCGATCACATCACAGTGACCCAGCTTCACCTGATCGGGATGGTCGAAAGTCGAGGCAATCTCTCCACCGGTGACTAATGCCAATCGTTCAACACCATCGAAATCTGCGTGCTCAATGGACATAATTCCGGCCTCGGTGAAGAGCTGTTCGGGCCAGTTGTAAATAAGTTGACGATTCACGAAGCAGTTGATGCCATGGGCCTTGATGCGATCAACTTTAGCCTTCATCTTCTCACGCTCGGCCTTCTCGAGCTCTGCCAGCTTGCCGGTCGACTCGACCTTCACGCGAGCACCGAAAATCTTCACCTTATCCGTGTCCATAGCCGTGTTAGCGACCAGGATCTTGGCATTCTCCAAGCGCTTGGGCTGATTAACTCCGATCTTCTTGTCGAGAATGAATCCCTCATCCAGATAGGAATCACTGAGCTTCCCACCGGCCTTCTTGATGATCTGGATGTGGCTCAGGTCGGTTGAGCCCCGAAGTCGGAGAACGGCGTCACAGGCAAGGGTAGCGAAGTGCTCACGGTCCTGAGCCAGGACCTTGGAGCTGAGGGTGGTACGTGCGATGGAGTGGAGATCTTTCCGGAATTTCTCCTTATCCTCACTTCGGTCGACAGCAACGCCTGCGAGGGCATCCAGGGCGGCCCGGCTAGCTATACGGTATCCATCGATGATCGTCTGGGGGTGGATTTTGCGGTTCACCAACTTCTCGGCCTCCCGCAGCAGCTCTGCTGCCAACACGGTTACGGAGGTTGTGCCGTCACCGACTTCGTCATCCTGGACTTTGGAGATGTTCACGAGTACTTTTGCGGCAGCGTTATCGAGGGCAATCGCTTTTAGGATGGTAGCACCGTCGTTCGTAACAAGGATTTCGCCCGTTGACCTAGATTCCCAATCAGTGTGCGGCTCATCGTGGCAACAACCCCGCTTCATATTATCCAACCCATCAACCCACGTACGCTGACTGCAAGATTTTGTCCATGCCCTTAGGACCTAATGTGCTCTTAACCAGATCTCCGACCGCGATAGCACCGACGAAAGCGGACAGACGGGCGTTCTCTCCTTTCTCTTCGATGACATCTTCGGCGAAGATTTGCGTGGGATTGGCGAAAGACGCCTACACTCAATCAGTACAAAGAAAAAATGCCAAAGTTATTGTAAATTAGTCCATCTCACCATTATGAAATCCGATGATAGAAAGAAAAGCTACCGTGGAAGTGGAAAGCTGGGCAGCTCAGGGGGAAAGGCACTGAAGAACTGGCGGAGGAACTCCCACAATAATTGGACTGATGCGGGACAGCCAGAAAAGTTCGCGATGTGGCCCGAGCTCCTCAGACCGCCCGCCGTGAGAGATGCCCGTGCTGCAGCCGCTCCGAGAGAGGATTGGATCTCAACGCTAAGCCCTTTCCTTTTTTTAATAATATCGGCTTGTTTGAAGAAGACGAAATAAATTAATTGGGCCTCAGAATGACGAGCCAAGAGGAACAGTCGAAGCTTGCTTCTAATAAACGCCCTCACTCAGCGGTGGATGCCGACGAGGAAAACGGTGCGCCCCCATGAGAACGTTCTGGGAAAACTTGAATCAGGAAACTGACAAAGATTCACTTAGGCAATGAGTCTTCATCTGACGATGACTTCGGCCCAGCCCTTCCCTCCGCAGATGCGCCCAAGAAAAAGCGAAGAAAGCTCCCGTTCGAGAAGGTCTACGTGAATGCGCTACCTGTATCCCCTCGTTATTCCAAGTCGCTCATGCACAAAGACCAATTGTCCTTCGTGACGGTCACACCGCATACGGATTTCCTCATTACATCGTCTATTGATGGCGTCGTCAAGTTCTGGAAAAAGATGGCAGTTGGGGTCGAGTTTGTCAAGGAGTTTCGTGCTCACACGACTGAGATCAAAAGTGTGAGCGTCAGTGCGGACGGGAGGAGTTTCGCGACAACAGGAGCGGACAAGACAGTCAAAATCTTCGACGTGATTACTTTCGGTAAGCTTTTTGAGACCATGTCTATAAACTGAGCGGCCCGGGGAACTAACCAGCCGTTGCAGACCTACTCGCAATGCTCACTCTTGAATATACGCCCAAGTGTATCTGCTGGGTGCACCCACGAGGTGCCTCACTACCACTCCTTGCAGTGACCGACGAAGAGACCAATACGGTCCAGATATTCGACGGACGTGGTGAAAACCCAAGCCCCCTACACACGCTCAAGTCCATCCACCGAAGCCCGGTATCTGCGATCGCATTCAACAACACCTACGATTGTGTAGTCTCAGCCGACGAGTCTGGGATGGTGGAGTACTGGAGAGCAGGAGACGGATCGTTTGAAAAGCCGGACAACGTGTTTGAGCTGAAGTCATCGACCAATCTCTTCGAGTTCAAGAAGTCCAAGTCAACCCCTGTGTCCATCACAATCTCTCCGTCCGGCCAACAATTCGCGACCGTTTCCTTCCCCGACCGCCAGATCCGTGTATTCGATTTCGCTACTGGGAAACTGTACCGCAAGTACGACGAATCCCTAGCCACCATCACAGACATGCAACAAGCCGGTACAGCGATCCACCAACTCGAACCGCTCGAATTCGGCCGCCGGATCGCTGTCGAACGAGAAATTGAAAACCCCGTCACATGCCCCAAGGTCAACGTCATTTTCGACGAGTCGGGCCACTTCATCCTCTACGGTTCACTCTACGGCATCAAATGCATCAACACCTACACCAATCGCGTGGTCCGCGTCTACGGCAAAGACGAACCCTTCCGCGCCCTCAACCTCGCCATATACCAAGGCCAACCACAGAAGAAAGGCGTCATGACCGTCTCGATGGCCGCGAGCGCTAATCCTCTCCTCCAGGAAGCCGAAGAACGGGATCCCATCCTCGCCACCACCGGCTTCGCCAAAGTCCGCTTCTACCTCTTCACCAACGAAACCGAAATCTCCAAGCCCACGCGTGACATCCAGAACGAACGGCCTAAGGAATCCGCCACGGGCCGCGAAGCAGCCGCCACGAAGTCCAACGAACTCGGCACCTCTGCCGTCCTGCACACGACCATGGGCGATATCCATCTCCGCCTCTTCCCGTCCGCAGCGCCCAAGGCAGTCGAGAACTTCGTCACACACGCCCGTAACGGTTACTACAATAATACGATCTTCCATCGTGTCATCCGCAAGTTCATGATCCAGGGTGGGGATCCGCTCGGGGATGGCACGGGCGGCGAGTCGATCTGGGGCGGCGAATTCGAGGACGAGTTCTCTAGTCTAAAACATGATAAGGCATATACATTGTCCATGGCGAACGCGGGTCCCAACACGAATGGAAGCCAGTTCTTCATCACGACGGAGAAGACGCCGTGGCTGGATGGCAAGCATACTGTCTTTGGGCGGGCGGTGCAGGGCCTAGATGTGGTGCATAAGATCGAGAATGCGAAAACACACAAGGAAAAGCCAGAACAGGATATTAAAGTCGTGAGCATTACCGTTTCTTGATTGTCAAGTTTTTTTCCACTTTTTCCCTGTCTTTTGGATTTGGATTTGTATTATGTTCCACTGCTTCTTGCCAATCTAGGCTTGTTGTTGATCTCTCTTTATTATTCCCTCAGCGAGCTGAAGATTCCTGATAACCACTATATAACATTCTTGTAAATTATGTGATTGGTTTCAAAGTACTATTAAAGACGGCAAATATATACTATACTATAATAACAGCAATAAGCCAGTCTTCGTTGTTCATTTCTATCTCGTACCGATCATACGTCAAAACAAAGCCAGTCGAACAGTGTCAAAAAGGATATAAAATATTAAGGGAGAGAAGGAGAAAATTACTATATTCGATCAAAATAGAGACACGACCAAAGGGAAAACATATAGACAGACATCCAGTAGACTCGATGCACACAAATAAACTGTACTAGTAATGGAAAGAAGAAAAGGGAGAATATTCCAAACGAAAAGTGACCACGAACACGAACGCCACATATATGCAAGATTGGCCGGGGTCATTCGGCAGCACCAGAAGCGATCGTCAATTACGAAGCCAGGCCAGGACCCGTCGTAGTGCACGCCAAAGGCTCAACTTTTTTTTTTTTTTTTTTTGCTTGTTTGTTTGTCCCCCAACGCTTTTGACTCCTAAGAAACCCACAGGCCATAGAATGACCAAGAGGGATGTTCATCGTGGAATTTCTCGGATCTCAATATCATCTATTCCGGGGCCCGGGGCGGACTTTTGCAGTCGTGAGGGCGCGGGTCCTGGTCGGGTTTTAGGGACCATAACGTCGGTCCGAGAACTACTAGCGATAGATAACGTATTGGCGTCGTGGCGACGGGAGGTCATGGGCGCGATGGCTCCGGGTACCGGGCTGGCGTCATTGGGACGGTTGAAAATCCTGCTATCGCTGGCACCACCGGCACCATGGTAGAGATTGGGGTATTTGGCATCGTGGCGGCGCTTGAGCCAAAGACCTAGGAGCGCGATGCCGGTGAAACCAACGGCTAACACGATGATCATGATCACCCACTTATAATGACCGTCCCACCTGGAAAATGTTAGTAAAGTGCTCCCAAACCAGAACCAGGAGAGAGACAAAGGCCAGAAAGGGTGCTCACCAGGATTGCGGAACCGGGTCGGGGGTCCTTGAGGGTGCAGCCGCAGCGGATGAGCTTGTCGACGGGTCGTTGCTATTGGTACTATCGCCAGTATTGCCTTGGTCGCCCGACGTATTCGAATCGGAGGTACCAGTCGCGCCCCCGGAGTTACAAAAGTCGATATACCATGTCTGCAACTCGGTGCGATCGGTCTCGACGGTACAAGTGTCATCACAGGTCCCATCCGGTGACGTCTTGAAGGGGGTTAAATAGGCTGAGGAACAGAAGCAGGAGACATAGGTCGCTTGGTTGGTGACTGGGGCCGCCGGAGGCAAGCAACCCGTAGCAGCTTCGTTGAGGAGTGAGCAGGTTAGCCCGCAGGCGGGAAAGGACTCGGAAGCAGCGGAAGGGAGGAGAGAGGGGTTGTTCTGGGCGGCGACGGGGGTGGACAGCGCGATTGCAAGACAGATCAGGGTCGGTAAAGATCGTGATCGCGCCCCAGGGGCAGCAGCAAAACTGCTCCCGGCCTTCCACGGCCAGGACCAAAATACCATGACGGGCGACTCTGGGGAAGATTGGCGGTGGAGACCGTCGGGGGGCAGCAAGAGTCGGTCACTTGTCACCAACCCACCATTATCTGGCCGAACGAGAGTGTGGAAGAGAAGGAGAGGCGGGGGGATGGAATTTTTAATTTAACGAAAGACAAGCAGATGGAAGAAAAGAGCGAGAAAAGTCCCTAGCCAGTCGTGGCTGACCTCCCGGACCTGAGGCTGGCGTTTGGTTGGTACTGGAACTGAGACTGAGACTGGGACTGGGACTTGCTGGACCTGGGCACTTGGGGAAAAGAGAGACGATAAGTTTGAGACAGTGATTTGCCCGCTTGCGGCCTCCGGGTGGAAAACACCGGCCGATCGATCAAATTGATCCAATTTCCTTAGTTTCAACCTTGAACTTTCATTCCCTTCTCGCCCGCTTCAAACCCCGCTCAAAGCCGCTCTCTTAGCCCTGATTAGCTGCTATTATTACTCACGTCGTGGGATTGATGATTCTTCCCGTGATTATTGTTGTTATCAAAGTCCTGTCACTCGTGGCGTGAGTGAGTCAATCCATTCGCTACCCTGGACTAGTCGGGTGATTTCATTTCCTTTGGCGAGGGAAACTGGGAAACTTGCCGGACTAGTACCGTTCCTACATGGTCCCTGTGCTGAGTGAGAACTTAGTGGTGGGAGTGGCTCTCCTGAGGGTACCGTGGGATTTGCCCCAGCACCGCTTGGCAACAGGTATCTAAGCCTCTTTTAATTTATTTGTTTGGTTTTTATTTTTGTTATTTTTATCTCCTCGCTTTCTTTCCCCTCCAACTTCCGAGAGTTCAAGTTTCTCATCTGCTTGCGTCGTGCCGGATGCGTGGCCGGTGCCCTGTCAGAGTGACCTGTTGGATCCAATAAATACTGCTGATGGCTCCACTCACTTGGGTCGCAAGGGGCAAAGGAACAATTATAAATCTCCAATGCAACGGTGTCGAGAGTCCCTTTTCTCGATGGGGTCGCCCTCTCGTCCCGCCTCGATTCTGGCGTCCAGGGTCCGAAGCCATCTTGAACCATTTTATTTGTGTTTTTTCTTCCCTGACACATTTTGACCCTGGCCAATCGAGTCTGGAATGTTTCGGTGGATGTCGCTGCTCGTGGTTATTCAACTAACTTAACTTTAATCGTATCCTTCAATCACCTTCCTTTGTGTCGGGTAAGGATCCACGGATCGTCCCCGAAAGGATCGATAGATCTTCGCGTTCCAGGTTGATCTCATCAACGATTCAACAGGGACATGATTCCGACTTGGGCCACGGAGAAGGTAAGGCTGATATCATGAACATGAGGCTTAAATGGCCCGTGTCTTTTAATTTTGCTCCAACAAGTCCGTTAGTGGGATTTTTGTTCCTAAAATGGACCACACAAACATTGTATATCTCACAAAAATCCTTGCGGCAACAAGTAGATACCGAGGCTGTAGCCTCACGCGCACCGCCACTGATCTACTTTGCTTTCTCCGACAAGGGGAAAAAAGAAGCCCCTTGAACCTAGAACACCACTCGAAGGCAAAAGTTTAATCCAGGCCCGCCCGCCATCTGCAGTCTACTGGCCAGCACATCGTAGCCACAACGCCACATCAAAGAATCGGAGGTGAGAGAGAGAAGGGGGGGTAACCGAAAGACAAGAAAAGAGAACTTAGAGAGGGGCGAGAAAACATGTCCGGCTCACTACGAAGAGCATTAAGAAATCACTGTTCAGTGAAGCAAGTCAAAGACAGGAAATGAAAAATCTCCTCGGGTATCCGACCGTATAGTAAGGGAATAAAGGCCAATTCCCTTCTCTCGCAAAAACGTCTCCTCCGCCCCGCTACGACTAGGTCGAATGCGAATGAAACCAAATAAACTAGGGTCCCCAGGAGCGCAAAGTCGGAATTCAGCGCTCCCCACATCGTTTTCTACCGAAGCCCGCTGAGGAGCTGCTCCCACGATGGAACTATACAGATCTACATAATAGTCGTATCTGTCTTTCGGCACGAGAACTTCGATTCCCGCAATTCCTGTAGCGCCTGATGGATGCTTGGTTACAGAAGGCAAATCGTATGTGACCCGATGAAGGCGTGGAGTCAAGTCATGACAGAAGAATGGTGCGTCTGTGCGCCGTCCTCTTGGATAAAAATTCTCCGCTGGAGTGTTATCTGAAAGGGAATACGCTGCTTTAACTATTTCCCAGCGGATGTTCTCTCCCTGTGGAGACTTTCGACCACCCTCATGCGGCGGATAATATGTCACTCCTAGCCCACCATCTCCAGGTGTCCCCGCCAGTGCTTGGACAATACGTTTTTGGCTGTCTTCAGCGGAGATGGGCTCTAGGGCTGTGAGAGCAAAGTCTCCGGGGAGTCGCTCTTTCCAGTCCTCCGGTTTTGTAATCCAATTGTAAAGCTCCAGATATGTACCATCGCCAAATACGATGAGCTTATTTCGGCTGAGCCCTCCTACTCCAATGATTTTGTTAATACCCACTTTTGGGGGAGATCTGGAGAACCCACCTGTGTGAACACCGCCATCAATCACGGCGAACTCATCGGAAATGAATGTCGGAAGGGACTCGAACTGGTCCTTGCTAAATTGAAGGAGAAGATGGTCGATGTAAACTTGTTGGGCCGCCATGGTGATCCAGAGTGAGACTCAGTCTGCCCCCTGTTTCCGATGTTGTTCGTCGGGGAGTGACGTGATAGTGCGGGGTATCAAAAAAAACATCCTGGTTCGAACGTCCTCAACGCCAACCAATCCTGTCTCTTCCAAGTACAAGTACTTTCGCCAACTCGCAAGACTGACAAAACCTAGCCTAACTGATCCACTTTCTTCAGCCCATTTCGGCAATCAAACTCTATCCCTCCTTTCCACACATGGTGGCTTTCCACGACGAAGGCACGCTGATAAATCACCGTTGACGCACCTCGTGTTTTATTGCACTTTTGGCCCCCCCCTCCTTCATAAACACGAAGTTTAAATGTCGACCCAAAAACCTTCAGATCGCTGGTTGGCCACATTTCCCCTGGAAAGGGTGACCCCGGTGTGCTCGTTAGATGACTCGTTCTTACTCAGCCGAGGTAGTGCCTTTTTCCAGCCAAATCAGATGGAGTCTCACACGAAAAAGAAACAGGATAATTTGGGGTCATAGCCCGGTGTCCCTGGGCGATCCTTCCATGCATGCGCTTTCTTACCTCACGGGAGTTGGAGTTAAACGAGGATTTTAGCCGTGTTCAGTCTGGTTAGCCGTTGGGGGAAATTGGGTATATATATCATGGAGCCCAACGTCACTGGTCGATCTGCGCGTTTTTCTTCCACACCCATCGCATCATCTGCAGGTCATGCGTACACTCATATCCAACGTTGAGAATCATATGTAACTCTATTCAACATGGCTAGCTCAAAGCCCCGTACCATCCTCGGTCTCATGACCTTCGGCCCTGACGAATCAGCCGGGGCCCGAATCACCTCCCTCGACGAGTATAAGCGAATGCTCGATTATTTCCAGCAGCAAGGGTATAACGAGATAGATACAGCGCGGGTATACATTGCGGGGAAACAGGAAGCGTTTACAGCGCAGGCATGCTGGAAGGAGCGTGATCTCAAGATCGCCACCAAATGGTATCCGCTGAAGCCTGGCTTTCACAAACCTGATATTGTAGAAGCCAAACTCAATGAGTCCCTCAAGGAGCTAGGGACGGATAAGGTGGATATTTTCTATCTCCACGCGCCCGACCGTTCCGTACCATTCGCAGAGACTCTGGAGGTAGTGGACAAGCTCTACAAACAGGGGAAATTTGACCAGCTTGGGCTGAGTAACTACACAGCTTTTGAGGTAGCAGAGATTGTTACGATGTGTCAGGCTCGAGGCTGGGTTCGTCCGACCATTTACCAGGCGATGTACAATGTCATCAGTAAGTAGATAAATATCGTTCCCCTGTTAGATCAATATAAAATGCTGAGCAAGAGTTTGGCAACAGCAAGGTCTATTGAGACAGAACTGATCCCCGCCTGCCAACGCTACGGGTTGGATATCGTCATCTACAACCCCATGGCAGGTGGGGTGCTATCAGGAAAGTATAAAACCCCTGATACCCCCGAAAATGGCCGGTTTAGTGACACGAGTCCAACGGGGAGAACCTACCGCCAGCGATATTTCAAAGACACGACCTTGGAGGCTGTGGAAGAAATAGAGAAGGCGGTCCAAAAACACGGGCTCACCATGGCTGAGACCGCGCTGAGATGGACCAGACATCACTCAAAATTACGTATGGGGCCAGATGGGAATGATGGTGTCATCATCGGAGTGAGCAGCATGGCACAGCTGGAGAGTAATATTCGCGATCTGGAGAAGGGCCCACTCCCGGACGATGTGCTCAAGGCGCTCGATGAGGCGTGGATGATCTCCAAGATCGACACAGTGAACTATTGGCACATGGATCTCGCGTATACATATGATACACAGAAAATTCTCTTTGGGAATTTGTGAAATGATAGACTCCGAGAGCCCAGTGTGTTTGAGTTCACCGGGGAGATGTGGCAGGCTTCGCGGAGATTCGGACAACAGTGTAAATTCATGAGTCAATGAGCAATATCTTACTGGTTAGATATTATATACTATATGTTTTGTTATAAGATTTTTTACTTATATCACTATTTTTCTTTGTTTTGTGTTCTCCTTGACAGGACGCTGGAAAGATGGGTGAGGGTGAGGCCTGCTTGTTCCCACCCCGCCCTCTCTCTTTTCCAACCGCCGCGCCGATTTATTGATTCCCCGCGCTCGCCGCGGAGCTCATCATTCCACCCAACGTTTTCCTTCCTTCCCACCTTCCGACTTCAATTGTATTCTCCCATCCACCCTCTTTATCCATTCCTACAAAAGACCCAACCTACCTCCTCACCCACCATGTCCCGTCAATCCCTCACTACCCTCTTCACGTCCCTCGCCCGCGACACCCACCGCTGGACCCTCCTCCGAACCCTCAAAAGCGACAACCCCATGGACATCCAAGGCGAACTCCGCGGAACAGCCACCTTCACCACGCTCCCACTCCCTCCCCAACCTCCCTCCTCTCCCGAAGACAAGAACACTCCCACCCGCGACATGATCTACCACGAAGAAGGCGAGATGCCCCAAAAACTTGGCGTCGGACTCCGCTGGACAAAGAAATATATGTGGCGACTTAGCGAAAACGGACGGATAAGCGTGTGGTTCGTCAAGGTTGGGTCGGAGAATGAGGCGGATTACCTTTTTCATGATTTCGATTTTGACTTTGAATTTGATTCTAAGCCGGGGTCGGGGTCGGGTGGTGATTCAAATCCTAAGGGGGGGGAAGAAGAAACGTTTGTCGCTCCACCCGTTCCTCCGCCCGTTGGGACTACGACGTCGACTGTAGCCACGAAGGTCATTACGGCTCGGGGTAATCATTTGTGTATCAATGATATGTATCGGACCGCTTATGCTTTCAGGGTTCATGAAGAGAGTGGGGAGGTGGTGAGTTGGGCGAGTCGACATGTGGTTAAGGGCCCGAAGAAGGACCAGGATATTGTGAATCTGTACCAGATAGAGGGATAGAAATTGTTTCTTTTCTATTCGCTTTTTGTCTTGGAGTATTCATTCGCAATATCAACCTAGCAGCGACTGGAGGCAGATTTCTTTCTACTATCCCACGACTGCCTGATCCTAGGCTGGGAACCGAGCTGGGAATTTAGAAGCTTAAATCATTCGAACTTCTCGGTAAGTTGACTGGATTGATTGTCTATCTCGCGAAAGCCAGTCACTACCTACACCTATGTACTGACTTGAAGATTTGAAGATTGCTCTCGTTCGATCACCATTGCAGATTTTTATCTATGGTCATGTTGCGAAAAACTCCAGCTATCCGTGATGCCTTGCTTGTCCGAGAATATACAACGCAGTCTCTTATAGGGTGTATAAAAAGTCCGGTCTCTTATCTCCCAAAAGGTCGATCTGGCTTTGATCCAGTCCCTCCACCCAGTGGTCACGCTCTCCACGTCGGCGCTTTGCATTCTCTCGTCGCAGAAGGATGTACTGAACGATCGAACCTCCAAGCAAGAAAAGCACCAGGTACGCCATCACAGTGCCGTGACCAGGAAAGAACCGAGGTTTATCGGCACCGCGGTAGATATTGGAGGATACGATACCGTTCAAATTACCCCAACCAATCACGAAGCCCAGTGTGACACCTCGTTTGTAAACACCTGTGGGTAGTTATGGTTGTCAGTGTGATGATCTAATGGCCCTTGGAAAGAAAGAAAGAAAGGAGAGTCCCACCCTCGACGTTGTTACTCGTCCAGGAAATGGTATTGGAAATTGCTGGATAAATACCCATGGCCCCGAGGAAAGTTCCCGCATAGCGTGCACCAGGCGATTTGGCACCCAGGAGCATTCCGAACCCGGTGATTCCCAAAAGAGAGGTGAGCATATTACAGATACCTCGTTGACGTGTGCGGTCCGCAATGAAGCCGACAGTGACCGTCAATACGGCTGCAGCGGCATATGGAGGAACACTGAGTAGTTGTGCGCGAATCGAGGAATACCCTACAGTGTTGTCAGCCATACATTCAAGCACCCAAGGTATGAATCAATTAACAAACCCTAGAAGTTGGTCAGCAATTGGAGCTTAGAAGAGCCGCACAACAACCTAACTTACCAGTTCATTGATAATGGTTGGAACAAAAAGCGAAAACGCATATAGGCAGCCATCAGCACCCATGTAAATAACCATTCCAGTATACGTCTTCCAGTCCTTGAGACTGTTCCAGAAATATTCCATCTTGAACTGCTCGTGTTCTGCACTTGCTTGCTGGTCTTCAGCCAGGCGGCGAAGGACACGCTTACGATCATCTTCGGATAGGAATCTGGCTTCATCCGGAAAATCATAGACCATCCAGAATGAGACGACTCCAACGATTATGGTGGCTAGGCCTTCAAGGACAAAAATCCATTCCCAGCCAGCTTTACCACCCACGCCATCCATCAATGCTATCGCAGCGGCGAGCAATCCACCAAAAGAGCCAGCGAGGGCAGCCGCGGAGAAAAATATGGCCATGCGAACGCCGAACTCTGATCTCTTATACCAACAGGACAGGAAATATCCCACACCTGGGAAGAGACCAGCTTCCGTTAATCCGAGAAACCATCGCACCTATCAAACTATCAGAAGGCCCCCCCAGAAAGTGCCGGTTTTATTTTATGAGACACATATTACGAACCGCCATAAGACCGGACCAGTTGCGAACGAAACCCATGCACATCATACAAACACCCTAGTATCCAACGAGGTAACTCATGAGTAATCAAATCCATCAGTGATAGGATCAGGTAAAATAGATACTCACCCATAACAACATAATAATGGGAATAAAGATACTAGGTCGCAACCGCTTAAGGAGCACATTTGTCAAAGGCTCGAAAACGGAATACGAAACAAAGAAAATAGTCAGGGCGGCGTTGTATTGCCCATCGGACATGTCAAGATCCTCCTGAAGATCTGCGAGCTTTGCATTACCAATATTGGTTCTATTCGAAGTTCTTATCAGTCGAGCTCCGTGGTCTTATAATCGCAGGGAATTCGCATAACCGACCTGTCCAAGAAGGAGATGAGATAAAGCAGACTCAGCCAGGGAATCAGCTTCAAGTCGAGCTTCCACACCAAAGCGCGGTCCTATAGCTACGCATCAGCACTCCACAGAACATGGCCACCACCAGCTAACCAAGCGACTCACAATTTTGGCCCTTTCCTCATCGCTCAGTCCCGCATCCGGATCGTCATATTGCTCCGATTTTGGCCCTGTGTGATTATTGTGCAACACTGCGACCTCCTTTTCAACATCGGAGACCTTAGGTGAATTCTCGCCGACAGATTGAGCCATGCTGAACCTTGGGCGACCTATTGGGAACTCTCGGGGAAAATACTGAGCAGGGATTTGAGAGCAGACCAGGGTCGACGAAGACCAGACATGAGGGGTGGGAAAGTAGCCCTTATTTGAAAAGGAGGGGTGTCAACCTGCTCTGTTCGAAGAAGAGTGTCGGTATTTAATGCGGCCCCGAGTAAACTTTTCCAAAAATGTTTACACCAAGAATTTCAATTCATGATCATCCAATAATGGCTGATAGCGGAGAATTAACGGGGTTCCATGCGAGGGCCTAATGCACACTCGGGCTCAAAAGAAACGTGAGAAGCGGGAAGATTTCCGCACCAGAGACGATAACTCCATCATTGCTCTCCGACGCTCTCGTGTCGGCAACTACCTACTTCGTCTTAGGGGGAAGACAGGGATTAAATCAACTCGTACCGACGACTGGAAGAAACATCCCTAATCCCGATCACAGGGGGCCCGGATGGTCCCTGTGGGAGGATGTCTGGTTTAGCCTTTCTCAACAAGGCTTAAGGCGTCGGGAAATGGAGACGGATCAGGAGATTTCCCCTCATTCGCGAATTTTTTGCCTCGCCGATGGGACAGGGGAATGAAGCGAAAAAAGGTGCCGTCTTAGTTTTGAGCATTTCCCCAGTTAAAATCATCAAAATGAACTAGCGTTGCTTATCAATGCCAGCATGTTTTGCGCTTTTCCCTTCCCTGCCCTCCGGAGAGGAAGGTAACCTTGTCGATCGGGGCATATCAGGGGTGTGATTAGTCCATGGATGACCCCATGCTCTCGTCAGCAAGCAGTCACGACCATGGGCTGATACCCTTTTCCCCGCATCTTCGCCATCTTGGCGAAGCACATTATAATAAAAGGGTCTTTTCTCATTCCGCTTCCTTTGGGCCGAGCTATATCATCTTATGCTTCGGGTGCATAAACCCCGTCGCTTGTGTGAGGGGAGTGAGGCAAGAAAGCTTGGCTGGGAGAGGTGGTGTGCAGATAAGGCTCGGACAAGAGAGATAAGCATCCAGAACACCAGGCATTTTCTCATCCCATTAATAATCCGACAGCTTCTTCAGGGGGGAACACCATGGCAGAGGATGAAGAATCACGACAAAATGATGGTGTTTCAAAGCAAAATAAGAAATATATAAGGATAAAATATGCCAATGAGAGGAAATAAAAGGAGGCGAGTAAAAAATAATCCAAGGCCAAAAACGAGGCTTGGTCCCATGACCATATTGGCAGGTAGCTACTGAAAAGCAGAGAAAAATATATTATTTCTTTGGCGTCTCAATGGTGATGAGCTCTACACCACCGCCACCCGAACACCCCCCTCAATTTACAGCACAAGGCAAGAAAAAGATAAAAGGAAAGAAAGAAATATTCCATCCCCGATTATCCATTGGTCATCGTCATCAATTATGGCGGATTACTCGCTTCCACCACGAACGGCCCGATACTCCGTTCTTTCTTCACAGGGCAAATGGATGGAGACAATCAATACCCCTCGATCTCAACCGTGTTTTCCGCATACACCTGCAAGCTGTACTTGGCGAATCGGCTTCTTTCTCGTAGCCAGCGCCCGTAGTAATTGAAGACAAATGGTAGGGGACAGAATACAATCGCAAGTCCTGCTAGTACTGACATACCCACATTGGCCCCCAATGCAGTGAACATTTGGTTAGCAAAAAGGGGAAACATGGCTGACAAAGATGATCGCGCCAGAGATAAGGAAGCGAAAGCACTCGCCGCGTAGCTATTGTAGCTATCGGCCATGTAGCCTGCCAGCACAGTGCCGAACTCATTGAGCGCGAATCCCACGAAGAAAAGAGGGACGATTGTCACCACCCAATGGATACCGTGGATGGTAGGTGGGATCATCCAAGCAAACCACCACATCCCAATGGCAAGGAAGGGCGCTCCGATCGCGATGCCTGTGAGCTTGTGCTCTGGGAGTAAGGGGAGACGGTTTTGGAGACACCGGGCGGCGACGCGTTGGTCCACCAGCCGGATTAGGATACTGGGAAGGAACCCTATTGCGATTGCGATGAATGGTAGACTGGCTTGGTCCGGGGTGAACCCTATAGACTCGTAGATTGGGGGCAATGCCTCGGTGAAGAGGTAGATGAGGGCCACGCAGCTCCCGCTCATGATAGAGCATGCAAACACGATGGGCTCTGTAAAGAAGAGGCGAATGGGTCTCATGAGGCCCTCCCGGACAAACGTTGGGAGGTTCGGGACTTCATCTGGGTTCAACGCTTGGAGTGACATATCGCCAGTTATCTGACGCATCTTACCCACCTCCCGTTCGAGAAGGAGCGAAGGACGTGATTCTCGAATAGCCAGGAGCAGGAAGGTCATGAAACCCGTGACAATGGCAGCGATATAGAACACCCATCTCCTGCGGGAAGCACAATCGGTTAGTTTTATGTATTATACATCCCCGGGCAGGAAACGAAAGTAATGTGCTTGCCGGATGTGTCGGGGTATGATATGGGAAAGGGAAAAGGCTGACCATCCAAGTTGTGTCGTGATGTATATACTCATGACAGGTCCCATGGCAACTCCCAAGTTTGCAACCACGGTGTACACAAAGACCAGCCATATCCGATCTCGTGCGTTAAACATGTCCTCGATACTCCCAGTGATTATGACGGTCGGAATTGCGGAGAGGAAGCCGGTGAAAACCCGCCCTGCGATACAGGCGCCAAGCGACGGCACAGCAGCTATCATAACGCAGAAAATGCTATATAGGCCTGTGCTAGCGACATATAGCCTCTTGCGGCCGAAGGCCTCTGAGTATGGGGGGAAAATGATGTTTCCTAGGCCCTGGGCTAGCGAATACCTGATCGCAGACTATCAGTGCCTGCTTAGAAATTCTTTGAACCTTGAGAGGTAGAGAAGACGAACGTGGAGACGAAGAGAAAGATGGAAAGCGTCAAGCCAATTTCGAACTGGTGTCGAGCATCTTTCGCTGCATTTGCCTATTAAACATGAGACTTCTTATGCAGTGAATAATGTGTGATTATGAGTGTTTCAGAAAGGTAAAACAGGTGAGAAGCATGAACTTACTCCTGATGCGTTCACCGCGGTTCTATCAAAGCGAAACAGGCGTTAGTTTACCAACTTACTACAACCAGAAGCCCAGCCTAAAAGGGAAACAAGAATATAGACGAGGTAGAGAGAGCAAGGAGAGAAGGCTAGGTCTATGGCAGCCACTCACGTATAGAATTCGAGAAGGATAATCAACCCTATGTCATATGCCTTCCGAGCGGGGTGCCAGTTTCGGGGGTGCTTTGGGTTGGCGCTGCCCGAGCGTATATATTGTCCATCTGCTGTAAACTCCAGTCCCTCTTCCTCCAGAGCAGCCTGGACCACCTGCACATCTTTTTGGTCAAAATCAGCCATTTCGAAATCCTTGAGCTCGTTGAAAACTCACAGCTGATATGCCCAAGTTGAAGTACACCGGGCCTGGAGCCAAGGGATGTGTTTTGGTTCCACCGTCACATATCGAGGAAGTGTGAGCAGTGGGATCAACATACTTGGCTATCCATCCCCTTCCGTTTTTGGGACTGGGTAGCTTCGGGCTCTGACGCCTATGCTTCTCAGTAGCGAGATAAGCCACCTATCCCTCGCTGGTATGATGAATGATCTGACTCTTATCAGAGGGGGACGGGTCGAAAGTGTGGGTGGGAACTAGAGAAGGAATTCGGAAAATGTGTGGATAAGAAAAGGGGGTAATACTTCCGAGCCTCTCAGTTGGCATGCGAAGAGCCGGAGATACTCGATCGAATGGCGAATTGATTCGAAATCCGATGCAAGACCTCCGATCGAAACCACGTTTAAGCTCCTTGTACAAGCCGTAAACGCGTCCATGATACTCATTTCCACATTCTTGCTCGCAAAGCTGCAGGTCTGAGAATCGACCTACGCCATGATGGGACAAGGCTGTCCAGTGTCAACGGAAGCCCATGATAAGGGAGTCTTTGCGGAATGTAGTGATGAGGGTGGCGATGTCGCGAGAAGCTCGGCGACGTGCAGGCTGGGCTCGGCTGACCAGGTAGGGAGGGAACTCAGTGCGATCCCTGAATCGTACAAAAATGTTTCGCTATCACTTGTGAGCTGAATCAAATTTGCTGTTGGAGAATTCTTTGCGCCCCGGGCTTAGCTCCGGGCACCTGGGAGCTAGCACTCGGTACCTTAAGAGTTTGTACTTTTGTGGAGTCATTCGTTCGGGTGGCTTTTTTTCATCCATTATGATACTCACGGAATGGAGCGACACTAGAACACATTCCTGACTTTGGGTATTGAGCTGCCGTTCGCCTACCGTTACTACCTTCCGGGCGATCTATGAGCCTGCACTCCCGCTGCGGGCCTTTTATTTGATGTTCCTTTGATCTCCCTCTATCAACTTACTTCGTCCAATCTCTACGAGTAATGGTTGGATGAGGAATAAAGATTAACCAAGCACTCTCGCCGCTGCACCAAGACCTTGCTAGGGAAGCTTAATCGCCGTGGCTGAGAATTTCCAAGCCGCCAAGCGAGGCCACCAAAATTAGTGTGGGAACTGCAAAAATAAATGTCGCACATGAGCATCGATTTGTTCCCCACGTTCGCCTGGACTTACGTACTCTGATTCTGCTGGTGATGAACACTAGCAGATTCAAAACAGGAAAAGATCTTACGAAGGATAAATAATCCCGCGGCCAGGCAGCGGACAGACCTGGCGTGAAACTTTGAAAGTGGGAAAGCCGCCGAAATCTGGCGACATCATTTGATTATCAGATAATCAGATTAATCAGATAAGGAATGGCGGACCCACGAGGCCCACGAGATGATGGCAAAAGCTCATTTCCTCTCCCGACTATCCAGCCGCTAAGAGGGCTTAATGCGAAGACTTGCTATCCGTCTCCTGCTGTCTTCCAATCACAGCCCCGCCTGGCCATGGCTCTTGCGAAAACTTTTGCATCCGCAAGTGCCGCCAATCGGTTCTGACTCGCTTGCTGGAGATGTTGTTACCCACCGGTATCCTCTCTCTTGCAACACGATGCCCATGAGGACTTGAGGAGACGGACCCATTGGCTTCATCCAGGCCAAATAAAATGGCCGAAAATTTCGGTCGTGCATCCACTTGTCATCCCACCGCGATCAGGTTTTGGTGCGCCGTTTTTCGGCCTTTTGGATCACATATAGATATGCCATTTTCCTCTCGCCCTGGGTAACTTTTTTCTTCATATCCGTTCACCCGGGTATCCCAAACTTCTGCATCTCTACCTCTGCCTATCTTCCCCCCTATACCTCACTTCATCATTTTAACTCACTTGTGGTAGCTGTTGATCCGTGCTCTGCCCACCACCCTCCCTCATCATGAGGTTCAGGTTCCCTGCCAGGCACCCAGATGAGGTGCCGGTTGATGAAGCAAATCAACAACGCGTGGACCAGGAAGCCATCGGCGCGCCAAATGAAAAAGGCGTTGTAACACACCCGACAGCGAGCAGCATGGATAAAGACGGCCAAAGTGATGTCGTCGACCCGAACGTCCAGCATGGTGTGCAGAGCGCCCAAGCAATGACTCAAGTATGGTCTATGAAGCATATTGTCGCGGCCTATGCCTTGTGAGTCTCTTCACCCTTGCCCCTATCTCCCCCGGACCCGGGCTACACAGGGTATAGACTAATTTCAAAAACCAAGAATTTGGGTTCTCCATTTTATTATGGCCTTTGTCAACGGCCTGATTTACAACTTGACCCCCTTTATCACCAGTTCATTCGCACAACACTCTCTAACGGCGACAACGTCCATCATCTCGTCTCTCGCTGGTGGTCTCGTTAAGCTCCCGTATGCTAAACTGATGGATATTTGGGGTCGACCTCAGGGCTTTGCCTTGATGATCGGTTGTATGACCATGGGCCTAATTATGATGGCTGGTTGCCAGAATGTTGAGACCTATTGTGCTGCAATGGTGTTCTACCAAGTCGGGTACACTGGGACCGATTTTACCATGACCATCTTCATTGCCGATACTTCAAAGCTGAAGAACCGAGCTTTCTGGATTGCGTTCGTGGCCTCGCCTTACATCGCCACAGTCTGGGCCTACGGTCCCGCGGCTGACAGCATCCTGAAAACCATTGGATTCCGATGGGGCTTTGGCATCTGGACCATTATCTTCCCTGTGGTTTCCGCTCCCTTGTTTTTCCTCTTCTACTACAACCAACTCAAGGCTAAGAAGATGGGACTTATCCCCGAAAAGACTTCAAACCGCACCCTGGTCCAATCAATCGTCTACTACGTGAAGGAATTCGACCTTATCGGCATCTTCCTTCTCG
Source organism: Aspergillus biplanus (assembly GCA_027569045.1). Taxonomy (NCBI): domain Eukaryota; kingdom Fungi; phylum Ascomycota; class Eurotiomycetes; order Eurotiales; family Aspergillaceae; genus Aspergillus; species Aspergillus biplanus. The sequence continues at coordinate 632,154 of JAPDEJ010000017.1, forward strand.
CTCTTGGTCTGGCTCTGTTCCTCCTGTCCTTCAACCTCTACAGCATGCAGCCCGACCAGTGGCGCTCGCCGCTCATCATTTGCTTCCTAATCTTCGGAGGTCTGTTGATCATTTCCTTTGGCTTCTACGAGAAATACGTTGCCCCCGTGACCTTCGTTCCCTGGCCTCTTCTTAAGAACCGTACGGTAATTTTCACCTACACAATGGCAGCAAGTATCTACCTCGCCTGGTACGTGTGGGACAACTACTTCTACTCCATGCTCATCGTCGTCTTCAACCAATCCGTGACGGAAGCCAGCTACATCTCCAATATCTACACCGTCGGATCGTCCTTCTGGTCCATCGTCATGGGTATCGTGATCCGCTACAATGGCCGCCTGAAATGGCAAGCCCTCTACTTCGGTGTCCCCATCACCATCCTTGGAGTTGGCCTCATGATCCACTTCCGCCAGCAGGACCTCGACATCGGTTACATCGTCATGTGTCAGATCTTCATTGCTTTCGGCGGTGGCACCCTCGTCATTGCCGAACAAATGACCGTCATGGCTGTCTCCGCCCAGCAGGATATCCCCGCCATCCTCGCGGCGGAATCCATGGTCATCAATATTGGCGCCGCCGTTGGCTCCACCATCGCCGGTGCCATGTGGATGGGTCTCTTCCCCAAACGTCTCGCTGTGAATCTGCCAGAGGACGTCCTCCCCCAGCTCAGCAGTATCTATGGCTCCCTTGTTGTTCAGTCTAGTTACCCTGTCGGCAGCCCTGCACGTGATGCGATCAATCTTTCCTACAGTGAGACTCAGAGGCTCATGCTGATCACCGCAACGTGCCTTTACGTCATTACCCTTGGCTCTGTTATTATGTGGAAGGATGTTAATGTGAAGAATATCCACCAGGTCAAGGGTAGAGTCTTTTAAGTGGATATGCTGGTTTGTGGGTTAGATCAAAAAACTTCTCGATAAATAGATATGTTTTTGTATCTAGCTGGTGTTATGAAGTGGTCGGAAACGTATAATATGCTGTTACATGTGCATGTATAATTTTTTGGTTTATTTTAAAAGCTCTTCACCCGAATTAGATCAAGGCTTATTTTACTATCGTTAATGTACCCCAAGGATCTATGTTTTAGGGCAAGGCCTGCCGTCCAGTCATTTCAAGATCGTTCCTAAGGAGGCTAAGCTCGCTAATACTCTCTCAATACGGCTGGCCCCGGTTTGATTTTCTGAGCATCCAATTCATTTATTCACTGAATGTGTTGATTATGTAGTGTGCTGGGTCCTTCTAGAGCTTCCGATTAAGGTCCAAATAGTTAAAAGCTTATTGAAGTTACTTAGAACACAAAAGATCGATGGGTTTTTCCCTTATTTGTTTTTTTTTATCCTGTGGTCGCTTCAAAACACCTTCCGGTCCCGCTTATCTCGTATACTACCGCTCCATGCAATCACCAATTCCCAATCGAAGGACGACAGTGGGGATCGGCCAACAATGGCAAAGACTCTGGCTGCGCGATCCCCGAAGAAGAAGAAGAAGCAGCCCCCCGATTGACAGTCGAGGGAGTAGGCTTGGTAGGAGGTGGATACAAACTAGCTGGGGAAGAGGCATCGCCATCCTGCGCAAGAAAACGAAAGCGACACATCCAGAAATCCGAATGTCCCTTGAGGAATTTGAACCCGTTCGAGGCTGCGCGGATAGATAGAAATTTGACGCATACTTCACCAGGACGCTCACCAGCCTCGATACACTCGATTAGGTGAGGGAATTGATGAACACGTGCCTTTGTATTCGGTGCGGGGTGCAGTGCTCTTCGGACTTCTTCGGTGTTCAACGGTGCCTGCTCATAATCGCGCGAGAGGGCAAGACAGCGTGTGTGGCCACACTCCACGACCAGGCGGTCGATATCAGAGGGAATGGGGTATGTGGGCGTTTTCACCTGGATGACCTTTCCGACGGGCAGGAGTTTTAAGTTCGGGTCTTCTTTCGGAGGTTTTTTTCCCGACTCTCCTTGATACTTTGACTTCTTGCTGCCCTGTTTGCTGTAAAGGCGGAGGAATTCCAATGCATCGTCTTGGGCAACGAAAACAATCAGTGCGGTGTTGTAACCCGTGATGGTTATGGTGTTGGTCAGACGTGCCGAATAAACCTCCCCTTTGATATAGGGAAGGATCTGTGAAAGGGTAATCTCCATTGGAAGCTCCTCGATGACAACGGTACGGTAGACGTTCTGATCGGTGACCGCAGGTATGTACCGGAGGCCGTATTGGAAGAACCATAACTGAGAAAAGTGATCCCCAAAGAGGTTCCCCCTATTGGCCAGGACACTGTACTCTTCTTCGCCAGTATCGAAAACGCTTGTTCCTTTCATTGCCCAGTTGAGATCCCCAGACCAGGGAACGAGACTAGCGACCGTAGAGCGTGATTTCGTTATTTTCTTTTCTTTACTAACCTTTTTCTGCGTGAAACACAGGTTAACCAGAATACAAGTATTCCTTGTTTTTAGGGGGGATATCGTATTTTCGCGTGTTTCTTAAGGAAAAGTGGCAAAATAGGTGGAGGTAAAAATACTCACGCGTTCCGGTTCCAAAGTAGCAATCTGAAGAGCATCTAAACAGGCGTCCATGAGTCCCCCCGGTCCACATAATGGTAGGAGAGCTGGGGTTGATCGTGGAGAGAGAGATGGGAATTTAATATCTTCTAAGTGACCATCAAGGAGATTGATGCCCTTCTTTTCTCCATTCATTTTCTCATCGCCTTTGTTGTTTTTCTTCTTCAGTATAAGGGTCAGGAATAAGAAAACACAAAGTAGGCTGATTTTTGTGGGTAGAGCAAGGCTTGTGTAAGATGATGAGTTTGGGTTAATCCCCTCAGTCTGATCCGCAAGGGTAGAGGTGCCTTCCATTTTGGGAAATGGTACCAACAAGCCTGAGCGCCCTCTTTGGGTTGGGGTTGACAGAGAGACGGCCTGAGAAGAAGGGGTCGATAGATGGAAGAAGAGAAGAGAGAGAGAGAGAGAGGACAGGGATAGGAAACGTATTTGTACCTGAAAACATACAGGTAAATAGAATGATATAATGTGTTGTAATGGTTAGTATGAGGCCGCAGGTGTTGTGGGACTGAGGTAAAAGCGAGAGATAGGTGAGGGTAAAACAATTAGTTCATAAGATAAACAGTAAATCACATAAAGTAAAGATTCAGGCATTCCTCAAGTGAAAGAAATGGGCTTAGAATATACTGAAGCTTCATAAACAAAGAACCTCAAAATAGAGAAAACAAGCTATTGGTTGTAATCTGGTACGCAATTTCCCTCTTAATATCCTCCATCATAAAACAGGAAGCAATTACACAAGTAGAGCAAAGAACTTAACCCTTGCAGCGTTGGGGAATGGCATTACCCAAGGAATTCGCCTCGAGCCAGGGCAATCCACGGCAAATTAGTATCCCAGCATCGCTGCATGAGGGTACGTGCATTCTGAATCTGAGTTTCAAGTCAGCAGCGGCTTCTTGGAAACCATTTGTATAAGCATACCTGTTTCATTCCCGTTCCTTCGAGGACCTCGAGCCTCTCTTTGATCTCAATCCGCTGTTCCAAATCCTGCGCTTCGCATCCTGCAGTGAAGATGGGAAACAATGCCCCAACTTCCACGGCTGCGCCAGGTCGAATCCCCATGACGGTCTGCACCAGGCCACCCAAGGCAGTTTTCACGGCATTAGAGTCGGGGGAAGCTCCTAAAACTCGACGGTGAAGGTGGAGTAATCCAGCATAACGAAAGACGCGGTCAACCGAGACCATCTCTGAGGATTCTGAATCTTGATAATGTCTCTCGTGAGCGTGCACGTGGGACTCTAATACTTCCCAATCAGCCATCAAACTGGTTGCTTTGTTCACAATGTCCAGGGAAGGTCTCCAGTCCGGAAGGAAAGCTCCATTGTCGTCAAAGCGTTCGTTGTCACATTGATGAACTAACCCGCCCAACTGCATTAAGAATAGCCCCGTTCTTGGGGTATATCCGGTAAAACATTCAACTTCGAATTCATCCCACTCTTCGTCCGCGCAACAGGTACTGAGAAGTGAGTAATAGGCTAGCAGCGGGGGTTCATGGTGCCGACACGAGAGGGCTCCCATTATATCGAGATATCCAAGCCAACGGGTCAGGAAGGCCCCAACTCGGTTTCCAGGATACGCCATGTGCACCTGTCGTGCGAGAAAAAGATCACGCGCGAGCTTCAGATGGCTCTGCCACGGTATAGGGACCTCGAAGGTGCTCGGGGAGACTATTTTCAGGGAAAGGAGCATTATCGCAGTGGCCAGATGACTGTCGGTGACTTTCTCATGGGGGCCTTCTAATGCTATGCGCAATGACGGGAAGACGTTGCTCACCCAATGAGCAATTCGATTTGCAGGCTCGGGGTGTCCCAGGTACCTGGCTCGATGGCTAGCCGAGTACGCGAGCATCAGGTTCAGGAGATTAGGATCTCCAATTGCCACTGTGAAGATTATCAGTACCGTTGCAAGATTAAAAAGGAGGTGTAACCTAGGCAACTTACTAGATGGTAAAACTGAACTAAAAGGGTTATCCCCGCAGTCGTGAGGAACCAATATTCGGGCAGTATGGTTGAGGAAGTGATGGAAATACATCAGGTTGATGGGGGTTTTCACCAAAGATACTGGCAGCGGGGATAAATATCGCGGAATATTGATAGGTACGGGGGATGCATAGTAGATGTATGTGCTTCTTTCCGCAATATTCAGCCCTGGTTCCCCACGGTTGCTCCCAGGGCTAGATCCAGAATGGCTTTCCGAATGCGACCTGATCATATCCAATGCCTCATTAACATCGATTGCTGAATGATCGTCATTTCTCCCTAAATCAACATCAGGACGCCCACAATCGAGCCCGTAGTTATCGGTCACACTTGTGAGGTATGTTTGCCATTTTTTCTCGGAGCTTGAAGGTTTTGTACGATCTTCTGCTCCGCGGTTGGCGTCATGCTCGTGCGAGTAAGATGAAGTGGCGATTGTGCAGTTGAAACGACCAGGTTGATTGTCTAGAGAAGGCGCGTCCATATCCCCCATGCGGTTTAAAAAGCTGTCTGGGGTACGTTTGTGGTCTTGACGTGCCCTGGCTGCGAACATATGAGTATCATCCGAGCGCGGTGAGATAGCCTCCTGGGAGCTGGACGGACTAAAGATATCGCTCTCCGTAGCCACACTGGACATTCTCATATCTGTAGAGGGGTCCCTAGTCGGGCCGTCCGAATGGTCGAATGGCGAGTGATGGATTGTATGTCTGGGGATTTCGGGCGCCGGTCGAACAAAAGAAATTGGCTGGGAAACAACACCGGAGGGGAAGTTGAAGTTGGGTAACGACGCGATGCTCGGACTTGTCTCGACAGGTGACGGGAACCGGGCGTTGTCTAATGAACTGGATGCAGAAGTGTAACTGGACATGTCCTCTCCTGACAACGAATTGGTCGGTTGAGTAGGTAGCTCTGGCCAGGGGGCAGTCACCGTGTGCCTTCTTGACGGGAGCCCCATCTCTACTGAGTGCTTATTGGTTGTACAGTTGGAGTTATTAAGAGACTGGTCAGGGACAGTCGGAGAATCTTGGATATCATGTAACCTTCTAGTAGGATACGACGGTCCTATAGTCATCTCCCCTGCAAACCCAGCCTCCCAAAATAGAGTTTCCGAAGTTTGATCCTGCACAGCGATCTCTTCTATAGTACTGGTAGATTTGAGATGTCGGAGGGGGTCGACGGGGTCTGTTTGGGCGAAAGCTGGAGGTGACAGGGTAAAGGAGAAACTATGCCTCGACTGGCTACTAGACTGGGAACCTGGGGACTCTACCGAGGATTTTCTCCTCGTGCGCCCTCCCCAGTTCAACCGAATACTATAGTCGCATTGCTCATCTTGACGTCGGCAATTTAAGCACGACGGTTTCTCCTCTCCACTGTATCTAAACTATTAGTCAGGCGTTCATTCAAAGAGGTAAAGCTGGGGTGGGAGCGGGGTAAGGTTGTTGCGGAATCAAAGGAGTAGTATGGTACAAACCATTTAACCTTCCGAGCTTTACAGGGCCTAGCACTTAATGTCAATCTACATTCATGCAGGGGTCTCATGCAAGTTATATAGCGCTTACCAGCATCCTTTGCGCGATCTCCGCTTTGGCTCGGGGGCACCGGGCCTTCTGGGGCGCGGCATTTGATCTTCAAATGCGCGGCGTGGATAGGTCGGTCGGCAAACGGAGCTGACGACTGGAGGAACTAAAGGTCCGGGGTTTAAGGTAGTGCCAACTTACTCTGCGTAGTAAGATCGCCATGCAGAGCGAGTGGATAATCTCGATACGGCTGATGGAAGGGATTCTTTTTTTTCTTCTTGTGGGATGTTTGACCCAGGAGGAAAGAAAGCGATAATCGATGACGAGATACTCACGGCCGGTATTCCTACTCATCGAGGTACGGTATTGACGGCGGGCGCACCGACTAAATTCGGAGAAGGCGATTTAACAATGATTGTTGATGATTGGTGATGGTGGTGATGATAGAGGTGGTAAATGGGCAGTTTCACTCTTCTCTCTGTCCTCCTGGACGGGGATGGGAGAGTGGAGACAAACAATAAGTGTTAGTTAAGAATAAGAAGCACACTGCGAGGTGAGTAAACGTTGTTATTGGAAGATAGCAGAAGAAATGTATAGTCTATCGGCGGAACACGATCTGATTATACAGAGAGGGGAATGGTGACGGAGCGTTGAGAGGGAAAACAACAGGTGAAGAAAGTGGAGGGAGGGCAGGAGAAGAAGAAGAGGAAGAAGCAAAACTGTCAGGAAGCCAACGATGGCCGATTGAAGCGGAGACGAAGATAACCTTTCCAAGTTGCCCAGTGATTTGGAGCGGGTTCCCTTTATCGGGCTTCTCCCATCAATCAGAATGCGCAGAAGCCAGTGGGGATTTCTGCCACTTCCAGTTAACTTCTTCTCCCGCCTTTCTGCTCCGGAACCTGATAAGCCTGGGGCACCGACGGCTCGGCGCCTCTCTTCTTCCGGTTAATGGCGGTTCTGTCCGGGGAAACCATAAATAATGGAATCGAATAATAATTATAATGAAAATAAAAGTACGAAAGAAGAGGAGTATGATGGCCAGGCTACCAACATCCCCAAGGTGACGAAAGCTCAGCGGTATAATCGAGATCGTCGGCATGATTTCATTAGTCAGTGTCTCAGTGGAATCCCGCGTGGAGGCACTGGAGGGTTGAGGAACCACCTGCCTACCTTAGGTTGGGATGGATTCCAGGTTCCGAAAGGTCCCAGACCCAGTCAAAAACCAGACCCAGGGTTTTACTTCTTATCTCCTCCACTTGCTCAATCTTCTTCAATAATAGATAGCAGTGGAGATACAATATCATCCTGTTTTATATAATATTTCTCCCTGGAAAAAATATTTGAGCTGGTGATGCGGGTAAGTGGGGACTTCCACCGACAATCCATTGAATTTTATGGCCGGACATCCATTAGCAAAGTTGTTAGTTGGGGTCAATATCGGGCTTCTGGGGAGGGAACACCAAACGTTTCAGTTAGGCTCCTTCGTGGGGGTAGCTTCTCATAAACCAAGCTTTCACAGCGTCAACCTTCTCAATCAGTCTATAAATACACTAGGACATGGGGTGGGCATCAACCCAGCTCCCAAATGTACAAGGGTCTGTAATTGGGATTCTCGCCAGATTTCACACTGCCACGAATTCAACAATGAAATTTGGAAGGAAGAACTAATACAATTGTGTTTGGGTGAGAATCACCAACTCCATCCAATCCCGGAGCTTTTTGCTTCATTAGTTCCAATACCGGCTGGCTATCATCATCTCATGGGGTTCGATGACAGCCATGTGACCCAACGAATGCAAGGGAGAGAACCTTCAGAGGGATCCAAGGAAGCAGGAGAGATGACAGTGTGGCAGGGATTAAAAACAGGGTAAAAAGCGGTATGCTCAATAATTCGCCATCCTTCCGGTTGGGTCTCCTCCTCACAGAAGGAACATCCAGTATAATTACTTGGACAAGCATGCCGCATTAAGTTCGCTGACTCATATATGCAGACAAGTAGGCGATCACCTGACCATCAGCCAACCAGGTATGAAGACGAAAAGTGGCCATCTCTTACTTCAAGTTCTTTTCACGATCCCCCCAAAAAGTGAGCCAAGAACTGCTATTTTCTCCGTATAATTACTTCAAACTCATCTACTTCGTATTGCCAATATGCATCATCCCCTACAACGAATTTCTAGCCCGTCTAGAGGCTTCTCTGCTTTGGTCCATGTGAGTCTCCATTGTTTGCTGTTATGTTTTGGGCAATCCTTGTCCTGTAGGACGAGCTGGTACTGAACTCTTGTTAGCTATGTGGCCTGACCAGCTTTATTTGGTCGTTCAAATAGTAAGTATCAGAATTAGAAATTTGATTTGCTTTCTTACTGGAGAATCTCCGATATCGACTGCTTTCTATCACTAACAATAGCTGTAATCTCCCCGAAACATGATCGGACGAGCTTAATTTACATCCTTGTCATGGTTCCTTGTGCTAACGCATACTCTTCCTTTAGCATGCACCAAAACCCTACTATGGCGTAAGTATTTTTTTTTCTTTCAAAAATGAGGGTTTATACACTCTCCCGATATTGACTCTCTTGGTAGCAATGAAGCATACGGTTGGCACTTCCAGTACCTGACTGTTATTGGCCTCGCTCTAGCAACCTTTACTTTTGGTATGGGCTTGCTAGCTGATATCACATTATCGCACCGACTCTTCTCTCTCAAGAATTTGCTTTCAGTCTGCTGCACCCCGTTGGAAGTTCTAATTAGCATCCTTTACTGGACTATTCGTACCGTTAGTACCCTTTGAATGATTTGCCTTGTGCCCAAGCCCTTTCTCACCCTCAACCCAGATCGATAAGAAATTGGTCATTCCAGAGACGATCGTATTGCCCCTCAATGCTGGTATGTGTATTCTACTCCCCCTCATCTTGACCTTTTCCGAATCCGCAGATACTGTGATTTCTCCCAATAAAGCCATAGCGTGGACCATTGACGAAGTCCGAACCCTAGACGTCAGCTTCCACGCCATCCCGGCCATCGTTCTCATGATCGATCTTCTTATCCTCTCCCCACCATGGACCATTACCATTCTCCCTGCTCTTGGACTTTCCACCACAATCGCCTTCGGCTACTGGTTTTGGGTAGAAGAGTGCTTCAAAAATAACGGATGGTATGCCTCCCTTAGATAACGAGGGCGAAAAGAAGTTCGAGAATATTTCCGCTAAAACACCCAAAGGTACCCCTATCCCCTCTTCGAACAGATTCCATTCGAGGGTCGTGTCGGACTTTTCTTTCTCAGCGCCGTAGTAATGGCCCTCAACACCGCAACGCTAAAATGGCTCTATAGCCTTGTAAATGGGTTTGGGGCGCCAGCAAAGCAGTCAATTTCTCGCCCCCGGGCCGCGAAGGCCAACGGTAATATGTAACCGATACTCCCAGTTGTCTGAATCTTAGGAGTCTATCAAAAATAGCCCGAATTAATCATAGGCGTTTCGACTGGGAGCGTTGTGGTAGGAACTTTGCCGAGAAATGCCTAGGCAAATTTTGGTTTTTCTTCTCTTCGGATGAGGAGGAGATAGAGAGGAATAGTGAATAAATAAAGAGCCGAAATTAGAAAACAATCGGCCCGACCGCCCATTATCATCTCTTGAGTTTTGACTGCATGCTCGGCGTAGATCAACAATTTTAGAAAAACTTTAAACGGGCCAAAATGCTTGCAAGAAGCCATGTAGGCTATACGGAGTATCTCCGGTAAATCAAACCTTCCCCAGATAACCTGAGGTCATCCCCCACATATCCCAAAACGGCAAAAACCTCGGGATCCCCGCAGCGACGTAGCCGAAACTGGAGCGCCGCAGTCGCAATTCAACAGCCTCTTTTACATTGGCCAGTGGACTTGAAATGCCCAGGGTTTCGCATTCTTGTTTCCTATTATTTCTCTTCTTTTTCACCTTGTGAACGGAACAACAGCACAGCATCTTGCCTCGACGCGACCATCTAGGTCATTCACCCCCTTCACAATGCGGCCCCAGCAATACCTCCCCGAGAAGGACTACGATCTTCCCCAACTTGACCTGTTAACACTTCTTTTTGGTAATTGTTCTATTTTCTTTTTGAAATAGGTCCTATTTTTTTAGCCAATGGAGCTTCGTCTAATTCTCGATCTCTACAGACTCGCCATACTCGTTGACCACAGAGTCTACGGTTCTGCATGCCGAAGCCTCGAACCCCTCTAATCACATCACCAAAGCTCAAACACGAACAATCGTCAAAAGCGTTGCGCATGTGCTCCGCACCGAATTCGGCGTAGGTGCAAGCGGTCCCGGACGGGATGCCGTTCTCTGTATCTCATCGAACCAAGTACTCCTACCCGCGATTTTCTTTTCGATCATCGGGGCTGGGGGGGTGTACGCAGCGGCATCAACGGCCTTGACGATTTCCGAACTTGTCAAGCAGGTCCGACAATCAAAGAGCAAATTGATTATCACCTGTGCTGAGAACCAGTCGAAGGCCCTGAAGGCTGCCCAGGAGTGTGGTATTCCACCGAACAGGGTGTTGGTCCTCGAAAGTAATGGACACAAGCGGTTGCTGAGAGATACGGTCAATCCCGCACAGAATTACTTACAAAACTCCACTCAGCTAGAATGGGATCGGATTACAGACTGTGAAGAGCTTGCAAAGACCTCCATCTGTCTTCTATACTCAAGCGGTACTACCGGACCGCCGAAAGGTGTCATGCTGTCTCACATGAACCTGGTCTCCGAGGCGCTCTTCACCCAGCTGGTCTTGCGTGAGTCGATGGAAGGCCAGCCGCACCTCAATGTTCCTTATCGAACTATTGGGCATCTTCCAACCGCCCATATTGCTGGAGCCCTGGGGTATTTCATCACACCCGCCGTTGCCGGGGGTACGGTCTATTGGATGCCGAGATTCAATATTGATGAGTTCATCGACTATTGCAAGAAGTATCAGGTTACCTTTTTAGCGACAGCGCCACCTGTCTATCATGCAGTCGTGCGGAGTAATCGTGTAACTGACCACTTCAAGACATTGATCCGTGCAGAGTCTGGTGCCGCCCCGCTCAGCAAGGAACTCCAGGAGCAGGCGGAGAAGAAGATTGGATGCAATATCAGTCAGCGGTGGGGGTTGACAGAGTCAACAGGCAGTGTGACAACGATGCCTTGGAATCAAATCGATAGCACAGGAAGCATTAGCCCCCTCCTCCCGAATACCAGGTTACGGCTTGTGGATGAGGACACCAAGGACGTAAAACAAGGAGATGAGGGAGAGATTATAATCATGGGCCCGATGGTCAGTCGGGGATATTACGAAAACCCGGAAGCAACGGCGGGCGCTTTCACCCAGGATGGCTGGTTCCGGACCGGAGATATTGGGCAGTGGAAGAACGGCAAAATCTACGTCGTTGACCGAAAGAAGGTAAGATCCCATATATTCCGTTCATCATTTCGGTGGCGGTCAAGCAGGCTAACCCATAATTAGGAGCTCATCAAGTACAAGGGGCTTCAGGTCTCCCCGGTAGAAGTAGAAGCATTCCTGCTCACCCACAATTCCGTGGCGGATGTTGCGGTAATCGGAGCCCCCGACCCTGATGCCCCTGGAAATGAGCTGCCTCGAGCCTACGTCGTGGTCCAGCCCGGAAAGCAAGTTTCGGAAGCAGAGCTAAAGGAATATGTCAAGGCTAATCTTGCGCGTCACAAACAACTCCGCGGCGGAGTTGTATTCATGGATGAGATCCCCAAAAGCGCTTCGGGTAAGATCCTGCGAAGGATCCTGAGGGACCAGGCGAAGAATTCGGCTGGACGCCCTGCTAAGCTATAGGTGATCTATGATAGAGAGCAAACCCTGGAAACTGTTAGACATTAGAATGCATCGGCCTAATAAATTATGCAATTTGGAACCATCAATTTGTAAACCGGGATCTCATAATATATTATTTTTTTAATGGATGTACCGACAAATGGAGAATAACCAAAGCGTGGATGGTCATTCGTCCAAGGGAAGACAAAGCAAGAGGAATTTGAAGCAATTAAAGTAGGTGAAGTCAATGAATGAGTAAAGTGATGGTTGCCGAGGAGGCCATGCCTGCGCTTACCTAATCGGCACTTCGTTCGCTGCCCTCACGAACTCCTCAACAGCTCCGAAACCCGCAACTTGCAGGGAACAAAAACTTCCCGACCTCTAAAATCCGCAATCACGCCTCAAAAATGCATACGACCCTGATCAGCTGCCCAGTGCGTACCGCTGTATTGGGCGGACGCATGCCCCTAACGGCCCTGACCCCGTTCGCCTACCCAACAAGCTCCTCTTCCCTCTATCATACGATCTCGCTGAAGCCCCAAGCACGAGCAGCCAGCACGACCACCACCGTCCCCCAATTTAACAAACTCACCCACCAGACCGCAACAACCCTCGCTACCTCTTCTCGCCGCCCCCAGACCGCGCTTTCCACCTCATGCCTTCTCCAGAGCACATCCGTGCGCGCCAATTCGACCGCCGCCCGGCAGGAGGCGGCTAAGCTGGACTGGGACTCGTTTTTCAAGCTTCGGGCCTCCCGTCGGAGATACACGCTTGCGTCCTCGATTGCCACGTCGCTAGCAAGCACCGTGATCGGAGTACAGGTCCTCTCGAGCCAGGATCTTGAGTCCCTCGGTGCCCAGGTGATGGGGTTGGACCCGTTCATCGTCTTGGGCATGGCTACGGCGGCGTGTGGAGCGGCGGGTTGGCTCATCGGGCCGTTTTTGGGGAATGCGATTTGGGGATTAGCCTATCGTCGGTACAGTACTGCTGTAGCGGTGGTGAGTCTTTTATCCTTTTCATTTTCCTCTGTTCCATATGGCGATATCCGTTTCTTATTTGATTAGCGCTAACATGCAAATACACAGAAAGAGAAAGAGTTCTTCGACAGGATCAGACGCTTCCGTGTTGACCCCTCCTCCAATTCGATTGCGAACCCCGTTCCGGATTACTATGGAGAAAAGATTGGTAGTGTGCAGGGTTATCGACAATGGCTGAAAGACCAGAGGGCGTATAACCGCAAGAGGCGCAGTTTCATTCTTTAGGCGTAATTTGAATTATACATGCACGATTATATCACGGAGTTTGCATGTTTCTCCTTCTTTGTTCATTTCATTTCCCCCCTCATACTCTCCCATAGGGGTATCGTCTCCGCTCGGTTTTTGATGGCGTCGTGCTCGCTGGCCTGTGATTGATTGTTCAATTATTCCTCCTACTGAGCCAACGAAAATAAATTTAGGATCAATTCCGTCCTACGATTTAAGCCCTAATTCTCCAAAGTATACCGCCAATGATGCCAAATTTTTCTTGAGAGGCTTGTTCAAGACAATTTTCAAATTATAAAGTGAATGACTATAGTTAAGATTGTAGCGGTTGTTTCGGAATTTGAATCAACAAACACAGGCTACATCGGTCAGTGACCCAAATAGCTTAAAAAAAGGTTCAATGGGTTGTCACCCAGCAATGAATGCCGCTTTAAGATGCATCACCGAAGACTTAGGTGTCTGGCATCTTAGGACGGAATTTAAGCAGAGCTGGTGAGCACCCACGAACTACCATCAGTAATCGTCTCCACGACTAATGATTTCTTTGTTCACCTCGCGCAGTAGGATAGTCTATTTTCACCAAGACTGTCAGCATAAGCTATTTTGGTTCCATAAAGGGCGAACGCACATGCTCAAATTGGGCCGAGTATGACCCCCTGACATCTATCAAGGGCGCGTAGGTCTCGACGATGTCATTCGCAACCAGATAATTCATCTACAGAATCAGTTAATAGAACATTCTCTTTTGTAGTGCCGTTGAAGAACATACGCCGGCTAGGTACCGTTCCATGCCGAGTCGGTCAAGGTATCGGCGGCAGAAAACAAGAGTTCCGAAATTTTCATTGATCGTCTTGTATAAGGATCTGGCGGAGGCCAATGGCAATGGCATACGAGCTGGGGCGTGATGGCTTTTCCCATAACCGTATATACCGACCTAATTTGGCGAGTCAGCAAATGTACTACTCCTCTAAGCCTAGGCTTCACCTACGTCATCAACGAGGTAACCGCGTCCAGTGGTCCCGAACGTCTCTATGGCAAAGATTTCGCCCTCCTCCATCTTGGTTTGATCCGAATTCTTGATGAATGGAATCGACTTCCCACCGTGGATCTGGTAATGTTTGATGTTGTGGCCCGTGATATTTCGCACCGCCTTGACAGGGAACGTCTTGCCACGAATCTCGACTTCGTAGCTCTCCATGGCCTCCTGAATGGCAGCACTAACATCGGAAATACGAACATCGATACCAGCATTCTAAATCGTATTAGCTGTGCCCGAAGCGCTTTTGAGCCAAGGAATATAAAGATTTGCCCACCCTGATACCAGTGTTGGTCGCGTCCTTGACCGCAGCAAGCAGATTGTCATAGGTAGGGTCGAAACTCATCGTGAACGCACTATCAACAATCCATCCGTTGATGTGGACCCCGAAATCAACCTTCATCACATCCTCATACTTCAAAACAATTTCCTTCTGACCAGGGTTTGGGGTAAAATGCGCCACACAATTGTTCAACGACAGACCCGTTGGAAACCCCAACCCAGCCCGGAGACTGTCACCAGGCTCCAAGCCAGGATGACCGAGGAGCGCTCGCACACCGTCGTCAATCCCCACTGCAATTTCCGTGAGAGTCATACCGGGCTTAACAGTCTCCTGGGTCCATTTCCGAACCTGACGATGGACCTCCGCGGCCTTACGGTAATCATTCAGGAAAGTCTCATCCTCTAAATGCTGGCGCTCCAGATAACGGATTTCATCCGCGGCGGTGCGAGAGGTGTTCTCAACCTGGGAGCTGTAGGCCTGGAACTCACCGCTCGGGTACTGGCCAGAGGGAAAGAGATCGGCTAAGGGCACTCTCGGAGGAGACGATTGCTTCCCCGATGTGGATTTACTTTTGGACTTCTTCTTCTTCTTAGATCGTTTCTTCTTTTTCTGCGGGCTATCGTTGCCAGTTGGGGCGGTCAACGAAACTTGATCCGCGTCGCCGTCGCCTTCCCCTTCATCACTGCTCCCGACGACACCATCTCCATCCGTTGCGAAATGCGCACCTCGTGGCATCCCTCCGCCAGAGCGTGGCTTAGTCGCGTCATTTGGGCTGCCTGTGGAGAACAGTCAACGCCTCTCATCAGGGAAAATGGCGGCGACAATCTTACCATTGCCCTTTTGGTGCTCGTTTTCAGGAGTTTTTGAGCCCATCCCGACATGAACGCTAGTTACGATCCTTAGTGGACTTTGGAGATCGGCAAAGTGATATCTGTTCCTGCACGAGTGGAGTGTTGGATGGGTGCTTCCATCTACTCACACGAGCCGGGAAC
Organism: Aspergillus biplanus; assembly: GCA_027569045.1. NCBI lineage: Eukaryota > Fungi > Ascomycota > Eurotiomycetes > Eurotiales > Aspergillaceae > Aspergillus > Aspergillus biplanus. Next base: position 647,621 of record JAPDEJ010000017.1, read on the forward strand.
CTCTGATCATCCCCGCATTCCACGTGACTTAATCATTTGATTATATAATTGGCTTACAATGGAGGAAAACATTTCCCCCATAGAGTTTTCCCTTGGTTTGTTGATATTAATATCAGTGACTCAAGAATATTTAATTGAGAACTATAAGTATCCAGAGGGAGGCCACTGTAGTCTAAATCATCTCGCATTACCAAATCTCATCGCATACACTAGTAACCCGGTAAAGATGAGCGTTCCTCATCTCTCTTGAATTTGTGTGGATAAATCCAAATCGAAAGTCTTAAATCTTGGCTATATCTTGGCCAGATTGGATAGTTATCAAGGTAGTCAGTCACAAGACAGCAAGCACTAAGCAAGATATCAGATCTAAACCCCTCGGAACTGCAGGAGACGAGTTCGCTTGTCAACCTCGGCAAAATCTGGTGGTGCTTGAGAAACAATCGGGGGAGTGGGGCAGGAAAGGCAGAAAGAATTTTTGCATTTAAGCATGGCGGAGACACTTGGCAATCGCAATGCTGGAATGGCAAAGACCCTGAAATTCTTTTCCATGCGGTTCTTCATGTTCAGAGGAGCACATTATTTAAAAAGAGATCCCAGATTCATTCATCCAAGCCGCTTGTTGTGAAGCGAACCAACCCCACGAGAATTACCATGCTGGACCTAATACGAAGGCGCCGGATCCATGGCCGGCCAAAGTTTTTGGCTTATCAGGAGAGAGCAAGAGAAACCTTGAAAGCCACAAACTCCTGGCACAAAGCCAAATGGAGACTCGTGGAGAAAAGCTGGGCCATCCAATCATCGCGATCTTTCCCCAGCTAGTTGGCCGCATCGCTGCTTTTTTGTGGCCCCTAAGCCACTTCTGCTTAGGTACGAGTGGAAGCTGGCCTTCCGGGCGCCGTCCGGCTGTCTGGCAACTGGACACAGAGCGAGAAATAATAGTAATCGTAATTATAATTTAGTCTGATGGGGCTAAGGGGCGCAATCCGAGGGTTTGGGATCACTTTCACTCCAACTGACCTCCATTCTCCCTCCACTTCCCCCTCCTTTCTCCTTTTGATCATGGTTGGGAGGTAGAGTAGTCCTGATATTCCTCCACGCTCCAAAAAATGCGCACAGCCAGATGACAAATGATTTCTTTCACCAAAAAGCAGAGGCTTCTCCTAGTTGCCTTTGCCATATTCTATTTTTTGCTCTTCCTACTGTACCGCTATCGCTCCGCCCGGGATCCAGGGTCTTATTTCTTCCAACCTACAGAAGGATACCGACCACTCCACAGCCTTCGACGCATCGATGAGTCCTTAGAATATCTATCGGCCTTCAACCAGTCAGTGTTGGACCCGGAATCTTCTCCTCGGAAGTCAGCCGTCGCAGATGAAATGGCCTCCATCTGTGTTGGCGCTGTCACGGTGAAACGCCCCATACAACAGAACATCGATACCACTATCGCCTCTCTCCTCGACAACTTATCTCCCGAAGAACGCTCTACTTTGACCATCCATGTGCTTTTTGCGCTTTCATCCCCATCAGAACACCCAGACTTCAACTATCCGTGGGTCTCAAATGTCATCGATCGCGTACTTACCTATGAACAGGTCGGTGTGCCTGTGGCGAGCATCGAGAAGCTGGAGAAAACGAATGATGTGGCGCGAAAATCCCTGGTTGACTATCGCTCGGTCCTCAAGTCCTGCTACGATGACACCAACGCTCCTTGGATCTTAATGCTGGAGGATGATGTTGTCGCACAGCGTACCTGGTATAGGCACACGATGGAAAGTTTACAGACTATTGAGAGTTGGAAGGGTCGCGGGTCGATTAAAGACTGGATATATGTCCGTCTCTTTTACACGGAGAAATTTCTCGGGTGGAACTCAGAGGATTGGCCCATTTACACGGTTTGCAGCGTTGGTCTGGTTTCTATGGTTGCATTCACAGGCGTGATGGGACGTCGCGCGGTCCGCCCGATGCAAGGAATTTTGACAAACTCCTTTTTGGCAGTTGTCTGCCTTGTATACGTCCCTCTGATTATCGTCCTTTTTTTCCTGGCTGGCCGGGTAACGATGCTTCCCATGAACCCAGGTGTCCATCTAATGAACGGGCACGGGTGCTGCTCGCAAGCACTCCTCTTCCCCCGGGCGAGCGTTCCTCCTCTCATAGATTATCTTGAACAGTTGCGGTTAACGAAACCCAAGCCAATAGACAGCGCAGTAGAGACATTGGCTATGTTCCTTGAACTCGACAGACTCGCCATCGTGCCCTCTCAGATGCAGCATGTCGGCGCTGCCTCCTACAAGGAAAACCGGCAGCAGTATCAACTACATGGGCCACACCAGGTGCAGGGCGCCCATGGGGTATGGAGTATGGGTTTCGAGGAGGCGTATGATGAGTAATGATTTTGTATATAATATACCTTGGCTTTGATTTTCAATCGCGCGCTAACCTTGGTAGTGGGAATATAACGTAGCAGAGTCTGCATGACTTCGCACGATCTCTCCTTCGCCTTCGCCTTTTTTTTTAAAAAAAAAAAAAAAAAAAAAAAATGAACTTGAATTTCTTGATTGTGCGATAGGAACCGTGCAGTTCCTGTCAAATGATCTCAAGCCGGTTCTTTCAATGACTGAACGTTTGCTGTTGGTTAGTCTTCGTACCCACCCAAATCGCCACGCCCAAAACTGCGCCAATATTGGTGCTATCGATCCCAGGAGGTGACACGATCCGATGAAAAACGTGAAAGGAGATAAAAAGAGCTCAAGGGTAGAGGAATAAGATTAATAATTCCTCTCACAAGCTAGAAACCAGCTATCTTATCGGACCGGGATTTCAAGGGGAGGTGAAGGTGAGCTAGAGGGCATCTCCACATGGAAGCTCCGAACTCCCAAAGAGGTCAAACCAATTGGCTGGCCGATCAAGATGAAGTGATCCTGAGGAACGTTCCATGGCTCGCGCCGGGACGATGACAGGAGTTGCCGAAAAAATGGGTTCATGTCATTGAAAAGGAAAAAGTTTCCCCGTCAAACCAACAGGGCGGATTGAGGGGAAGGAACACTGAACCCAGGCCAATGTTTGTGCTTATCCAGGCCATATGCGGCTAAACGTAATGATAACTCGTAAGGCCGAGAATGCAAGGGCTTGGAACGATGGGTCTACCACCATTGGGCTAGAACCGCGGGGGATCCGGCAGGAGGACCGTGATTGTGTAGTGGGGAAAGAAACGCCCGGCGAAGACAAAGAAAGTGAGTAAAATGGAGATAAGGCATAGGGGGCCGTTTTTGATAGAGAGCAAGAGCAATCATATAAGATCTGAAGATAGAAACACCAACAGACTTGAAGTGCAGTTGAGATCACCGACAAATTCTTTTGAGGGGAAACCACAAGCACCTCATTTCTTCCTGCTCGTTTCCCTCCCCCCTCCAGATTTCCAGGGAATTATTTCTGAGTAAGTGCCACAACCAGTAGTTAGCTCAAAATTAATCAAAACCAAACCAAAAAAAAAGGAAGAGCGAGGAGCTCCTCTAAAGAGGGGTGTTCGTTGAGTGTGTGGATGGATCCCGGCCACGGGGTCGAGTCAGTCACTCACCTCTCAGAGTTTTCCCTCGCCACAGCCTGACCCAAGATCACATCACTCACCGCGATTCCTTTGTTGACTTCCCTTTCCTCCTCCAGGGCGTTCTGAAAAAAAATTAGATATATATATATTTTTTTCCTTTGTCGCATATTCTTTCTCTTTTTCTCCGCCTCCCTTTCACCAACGCCGGCTTTTTTCCTGATTATTTGCGCTTCCGATCTATTCACTCTCTCCACCAAACAATCACCATGAGCGGGGGAGCTCCTCGAAACGTTTCCCACGGCCGTGGAGGCGCTGGTAAGTCCCCCAGTTTTTTTTAGCAAAAGCCCCGGTGCTGGTTTTCGCTTGAATAGTTATCGAGGAGGGTAGAAACTGACTTCATTATTGCTTGCGGTCGCAGGTAACATCTATTCCGGTGAAACTCGCACCACGCCCCAAGATCTCATTACCCCAACCATCAAGCAAGACGTCTACACAACCGGTCGCGGAGGCTCCGGGAACATGGTGCAGAATAATCCCGACCGACCGGAGATTGCGCGTGAAAGACAGGACGTGGAGCTGCCACCAGTTCGCCTCGAAGAAGCTCCCCATCACACCGGACGTGGTACGACCCTCAGTTCATTCCGATCTATCCCCCAGAGCCAGTGTTTCGGTTGCAGCTGGTGAACGCTTTGCAAAACCAGATAAAGAGCATCGCAAAGTTATCGGAATAATATGCGCTAACCATATTTCATTTAGGTGGCGCCGCAAATGCTTATATCCCCAACCCAGAGGAGGAAAAGAAAGCGCGCGAGCATGACGAACAGTTGCGACGAGTTTATACGGCCTCGGCTCGCGATCGATCGAGAGATGTCGAGGAAGGTGGTGCGGAGCGTGGCCGGACCTCGTCGTCGAGTTGATTGTCCTTTTAGGCGGCGCAGAGCTTCCCTCGTAATTTTTGGTGTTTATCAGTTTCCATTTCGCTGGCTTTCTCCAGTACCCTTCCCCTTTTTTTGTCATTGCATTATGTTGGTCCTCTTGGGGGAAACCAGGCAGGATCGAGTCCTGGGCACCAGTTTCCCCCCTGGTAAAAGAGACGGGGCGGGGCCGATATGTATATCTTTGTTAAGATGATTTTGTTCCTGGTGACATCTTCGACATCACGGGTCCCTTTAATAAGTGGGTTAGACGAATTAATTTCATGCCGAAATTTTGTTAGTTTTCTTTCTTGGTCTTCCATATTTTTCAGTCTTGTGTTCTGGGTTTGGTTGTGTAATTCAAAGATGCAAAAGGACGGTGCCACGTCAGGTAGCCTGATTTTTCCATGGTGTTGTATCCCAATTTTCTTTGTCGTTGGATGGGGCTTTGCACTATGCTCGCTGGGGTGACGCTGTGGGTGTGTCTTTCAAGCCAGGGCCCAGGACTGACCTGGCTTATAAGGTTGGGTATCCGGACGGCATCACTGCACGGGCACTAACCACACCTCCAATGAGATCCCACAGGCTTATCAAGTCTCATAATTTCTTTTTCCCCCCCTCTATGACCAACCTTACTCCAGAACGAATGACTATTATGCTTATGTACAGTTATGATAAAGGGCCGAGAGAAGTTCCAGATTCTTCTAGTTTTGCATGGTCTATCACGAGTTGGCAGGGAACAACAACCTTGCCTCCAACTCGTACAAATCAAAATTGGCCACAGGTCTGTGGGCGCTACCCACCAGTTTAACGAATAGAAGACACCACCCCTTGCTCATATCCCTATTGCCCTTGCTCATATCCTCATTGGGAAGGCGCTGTCCACAAGCACATGATCCTGAGATGGGTTCCGGGTTCAAGGATGCTCCTAGTTCTGTGTCCGCCTTTAAAACACCACTCATTACCCTGGCTCGATTCTTAATAGAGCCAAGGGTGGATATATGAAGCGACAAAGGAACAGATTTGAAGGGCGGAGTGAGAGGGGTAAACCCAGCCTCCGTCCGAAACGCTCTCAAAGGTTTGAAACATTTGAAGCCCTGAGACAGAGTAACAGGTTGGTTGGTATCTCAGTTATCAAATTAATTATAAAGGCACGCCTCCTGGTGGATAAGTACGTCTGTAGTGTCGTCTATATGAGATGGGTGTATGGCCCATAAATCAAGAAAGAATATTCTGCTTGATCATATTGGAGGGAGGTAGCAGCCTGTCGCATCTAGAGCCCAGCTGATCGAGTTTCTCCCCTCTTCATCCAGATGCTGCCCGATATCTCGTATCAATCGAGCTCCCCATTCACCCATCCACCAATGTCGTCGTAACGAGTGCATGATCACCGCATAATGGGCGACAATTACCAAAGCTAACGGTTGGCGCTGTTTCAAAAAATCTATGTACCTCGACGGGACCTCGAATATCCACTGAAATGCGACAATCATCGTCTCGCCTCCTCTTGCAACTCTGTCTAAGGAGTGACCCAGGTGTTTTATGGTGCTGTCGTAGACTTCCTTTTCGTGCTCAGGATTCTGGCGGGCCAGGTTTGCGTTCAACCGCACGAGCGACATTATCGCCAGTCGAGAGGTATCCGGCATCTTGGGGTCGTAGTTGTTGTCGCATTGCAGTAACGGTCCAAGCTCACCCGTTCCCACCAAGTCGAGAATATTGGCCAATGCGTCTATGGACTCCCTTGTAGATTGGAAGACCTCGTATAGCTCATCTAGCGCGCTGCGGTCTGGGGAGGACCCCATCGTCTCGGGAAGAGCAAAAGAAAATATCATCATTATGCTGGATACAGTGAAAGCAGCATTAGAATGGTAATGCTTGACAGTACCCGATACCTGTGTGAGACCGAGAAGGGCCTGCCTGCGGTGAGCTTTGGAGGCCGTGATGTAGTGATCCTTGGTGTCTCCTTTGCTTGTGAATGCTAGGTGGAGCGCTGAGAGGGCAAGGATTCCATGCATTAAGAAAGGATGTTGCATAGCTTCTCGCGGAACGACAGCTTGCCAGATGCATTCCACGGCACTATTCCGCGAGACAGATCGGTATGTAGTGGTACACCACTGCATCATCAACTCTAAGTCCTGGATATTAAGTTCCCGGGTGGGGGATCCGGGAATAGTTGATTCCATAAGATCTTGGTACTGGGATAAGAACGCAGGCTCAACAAGGGACGGTGACGCTTTCGCTGGCGACGGACCAGACGGCGTAGACGAACGAGATCTAATCTTTGACCAGGCCAGCGGAGTGAGCGAGCGGACGTAATACTCGCATACTAGGTTGCGGTTATGACAGTGGGAGCATTGAGGTTGTTGTCTCCCACACTTTTTGTAAGAACCAGTCAGCACTTGCACATGGGGAAAGTATTATTGTGAAAGGATGGTTCTGGGTAGGGGTTGGGGGTGGGTCGCTGTTTATACAGGTGTCATCAGAGGAGGAGATTGTGAAGTACCCGATAGAGGCACCTACCCCGACACCATCCAAGTGTTGCAGTAGCGGGAAATAGAGCAAGTAGAAGAGAAAAAAAAAAATAGAAAAGTGAAAAAAGCCAAGAGAATGAGATTCAAGAAATCAAGAAAATTAAAACAAAGTTCGAAAATAATAATAATGAAAAAGGCATAAGAATTGCACCGGCATCGAACTAAGAATCCCTGTCTTACCTTGATTCGCCTGTTCTTGCATTCGACACAGCCATTCCTAGTGGCGGTCTTGCAATCTCGTCGGGATAGCATCCCTCGGGTCGAGTTTCAAAACGGGAGCGCGAAAAGGAGGGATGTCGCGGGCTCAAATGAAAGAAATTGGTGGTTCATGCAACGGGAGCCAGAAACCACATTTATCGTGCTTTTCCAGCGGTAACATCTTCTGACCACGCCTCTGATGAAACTTCTGCCAAAGTCTTGTTTATCTCATCGAACTTCAAGCCGCTCTCTTAACTCTTTCCCACCTCGAGGCTGTCAAGAAACTGTCTGCTATTTAACTAATCTATTTGACTTCCTTTCCCTCCTTCCTCCACCCCAAAGTGGACACCCAACGAGCTAACGATAGATCAATGCTGCAGTGGGGCAGGAGCCTATCCCTCTTGTGCTCCGTACTGCAGCCAGAACTATTAATGCTGGCTCCCCTCCTTTTTAACGTCATTACGAAATCAGTAAATGCTTTGCGACTCTTCGGGCCCTCGCGACCCTAACGCACGGTGCTTTGATGCTTATTGTTGGACCGATGCGCTCGACGCCCCAACGCACCACATCAATGGGTACAGACACTATGCAGTATAAGGGCAAAATGCTGGGAGTGATTGGCATAATTATTGGGAGGAAGGATCGATGGTCAGACTACAATGTCCAGACTAGGAAAAAGGTGTGAAGAAAGGATTTGCTTCTTCTTTTTCCTCTGGATGAAGGAGATTGATACCTTCCCTTTCTTTGTTTCTTTCGGAGCCCCTGATGGCTGCCACCAAGAACAGCCGAATTCTGCCAGCAACTACAGAGAGTCTGGGTCATCGAAATTTAGACCTCAAAGTCCACGGCGCTATTATTAAATACAGAACCTAATCCTGCTCAATAGTGTTTGGGGCTCAGCCTGAGGATTATCGGGCACAGACGCCCACCGGGGCGATCATCCTCATCCATCCCCCTGAAGATTTTACTCCGGAGCACTCCAACGTACTCAGTTCCCACCGAAGGAAAGGAAAATGCAAGAGAGCGAATAGGGAGGATAAATCCCGAGAAATCAAAATGGACCAGTCAAGAAGTACGAGAACCTCAACAAAACCATCACACCACAACCTCAAATCTCCGGCATGAAAAGACCGGGAAGATTACGTGACGCCGCAAGTGCTTGTCAGTTATCCATCAATTGGCTTTGATCCATCCTCGTCATGCCGTCTTTGGGAGTTCGGACAAATCACTGCTCGGGGTTCGAGCTCATTCATTTTCCAAGGTTTGGGACCGCCAACCAAACCTAAAAGTCAAAACTCATCAGGAGCTGCGCTATCCTTCTTGGGGAATGGAGCGAGGTGTCTTTGGGTCCACGAAAACCCTGCTTTTACCTTTTTAGGCAATAAGTATTCTTGGTCATGATATCCCCCCTGATTGGCTCAGTCTGTCCCCCAATCCAAGCAAGCAATGGGGCTCCACCATCCCGGATCAGATCCTCGAAGTACCAGTCTCTCGGAACATCAATATTTTCTTCGATGGTCAACCCTCGAAAAAAGATCCTCTTGCCTTCGAGACGTTTCCCCACGGACCGTTAGGCTGGAAGTTATTTTATTCTATTTTTTTTATTCCAACTTTAATTTCCCCTCTAGTTTCGGGGTGGCGGGTATTGACAGGCATCCTCAAAGCCCCTTCCGCAGCCCCCTTCATTTTGGCCCTTCTCCTCCCTGAGTTGGTAAAGACTAGGCCACCAGCACCGAGGGCCAGTCCAGCTCTTTTTCTATTTGTGGGAACTTTGTGCGATTGGTGAAAGCTGTCCAATGGGCACTCCCGTCCTTCAACCCTCGTGCTCGCTCTTCCTTGTACAAATAAAATTATTCATGACAATGACATATCTGGATTGAGGAATATAAGGGCCACTACTCGGGCCATACACACAAAGTGGTAGGGCTTCAAATATTACTGTAAGTTTTGACCATAATATTCGATCGTTGGCTGTGCCACACGCGTCATCTTTAATCTTGTACATAACTAGTCTCAGGGCTGACATTTAGCAGCTTTGGCCTCGGCCCCCAATTTACCAGCGAGTCATTCTCACAAGTACGAAATGGTTGATGTGCGGTGCCAGCCTATGATTGCTCCCAACACTTACCCAAAATGTGATATGGATCTCTCGATCTCCCCTTGGAAATAGGCAAGTCTCCACCCGGCTGCGGTAGAATAATTTCGTTCCTCTGTGGAGTTTTACTGAAACTAGTAATGACAGCAATGTTAATCACCAACCATTGAACTTTTCATGAAACGAGTTAGCCCAACGATCATCCTTCATTGTACGACTATAGCCATTGCTCGAGAGCGGAAGGAAAACAGACTTACCCAACTGCCCCAAAGCTGCCATCTCGGCATTCCAAGTAGGGAAATGAGCGCAGCCCGCCTAATCGACCCACAACACCATCGTTGATTGAGATCTGGTGGTGTCGTTGTGAGTCCAACTCCACCTTGTCCGTTTCGAAATCGGAAGGACGCAACTAGCTCAATATTTTTAGATGGGCCCGGTCACTGCTCGTCTCCAAGATCCTATTTTCGGTAGCAGCCAAATGTTGTACCCACCGCGCCCACCACCATCAGATGAACGGGGCACCGGAGCTCGGCTATCCATAGTTCAGGGGACGCCAAAAACCCACTTGGCCTGGGGGCACGATATGATTCTTTGCTTCGATAATTGCCCGATATCTATCTATACTCTTGGCTCGACCCTTGGGCTCCCTGATAGCGAGCCGATGGGCCTTATCGACAATAAGAATGTCCATGTAAATTTCATAATTTGTTTTCGGGGTTCAAGAGGTGCCCAGCCATCATAAAAAAGAACCTGAAAAAGGGGAGTAAGTACCTCCGGTCAGACTTAATCTTCGTCCCAGTTGGAGCCCGAAACAGCAAACATCGTGGTCATCATCATGCTCATGACCTAATTCAGCCCATTTGAACCGAATACCCGCTCCTTCCATGTCCAGCGAGGAAACAGGAACCAGCCAGCCAGTATGCGGAGCGGATCCTGGTGAGAAAAAGGGTTGGCCTCACACGCCCCACACAGCTTTGCGAGGATTTTCCCGTTCTCTATGGTTTATCCCCACAAAACTAGATAAGCTCGTCTAACTTGATAGAGTAGATGTCAAATAATCAAGATTCAGCAGAGGTCAATATTTGCCGTTCGCAAATCATGACAATCCCTTGGCGAACCCGAGCCAAACTTTACGGCAGCGGAGTTGGCCCCTGCTGGTTAGATTGCCCATTTTTAAATTTCAGCCTCGACCTAACAGACCGTCATAGATTCGACGCATCAACGGCCAATCCTCATAAAAGTCCCTATTTGATGCTTCCCCTAAAAAACGCAACCCTCGTTGGGAATGCAGAAATACGGGCCCCGTATCAACCTCAGGCATGCAGACAATAGAGCGGTTACTCCGCATTCTGACTCAATCGAGGGATTGATTTTAAAAATCATTCCCAGTCAAGGACTGGATTAAGAGCACACGCATTTTCCGAAAGAAGTATACCGAAGGATCACACACGAATCTCCGGCCCGTAGCTTCACAAGAGTACTCAAGTCGATCATACAATGAGTGTCTGCGGGGTACCCATTTCCGAAAAGGGTAATAGAGGAAGTCCAGAGCAGCATCCTAACATGTGATCCATGTCGACTCTGCACCAAGGTGTTGTTGCCCATAGATTGCGGACTATCTTTCATTATCATTGTTCTTTTTACGGGCACCGTTCTTTTCTTAGCCGAATTGCTCATATACTTGTTTAGTATTAGTGATTCCTGCTTATTCCGGCTCTGGTCAAGCGGAGAACGAATCTGGCCCAGGATTTGAAACCGGGTTAGATGACGGTGGGGAATGGTCTTCGCTAGCAACTCCCCCTATCAAATTGGTCGTAGATAGACGGCCAAGAGTTCCCGGAACCCGGGCCTGAGCGGATTCTGATACGGCCAGTTATCCCATAACATAGCTATAGGCCGAGTAGAACCGTACATCCGAGGGCATGTGTGGGACCATGATTATCCTTCTTAGGAACTGCACTTGTTTCAGGTCCAGATCCTGGATTCCCGGCAATGCCTTGTGAGCAATCAGCGTATCCAGATGCACAAAGGCTCAGAGAATATGGCCCCTCCTGACTTATCAAATATGTTGTCAATGATCTAGTGCCGGTATCCTCCTCTCTATCCGGCCAGATATAGAAAGAAATACAGACGAAAGGACATTTTATCTCACCAGCTAGCATCATTAGGCATCATGGCCCTAGTGCCCATTCTTTTTATCCAGGACCATATACAATTAAACCTTGAGTAGCGTATACCTCCGTTACCGAGCCAGAGTGCTCCAGCCTAGTACCTCACCTACTAGTAAGGAGTGGGGTCAGTACAAGTGACTGGCCAAGGTATAATTTGGAGCTAAATTATCCCGTCGGGCTTACTTGTCAAGATATATCACCAGTGGGCGTATTCCAGCAGGCGTTTGCTCTTGCAGGTGGTCAGACTTGGTAGGTAGAGATTATATGAGAAAGCCTTACTATTCTTCGGAAAAAGGGAGAAAAAAAAAGTGCCAGCACGACAAAGCCCGGCGTATATGTAATGGGATATGTAAGTGCATGCGAGATCAATTACACACTGAATGGAGAAAACCATCCCCTCGCTATCATAAATATGGTCAAAGAAACGCTCTAATTCACAGCGAATTGAAAATCTACCGTCATTTATAGGGAAGACTGTTGTACAGCACACAATGTTCATTATAGTTGTAAACACCGATTGGGCCCCCTCAGTGCTAGCAAGGCGAAGTGACTTCCCAAAGTCGGCCGCGCACGAAACCGGAAGGACTCACCGGCGGCACCTCCAGGACTATCACTATCACTGACCCAATAGCGGTCTGAAAAAGGGGCCCGATTTAGTCCATTCGAAATATATGCGTGCATGTCGGAAATGAACATTGTCCGCGTTTGCCCACCGACTGTAGCCGCCCCAAAGCCTTGCCAATTAGTCTGGCCCCAATCAAGGTTACCGGCAAGTGCCAAGCCAGCGGGTTTGCGCACCGTAGGATAAAATTGGCTCGTGGCGTTGTAAGCTTCTTCCGGGAAAAGGCCAAGATCGAAGAGCATATCGGCATAGTGATTATATACTAGGAACCAAGTTGGGGACCCATATTGTATGGTGAAATAGGTGCCGTCTGGATCGGTCCCGAGACGGCCGTTGTAAAGCGAATCTGCAATTTGCTTTCCTGCGCACGTATACTCGTCCTGAGAGGTTAGGTGACCATAGCATGCCAACCCACTTGCAGCCTTCATCGCCAAGTTCGTTTGGTTGGCGATTTCCCCAAGCGCATCATTAAGAGACAACTGCGCCTCAGGGTACATTCCATGCGTTTGCAAGTAATCAGCGTACCGCTTTAACAATGGCTGGTATTTTTCCAAGATAACGTTACTGCCGGTCGCAAGTTGATGGGCATAGGCCATGATAAGAATATTTCCGTTTTCTTCGATTGGCATCTCCTCACCCTCTGGGTTGTGCCCGGTTGCGTTAGGATAATGCATCCCGAGGTCGTGGACTGCATAAACCTTCGTGTAGGCGCTACTGCTCATATATTCAAAAACGGGCTTCAATAAAAGCCAAATGTAGTCGGGGGTAACCGTATATAAGACAGGGAACGTGGCATAGATAACATCTACTGTATTGATGTTACCATTACTAGAAATCTCTTTAATGAACGCGCGAGCATCGGTCACGTCGAGCGTGTGATTGGGGATAGTCAGCTCGATTCCACCATAGATCTGACGCAGGGAGAGCGCCAGTATGTCCGCATAGTCGGTCCCATAAGACAATTCACCTTCCCTCTGAATCAGATAATCAATTTTGGTAGCCTCGATCGACGCGGCGAGATAGTCATCAAGAAAGAAGGAGACAGCAGACGCGATATCGGGGAAAGTTCCTCTATAGTAACCGGTCTGCACATTTCCCAAGAAATCAATTACCTCCTGACGGACGTGGCCAATGGCGAATGTGACGGAGCTTTTCCCTTTGACCCTGCCCAAATCATGCGCAAATCCGACCACGTCCCCGAATGCGCAGCCCTCATGAGAGCCACCTAGAACTCCGTTGGTGACGAATTCAGAACGGACAGCACAAAGTGCCCCAGAGGCTGCTGAAAGAGTACTCTGAGAAGGGCGGGTGGCATAGACTGTATCTCCCCAAAGAGCTTGGTTCTGCGTGTTTTGGGAAAATGTTGCGCCCCCAACTGGTTTAAGCTGATATAGAGAGGTCGTAGGTTCTTTCGAGAATGTACAAGTCGCATTTTCTTCCAAACCCGTCCACGAAGCATCGATATCCGAGTATATCTGCACTTCAGATCCAATAAGAGAATCGCTATCTACGGATATTTTCAAATAGGCGAAAGGTAAAGATTGCCGTAGGAGACTGCTTGGAGAAACAGGAGACAAAAATTCAAGGGTGAATGTACTCGAGCCGGCGGCTAATTCAAACAAAGTCCGGGTAGAGGTGAAGCTCGCACCCATCACGGCTGCAGCTGTGACATTCTCGAGAGCATTAGGCACACCGAACAAACTATATGCCTGGCCATTAACCCGGGCAATGACAGACCACGTCAGGTCATTGCCAAACCAGAATTTTGGAGAGCTTGAAGGCAGGCTCGACGCCAAATCCCCCGGAAGCCAGCCTGTGTCTCATAGTAAGAAAGGGGAGTTTTCGAACCAGTGAAAGGGCGCTTGATGAATACTTCAGCTGGGGTGGGGGAGGGGGGACACAGCAGAGCTAATTGGACTAACTAGAGAGGTATGGATTGCGTACGGCCAGTGGGTAGGCCGGAGGAAGTATAGGAGAAAATGTCGCCGCCAAAACAATCCGCAAAAGGAGAGAAATCCAGACTGCGCATTGGAGCAGCGGGTTGGCAGGGGCATAACCCATGGTTGCAAGCTTTCAACAGAGGCTCAGAGACAACCAAACGAATCCAACACTCACTTATTATATGAGAGGCGAAAGAAAAATAGGGGGGACCTCCGCCCAAATATGCTTCCGAGGGAAGAGGATGCTCCAATACACTCCCGCATTCTCGTTGGCCTTGACCAGGCATGTTCGAGATGCCACATGTTTGGACAAAGAAGAAACAGGGGAGGGAAGCAAAAAAAGAAAAGAAAAAGAGGGGGCAGCGAGAAAATCATCCATGATCAACCACTCAAGTGCACAAGAGATTGCTGAAAAACGTGAGCTGGTTCTCATGTGAGTGGAGCCTAGGTATTCTGGGGGAGTTGTCCATAACATAAGGCAAGCAAGAAGGGTGAGAGGAACAAATCAAAAGTAACAAACAAGTGACAAAAACACCTGCTATCCATTCCTTTCACCCCAGCAGCTATCCTCCACTTTACTCGAAGTGCTTGGATCCATTCATCCTCGGACTCGACACACCTCTTTCTATCAAATATGCAGTGAAATATGCGCATCCCTAATCGACTGCATTCCTCGGGGCCAGGGATTCTATGCCATCTCAGTCCTTCCGCCAGATATCGTGGAATGAAAACTCAGAGCTCCATTCAACCCGCCAATCTTATCGCCGAGTTTAACACCAATTATTTCACCCTTTCCCCTTCTTGGGTCCCTGTGCTTTTTCCCCGTTCCTTTTTCCTTTCCCTGGTCGCCTTGGATTTGGAAAGGATCATAAAAGAGAATACCATGACCCAACAACCGCCAGCCGGTGATTCATCAGTTTTAAATCCAGCTGCAGGCACAATGCCGGAATATCGAGATGGTGCCAAAAATTGAACAAATTGAAAAACGTGTGGATATCGACTCTTTGCCCCTATTATTCTTCCTCTGGAGGTACAATGAGCTGTCTCACCGGAACTAGTGAAGCTTACCTCAACTCTTCCCAGCTTCCTCGCTCTCTTTGTTTTAAAACTTACGCGATCTCCGACCCAACCAGATTATCGCACAGACGACCTGCCAGTTTCCTCAAAATTCATTTTTTACAGCGTACATCCTGAACTCATATGGTCACATAAAAGGAGACAAAGCTCCAATCCTGATCCTACGGTTGCTCTGAATTTCTCCGGAGAGGAGAGCAAATTCCCGAGGAGCCAACAACCGATGCATCTTGTGATGACCAACTCCATACAACGAATGCCACGACTGCCGTCCGAGGTAGTCGCCTGGACCGTGGAAATATTTCAGCGCCCGCTTGATTCTCAATTGCGTATGCGCCCCCGTTTCATTGCAAGGGTATTTCGAGGAACAAAATGCTGTCTGTTGTTTACTTTTTGTGCAGTATTTCGCAGCAAGCCACGCGCCGATCTGACTGTATCGAAGCCAATTACCCAGACTGAATCAGGGAAGCTGAAGAAGTAGCGCTCGGGCTCCTAAATGAGCCCTATACTCCATATAATGATAGCCTATGTGCTTCCGTCCGCCCCTCAACTATTTTAAATTCCAATAACTCGCAATTACTTCATGCGTTCTAGGTAAGCATTATAACCACCTACTAATTCTATGGCTCAGTGCATCAAATCTACGGTGTGACGCAACGCCAACTTTGCGTCTCTAAACTTACTGTCAGAGTGGTGGCTGCAAAACACAATATCCTCTATTAGCATAAAAATATGCAAAGGCGAGATATATCAAGAAATTTGAAAAGGACTCGCAAAATCCCTGACGGCTTCAGGATCAAGTCTCGTTTGAACAAACAGAGACTTGGTCTTCCCGCCTTAGAGCACTACAGCGGACTATTAGTGGCACTCCGACAAAACATTAATTCATTTCAATTCTTCTACTGCTCATCTAATTTAGTTGTTTACTAATTTTTTATTTCTTAATAAAATAGCTATATATGGAAAGGTACGCCTCTTTCTCTTTATCTAATAATTATCTACTTCATTTTCTTCGCTTGAATTGCTAAAATTGCTAAAATTGTTGTTTATATTGTGTCCTTATAATATCTAGAAGGCATATTAATTTCGAGCCTGTTGATCCTAAGATTTACTGAAATATCATGTTATAAAGACTACCCCTTTTAGCATAGTAGCACTTTTGATCTGAAAAAGGTCTACAGGGCCATTTAAAGATGACATTATCAAGCTAAAATAGGCATTTTGCCGGTAAAAAGCTATGGATTTAATGTTTTGTCGGAGTGCCACTAATAGTCCGCCGTAAGAGCACTCATTCAAGATACATGTTCCATATAAATTATACGAAAGGGGCCAAACAGGTAATGCACACAAGCTTTCTAGAAAGCACTTTTCTCACTAGCTTGAGCAGAGCTTCGGCCACACAAGAGATATATTCGATTTTATCCGTTGGGTCATAGATATCTCTCGAACGAACCTTAGTTGACTGAGAAACATCACTGTAAATTGAAGAAAACAATACCAAAATTGTAAGCTATGCACGCGTGTGGTTATCTTTCTCATTCATATATATCCATGTATGATGTTCATCTGGTTGTTCTATTGTTATAAGCCTTACAAATCTTGTTGGATTCAAACTACTCCATAGCCCTGGTCACGTTCGATGTACAACCCAGCTTCAGCGCCTAGGGAAGGTACTTTTGATCAAGATTCTATACTTAGCTTTATCCTGTCGAGTGGAAGAGCCCGACGAGGGTTTCCTGTTAAGCACGAGCAAGAAGCCTGCTTCGCTGTGATACACGTATGGACCACGAAAATACTCGCGAGAAAAGAAGAAAGAAAATAAAATAATTTTGATAGCGACACTAACCATTTGTCCTCCATGAAAATGGACGATACCGTGGGTTCTTTCTCTGGCCATCCTACCCCTCCATTATCTTTTAAAAAGTTCTTCCTGCGAAGGCCTTTACAACTATATATATTGCATTTATAATATTAACTTAAAATGCAAAATATGTATATTGTAGCTTCACTTGTTAGTCCCATTTTTGGAGTATCATTTAATACTTATACAATGCCACTTTGTTCAATTCAAATCTAATATACTGCCTCTAACCAAGGAAAACCCAAGAGAGGTACCCATAACATCCCATGGACTCATACTCATGCTGTCATGGTTACTCTATGGATCATAGTTCGGGTTACGTCCAAGATATGATGTAAAGGTTCCTACTAGGTATCAATATTTTATTCCAGGCCGTATTTCAGATTCAAATGTCACGGGACTAATTCGTCTTGTGATGGTCAGTCTGCTTCGTACTAAGTCATAATTACGAAAGGTGGCCTCTACAGTGTGCTTTCCAGGGATAATCAAAGATTTCACCCCTGAGCGTATTTCGCAGTCAATACTCTCGAATCCAATGTAAAATATCAAGCTTGCTGTGTACCTAAGTACTAGTACTAGTACTGACTACTAGTACTGAGTAGTAGTACTTAATATTGGTACGGTTTCTGGTTCCACATTTTAATATGCTATGATATGTAGTATTCACTAGGCAGGCGTCATATCCCTTTCCTTTACACTATTCTACACAGCCTACACAGCCGCAGTACTAAAATCTCAGAAAGAAAGATTTTAATGTGGCTAAGGAAAGATGGGCATAGCTGCAGTCAAGATCACAACCAACGAGTTTGTCAACCTAAGACCCAGTGGTGTTAAGTAGAACATGCATCTCGCACAGTCCTCATGCTGGCTCTAAGCATGATTATGGAGTAGATTACCTTAAACAATAAACATACATTGGTGAAGCAAGGGATTCGTTGCTTTGTGGAATTTAGCTTCAACCGGCCATGCACGTTCTCGAGGCATCAACCCTGACTTAAATGCATAATCTCTTGAACGTGATTACGATCAGTTACTTTTTGCTATTTTTAACCTTTTTCCTTTTAATTATGTTTTTCCTCTCCTTCCTTGTTGACGTCATCATTAGCATTGTTTTTTTTTTTTTTTTTTTTTTTTAAAGTTTTCGAAAACTTGTTCTTTTTATATCTATTGTCTTCCCTCGGCTTCTCCCTGGGTGTAGTACTACTATGTCTTTGTGCTTTCTCTGCCATGGAATGGAAATCTAAAAAACCAGGACATGACTATATTTTCAGCCGGCCAGTAGGTAGAAACCATGGTTCTGGTGAATAAACCAAAATACTAGTACCTTGTTCTTCCAGCATTTCTAGAACTGTTTCCAAGGAATCCATGATACTTTCCTACTTTCCGAACCACATATATCAAGCTCATGCCTTGATGCGCTAGACTTGGCATAAATAGAGTTGAGACGGATATTCTACATTCTTGTTTTAATATTTTTTTCAAAGGAAATAAAGATTCTTGCTTTGCTACCAAATACCTTATACCATGATAGTATTCTTGTATGATTAGTGTTTTAGGTGATATAAAATGTTAAGCCCACTGACATTATTCATAGTTATTCATGGTTTTAAACCTTTATTGTTGGTATGCTTCGAATACTAGGGTTTTTTCCCCTTGCGATTATATTCAACGAGGACTACCTTGAAGCTTCCGCCGGAGAACAGGAGGATAACACGCGGGATACAAGCGAGTCAGAAAAGGTTACACCCTCGGCAGCACCAAGACTGGAATCCAATTCCGTGAGCCCAGGGGTTCTTTTTCCTTATTCTGCTTCATCTTGACCCTGGAAACCCACGTCCACGAGTCATCATTTTTTTTTTGACTGCATGAATATGTAGATCGATCTCGTAGTGGAGACGATCGAGAGTCGGGACAGCTGAGATCCGCAAAGTTTTCCGAATTGGGAGATATTATTTACAAATTTGGGGGCAGCTGAGGCTTGGGTTCCTCCATCTTTCATAAAAGAGAGAGATTTAAAGTTAGTATAGTGCACATAGTCTATTAGATAATATAAAAAAAGAAAAAAATTACTGCCGCTTTGGCTGGTTGGGATTGGGTTGGTGATGCAAGCCACAGTTCGAAGGCCCACTAGCCTTAACACCGCCACTTTCATGCCGATTAGTCATTATTGAAACTTTATTGCGGTATAACTACTGTATTTTTGTCTGAAGGCAAAGTAATATAGTAGTAAATTTGGTTTTGGGATAACGGATTCCTCATATTTTATATTTTCTTTTCCTTTGATATCCTCTTCTGATTGAGGAATTGGACGACCGAAAGGCGCTCCCCGTATTTCCAGTCTTAGTTGACTCCAGAGCTTTGAATGAATAATATCCAAGCGGGTTCTTTATTCTCCACTTTGGGGAAGCCAAGCGTTGATCTGCTTCAGCTGCATCTCACCGCCTAAAAGCACGGGCATTAGTCGAAAGTTAAGGTAAAAAGAATAAGTTTTAAATTGGGCCATTGACTGACTGAAGATTTGTTCTGGTAGGAGGGGCCGAGACATGGGCTTGACTGACTAGGAAGATGCAATAATCTGTCCTGCAATGATACCTTAGATCCGAAAACGGCTGTCTTGGATCAACCAGGAGTACCATCAGGCTAACTTGAAGCGGATGCGACAGGTCTTAGCCCTCATCGCGACCCAACGACGAGGATTTTCTCCCTTGAACGTCACCTGAAGGATTTGGGAATTAGCGAGTGGACAAAGAAAAGTCTGCTAAAAGAGTTCAGTGAATTAGTCGCCGTACTGAGCACTGATGGCACAGTGTGGGATTGGCTGGGGTATGGATTCGGCTGTGGTGGCCTCCACTAAGCTCTCTTCACTCACTTAGCCCAAAGGGTCCTGCCGCAGCTGGCCAATTTCGGTTGAGTTCCCCTCTTTTGTAACATCCCGTCGTTTCCGTGCCCCACGGCCTCAGTCAGGGTAAGTTCAGGGCGACCCGAAAGAAGAAGAGGGAAGGAAGCCGTCAAGGAGAAAATTAGGTTGTCAAATGAGCTTTTTCTTGAAAAAAAAAAAAAAAAAAAAATGAAAAGGACACTGGTAAGAAAGCTGTAAAGGAGAAAAAAAGAGTGAGTCCTTTTAATATCCATTGCTTTTCTCATGGAGTGATGCATGCAAACCGGAGCACAGCGGGAAGAATATGAAGAAGGTCACAGCCGACTGAATAATACTCCGTACTAGGCAGGAGACTGAACCCGACCGTCTGGGTCGCGAGGTTCCTGCGCCGGGCTGATCCCCTCCTGATCGGTGATGCCGCCAACCTCCCCTCTAGCCCAACTCTGAAGGCCGCGTACACCACACTTGAGGGGAATTAAGATAGTTGGCTAATATTCATTGCATTATGAATAGTGATAGAGATGACAATCATGTAAAATTGCGTTATTTAGGGGTTTTTTTTTAAAAATTAAGGGCGATGGTTTTTAAAGATCGATGAGATATTACGATTGTCATCAACTAGTGATGCAAATGCGGTTCAAATCCTGGAACCGTAAAAATTAAGAAAAAAAAAAAAAGGACTGGTCGCTGGTCGGGGATGGTAAAAAGGAAAAATGCAAAAAAAGAAAAGAAACGCATGGGTTAAGATTTTGGAAGAAGTGGAAATAATTAGAACTAAAAATAATAGAGTGTGAAGAAGATAAGGTAAAAGGAAGGAGAAAAAAATATAAATGGTATTATAATAAGACTTGAAGAATGACGCAGGAAGATCAGCAAGCACAGGTCGTACTTAAAAAGAAGAATAGCCAACAAAAGGCAAGCAAGCGGAATTGAGGAAGTATAACCTGAAGGTCACTGGATGAGCTCATCCATTCAGGTTCCATCCTTTGCCTTACCTTAACGAGCCTGGACCTCAGCGCTACTCGTGACTCGCTCGGGCTTTAGTCCCCTCTCTCACTGCTTTTCTTCCCATCCGTCTTTCTTCTCTCGCCTTGCCTCTTTTCATTTCACCCCACCTTTTTCTTTCCAGCTCATCCCCGTGTAGTTCAGCAACCTTTTTGGTTGACGTGCAGCTTCATACCCCACCAATCATTCGATTCTACATGTGGCTCTCTTCGTGTCACCCTGGAATTTGACTGTCTGGACGTTGTGAACCTTTGGTGCTGGACCCGTGGAATCAGCAAATCTCCCGCACTTGACAGCTTCCGCGGCTCAGCTAGTGAGACGATCCTCGGTTTTCGCCAAATAAAGATCTTTACGCAGTGTCACGCACGGCACAATTTGTTGCGGTGTGTGTATCTTACATTTTATATGCCCAATTCTTGCTGGTGTCTAACAGGTACTTCCTGTAAATCAGACGGGCTTAATCTGTCGTGAGCCTCGCTGCTTCGGGTAGTCACCCCTCCGTTCGCCACTTACCTCTCTTTCCTTCGACTTTTTTTTTTCTTCCTGAACCAGAGGAACTTGCACCCCGACTATCTCCTTATCGAATCGCACACCGCGTTATTAAAATCGTCTGAGAGCTAATTTTATATATCCGCCCTTGGCTTATACTCTGCTATAAGACTCTCTGCCAAAGCTCTGGGGTTTTCTTTGAACCCGACTTGCCAGAGGAGCAGCCGGAATACTGACGTCGGTCGCGGGACGTCTCCCCCCTCATCTTCTCGAGTCGATGTGAAATCCGTGCCGTTCGATTTATTCTTCGCATGCCTTCTATATATTCTCTTCTTATTTCCTTCAGAATCGCATCCTCACGGTCTATATAAAAAGTGGTACCCTTTTTAATCTCGAAAACGTCGCCTAAACGGACATGTACGCTCTCGAAGAAAGATCTCACCCGGCACCTCCTCCGCCGCCACCTCTCTCCATGGATCGAATTCCACCTCCCTCATCTGCATATCCCACTCCGGGCTCCGCGGGCCCTGTCCCGACGAGCGCCGTCCAACCGAACAATCTTTCACCACTCTCCACAGTCCACGAAGGTCGTATCTGGTCTCTACAAGTTGTGCAACAGCCTATCCGCGCTCGTATGTGTGGATTTGGAGATAAGGTCAGTACCCGCACACCATTTTTGCGCACTTCCGTCAAATTACTCCTGTTCTATTCCCTCCATTCCACGACTCTTGTAGTTAACTCTTACTAGGATCGGCGGCCGATTACACCTCCTCCCTGTATCCGCCTCGTCGTAAGGGACGCGCAGACCGAAAAGGAAATTGATATCAAGTAAGCTGAACAACAATTTGATATTGATCCGATAATCCCTAATCAAGTACCTAGTGAAATCGACACCTCTTTCTATGTCCTCATGGTGGACTTATGGAATGCGGACGGAACCAGTGAGGTAAATTTGGTGAAGCATTCTGCCACATCCCCGTCGATATCAACGGCGATGTCCTCGTCTTACCCCCCACCCCCCAACCCCACATCACCACCATTCCCCCCTTATGCACAGGGTGCCTACGGCCAACCGGTTGGATATCCGCAAATGAACAATTACTACGGCGGCAATCCTCAGATGCCGTATCAGAACCCTTACAATCCTCAAGCGCACTATTATCAACAATACTACGCCGCGGGTGGTCATATTCCCCCGGCCAACATGTCCCCTGCAGCACCCGTTGCCACCGGACCTGGAGGCATGTTCACACGCAACCTCATCGGTAGCCTCAGCGCCAGTGCCTTTCGCCTCACGGATCCAGAAAATAAAATCGGAGTGTGGTTCATTCTCCAGGATTTAAGTGTGCGCACAGAAGGATCTTTCCGGTAGGCCAACTCTTATCTCCCCGTCACTTTATTCGTCACGCGCTAACTCGAAATAGACTTAAGATGAGCTTCGTCAACGTGGGTAGCCCATCTAACGGTGAATCAGGGACCAACGGAATGTCCGTAATCAATCATGGGTCCGCACCTGTGCTTGCCTCAGTCTTTTCAGAGCCGTTCCAGGTATACTCTGCAAAGAAATTTCCAGGCGTTATTGAAAGTACGACACTCAGCAAATGCTTCGCACTCCAAGGAATCAAAATTCCAATCCGAAAGGATGGGGTCAAGGGTTCTCGCGGGCGTCATAGTGATGACGAAGACAACCTTGATAATGACTTCTAAGCACCCCGCAGGTGTCGTGACTCGTCCGGAGTTTGGAAGGCCAGAATGACGGTTCATTTCCCTTGTCGATTTTTTGTTTACTATTGACGCATTTACGGGCTAGGATGGGGTTTCGGTTTGCGGTGTTATTGGCTGGATCTGTCATCTGGGTGGATTGTATTGCTATTAGGACCGGTGCCGCGGATTATGGTTCTCCTGCCTTTTTCCTTGCTATTTGCTTTTTCTACCTCCGCCTCATAGTTGTTTAATTCCTGTATACTGTTTTGACCCGAAACTTTCAAATTTTTTTCAATTCTTTTTTTTATTCATTTCCCCTCGGATTCTTTCGCGGCACACCTTTTTGAAACGGGAATAAAATGATAGGAGGCTGGAAACTGCTATGGTATGCTGGGACGAAGATACACAAAAGTCACCTGAAGTAGACTTTTTTATCTTTTTATGATATCAATGTAATTGATTTATTTATTTTTCGTTCCCTGTTTACCCCAATAAATCGCCATCACTCTCCAATGATCACCAATATTTTTGCATTGAGCATGGAAACTGCTCCACAAAGTACGACCAACCATGTCAACATTGGGTTTCGGGCTGTGGGTACTCTATGGGGGAGACGGCGACTCCGTTCGCCACAGACCCAATGTAGCGATGTACTCTGTACTCTGTGCTCTGCAGGGAGGTAAGTAGTACCTAGGTACATAGCAGTGCAGAGTATGTCGGTCGTGATGTGGTCATACTAAATTATCAAGACATCGAGAACTAGTGCTGAGACGTTACCCCCTCACTTTTCTGATCTGCAGGGCTCTAAATTAAGATTAGCTGCAATCACGGTAGCTCCGCTGGGCATTATTTCGCCTGTTGCAGCAGAGGGCGCCCTGGGTTCTTCAGCCCACATGGAAGGTGTGGCGGTGCCGACAGTGCTACCAAGCCCAATCACCGCTTGCCTCCCGAGCGTCGGATGGGTGCACTGGAGTTGGATGGATACGAGGATGGATACATGGTTCAGAAGTGCGATGGCGGGCGGATTTAACAGCAGCAGCGATCGCCACGAGATTACCATGGGCCGGCCCATTTTGAGAGAAGCTTGGGTCGCGGGATGGAGGCAATTCCATCAATCCCATACATTGTGATCCCCTCACATAAGGTCCTTGGGTGGACCGCGATAGGCTTTAGCCGCAGAAAACCGGACAATATGGACCTGATGCAGCCAGAAGTGATGCTTTATTAGGATCGTTCCTTCTATCCTTGATTCTCCCGCTAGTGTGCCTTTCTCATTCGTGGTTTCGCTGCTTTCCAAGTTCTTCGTTGACCCTCCGCTCCACTTAGTTGGTGGTGTCTCGGAGCAGGTGAGACATCCTCGCTTCTCCCCAATTCGTTCTTCGATCCTTCACCCCCACTTAGCGGACGTCATGATTGCCTGCCGCTCAGTTACCCCCATTGCTCTGCAGGAGACATTGTTTAGCACCTTGCCTGAACATGAGCAGCAGTATGCTATGAGCACACTGTTATTCTGCAATTCTTATAATGTTTCAGATTAGTGGCTGTCCAACAATGTGTGATGGGTCGTTCACCCCTGTGGTTGCACTCTGAGAGGTGGTCAACAGAGCCAACCATATCATCGCTCCTTCGTCTCAGCGGCTGGTTCCGACTGGGAGCTTTGTGGTTTGGGATATGGGATAATTTATGCCATTGGCGGTTCGATAGTCCCTGCCTATAAATACCCATGTTACACCCTCTAAACAAACCCATTGTCTCTTTCCCCATCAGATTTGTCAATCAATCACTCCCTGAACCAAGCACATAAGCTGCTCATCCACGATCTTTCTCACAATGAAGATTTTTGCTCCTTCTCTTGCTCTTCCCTTATTGGCAGCTGCCATGCCAACCCAGGGTTCAGTGAAGCGCGATGGTGCCCCTGCTGCTTTCACCGTGATGGCTAGTCGCTCGGCCTCTCCTATCCACTTCCTGCCCATGAACGCTGCAGGACAGTCTTTCTGGCTGGGAGGCGAGCCTGCCACTTACTGTCCTCTGCCCTCTGGATGCCCACCTGGTGATATGACGGTGCTTGCTGGCAACGGCGGCTCTCTGGTATTCGCCTCCTTGCTTGTTTGCTTGCCTTCATTTCATGTGGAATAGTCTAACAATAATTCTTTATAGAGCGTTGTTGTTCCCGGTGGCCAACAGATCTACGTTGCACCCAACGGTGCCCTGAAATTCACTCAGGCGCATTCCGCCTACATCCCCCCGGGCTCTTCCCTTGGTCCCTTCAAGTATGAGCCTGGCGAGTCTTTCGGCCACTACACCTTCAACGGCTGGGGTGCTTCTGGCTTCATGGCCTGCCCCGATGACGACAACAAGTGGCAGGTGTTCGCGGCCCTCCAGAATGCCACCGTCCCTAGCGGTGATGTCAGTGATTGCTTGGGCTTCTCTGCCATTGCCATCCCTACCAACAAGACCGGCAACACCTGGCAGTATACCTAAATATACATGCACCTTGGTCGTACGGGTGGCTCTCTAGTCCACTGTTCTTGTTTGGGGGGGGGGATGTTTAATAGATGATGTTCAATGAAATGATGCGCCAGCTTTGGACCATGCGACAGCTGGGTTGTACATGGGTGGATAGGCTTTGTGATGTGATCGAGTATATAAATGTTTTTATTTTTACCGGATTATATATGCACCTACATAACCCTAATTAGTGGTTTTGTTTTAATAGTAAATTGCTTTTCCTTGTCTACCGCGATCGCATTTTCTATAGATTGATAGTCATGCAGAGTTAATCCGACATCTGGTATGACTGAATCTTGGCTGTCGCCTGGAATTTCCCAACAATACTGGACTTAATACAAGTCAAAATGGGCCGTTGACTTGTATTATCATAACTCCCTTTTCTCTTATGCAGTGTAGCACAATTTTTATGGGCATCACTATTAAAGAACTAGACACACGAAAATTTTTGAGTGCCGAGCACATAATCCTAGGGTAAACTTGATTCATACATACAAAATTACTAATTTCTCCATATTCGCACCGCTTTATCCTTCCCTCCACTGCCGACCTTCTGTCCATCAGGACTCCAGTCAACCGCAAACACCTCATCTTTATGTCCTGGTAGATCCATGGCAAGTTTGCCGGTCCGTACACTCCAGACCTTCAAAGTTGTATCCTTTGACGAGGATACCAGAAGGCGAGAATCAGCTGAAAAGCAGCACTGGTAGACGGCGCCAACGTGCCCCCGAAGAGTTGTGATAAATCTATATCGCGTGCGCGTCAGAAATTAGCATTTGCTCCTTGACTATAACTGGAAGGTACGATAGAGAAGGGAATTATGTATTTGTTAACTTATTAATGGGTACTTACTTTCCATCCCGGCCGTTCCATAACTTTACGTGGTTATCGAATCCAGCTGACGCGATATACGCCATATCAGGAGAGAACGTCACATGGTTCACTTCTTTCTGGTGGCCTAATAGCCGCGCGACCGGCTTCCCTGAACTCTCCGGATCCCACAAATACATAGTGAAATCATCACTGGCGGATACCAGCTTCTCGACGATTTTGTTGTTGATGGTGGCGGCCTGCTCAAACCGTTTCTTGGCCATTGCGACCTTTTCGCTTTCGGCTTCGGGGACATTGCCGGTGTGATCGTAATATGCGGTCCTGAGAGCAAAGTCCGTCGATAGCGCGAGATGGTTGACGCGATGCGCATGCGCGGACAGGGTCTGGATCAAGGTTCCGTTCTGCGAGTTCCACACCTTGATTGTCCTGTCATGGGAAGAGGTGTAGATTTTCCCCGTCCCACCCCACCGCACACAGGTGACCGACCCCTTGTGGCCCGTGAGAACAATATCGGCCCGTTTCGAGACCACATCCCAAACGCGAACGGTGGAATCCTTTGACGCGGACGCTATGCGTGGGCTCCCAGCCTCTTGCAGGTGGTACGGCTCCCACGCCAGGCTGGTGATCCACTTCGCATGTCCCTTCAACGGGGTTCCTAGGGCCTGCCCCTTTTTGGCATCCCAGATTCGCACAGTGTTATCCATACTTCCTGTGGCAATCATCGCACCGTTGGGCGAGTAGCTGACCGCAAGCACCCAGCTCGTGTGTCCCTTCAGTGTGTGCAGTGGGGTGCCTGTATCGCAATCCCAGATCCGTGCTGTCGAATCACCACTTCCTGTCACCATCGTGGAGGAGGAAACGGGGGAGAATGAGGTGGCTAGGATTGCCTCGCCGTGGCCGGCGATGGAAGCGGAACATCGCGAAACAGCTTTCACGCGGAAAACCGCCTGGGGAGTGAAATAGAGGGGAACCGTGTCTTCGGTTGTCTTCAATCCCGGTTGTAGCAGCGAGTGGTATAGGTCTGCTAGGATATCTACCGTCTGGTTGTTCTTGTCGTCGGATTGGTAGGTGAACCGGTAAGGGACTCGCTCATCATCCTCCTACAAAACGAACGTAATAATTAGTGCAAGGGCTCTTGATTTCAGTAGGCTAGGAACTGCATACCTACATTGCCTTGTAATGTGTTGAGAAGGGTCTCGAGATTCTTCACTGAAGCATCAGCGACTGGGACCGACACAGCTGGTCCCGTTGCAGAACCGGTCGCTTGGTCGAAGAACTGGACTCGGATGCTTCCCAGGTTGTCGGGGATACTCTGGATTTCTTGCTGAAGACGCGCCTTTTCGGCGATCTCCGTCTTTTGACGTTTGCTCGGGGGAGGAAGAAGGGTTGCCATTTCGCAATGGGGCTTTGGTTTTCGGGGGGAAAATTATGAAGCACCTCCGCCCCCCAAAAAAAACAGGATGGGCTTATCAGAGGTGGGGCACTAACCCCTTTTCGGAATCTATAGAACACCCATCTCCAGTTCCTCATTGGTTTCAGCTTTTTCCTTTCGATTTCTTTCCATTAGATCAATATCCATATTCATTCAGTATGGTTTGTTAATTGCTATATTCCATTGAACAGGGATGTCTGCTATCTTTCCCAAAGCGTCTTCTGTCGCTGCTACGGACTCTTTTGCTCCTCTTTCCAGGCGGAGTAGTCTACTGAACCGATCAGCCAGGCCGCCGACTACTACAGCCACGAGCGTAGCCTCTCAAGATATCATCTGCGCTGTAAGTGAATCTCGTGGGGTTTCGTCTACTGTCGGCCTTGCATTCGTCAATCTCTCCACTGCGGAGGTAGTCCTCTGCCAGATATGTGACAGCCAGACTTTTGTCAAAACGGTCACCAAGATCGGGGTGTTTGAGCCCACAGAGATCCTCTTCATGAACACTGCCCGAGAATCAAAATTGTTTTATTTAATCCAGGAAAATATATCAGATACGACTTTTACCTTCCTAGACCGCAGGTATTGGGCAGAGAAGACGGCTCATGAGTTTGTGGACCGCCTAGCCTTCGCGGAAAATGCAGAATCAATAAAGGTGATCCTGGGAGGGAATTATTTTACTGCATGTTGCTTTGCTGCTGTACGTGCACTTCACTCTAATTAACTACTATAGTGTGCTAATTAATAGAAGATGCTCAAATACGTCGAGCTTGAGCTTAACAGAGTGTTCGCACCTCACTCTCTTCGCATTCGCTTCGAGCCTTCACAAGGGGCCATGTCAATTGACCTGTCCACAGTAGCTTCGTTAGAGCTGATTCAAAACCTACATAACTCTAAGTCTACCGATAGCCTCTTCGGGCTTTTAAACGAGACTTTAACCCCAATGGGGACCAGACTCCTAAGGGCCAATATCCTCCAACCATCCACGGAAGAGTCGAAACTATTGGGAAGATACGAAGCAGTGGAAGACCTGTCAACCAAGGAGGAAATGTTTTGCACAGTCCGGCAAGGTACGGTCCCATTGTCTGCCTTATAACTTGTTACAGCCCCCTAAGATTTGAGTCAATCTTCTAGCGCTCAAAGGCTTTGTGGATGCGGACAAGGTTTTGACCTCGGTGAGTCGAGGGTAAAGCTCTTTAGGTGCTCAAACTGACGAACAAGTTAATCCTTGTCCCAACCAAACAAACATTTCAATATATCGAACAGTGTGTCAACAATGTTATAATGCTAAAGACATACGTCTCATCAATCAAGCACGTGTACGGGGCCCTCGCAGCAGCCCAAAGCAGGCTTCTGTTGACGATCAGAGAGGTATTAAACAACATGCATGAACACTGAGGAAGAAACTACTGATAATTCGTTAGATTTGCGCCCCGGCCGGTCATCAGGTCGTCCAAAATTTGATAGAATTGACCCTCAATGAGCACGTAGCCTATCAGAGCAAGCCACTCGACCTCCGCAATCAACGGATTTACAGTGTCAAGGTATCGTATGCCCTACGATGGATGTGATTTCCCTGGCTTAGACTTTTTTTTTTCGACAAATTCCAGGCCGGAGTGAATAGTCTGCTTGATGTTGCAAGACAAACGTACAAGGAGGCAAACATGGATGCCGCAGATCTTGTTACAAACCTCTCGGGTGAGTTATAAGCCTCTCCCAGTACGGCATTTCAGCCTCTGGATCTTATCTGACCATTTGAAGAATCTTTTAACATGGCCTTGGACCTGAAGTACGACCCAGCTCGCCAATACTACATTAGCATGCCAGCTGCGGAGTCGACGGGACCACTTCCCCAAGTGTTCGTCAACATCTATCGCAAAAGGAACCGCATCGAATGTCAAACGCTCGACCTCGTCAAACTCAACCAGAAAATAACCGACGCTCACAATGAGGTGATTGGTCTGAGCGACAAGACTATCCAGGAACTTATTAAAAACGTCTGCTCTGAGGTCTCCAGCTTATTTAGAGTCAGCGAAGCAATCGCAATGCTGGACATGCTGGCTGCTTTCGCGCAACTCTCCACAACGAATGAATATATCCGACCTGAGCTGACAGATGTCCTTGCCATCAAATCCGGTCGGCACCCTATCCGGGAGAAAATACATTCCAAGAAGTTCATCCCTAACGATGCCTATGCCACGCAGCAAACCCGTTTCCAAATCATCACTGGCTGCAATATGAGCGGCAAATCCACGTATATCCGTTCCCTAGCCCTAATGACCATCATGGCTCAAGTCGGCTGCTTCATACCCGCCGAATATGCCTCATTCCCCATCTTCCACCAGCTCTTCGCCCGTGTCTCTACGGCGGATGACCTCGCGGCGAACGTTTCAACTTTCGCCGCCGAAATGCGCGAGATGGCATTTATCCTCCAGAACATCGAGCCGCGAAGCATGGCAATCATCGACGAACTCGGACGCGGTACCAGCACGACAGATGGGCTCGCCATTGCCATCGCCATCTCAGAAGCTCTCGTAAATAGCCACGCACTTGTCTGGTTCGTCACGCATTTCCACGATCTCGGCGTCATCATGGCTGAGCGGAGCGGTGTCGTTAGCCTCCATCTCGCAGCTGAGATCTCCCAGCCAGACCCGAATCGTTCACCAAGCCCTACACGGATGAAAATGTTCTACAAAGTCGCCGAAGGCCCTAACACGACCAAGTTTTATGGGTTGGCGTTAGCAAAGCTAGTTGACCTCCCTCCCAGTATCCTGGAAACTGCACAGCGGGTTTCTACAAAGCTAGAGGAAATTTCCCGACGACGACAAAGTCAGTCTAAAACTCTGGCGGTGGCTCGTAAACGGAACTTGATCCTATCGCTGCGGGAGCAGTTACTGCAGGCCCGAAACGGGATTATGGATGGTGAGCCTCTTAGAAGATGGCTGAAAAGATTGCAAGATGACTTTGTTCTGCAGATGGCGGCTATCGATGAGGATTCTGCTGCTTCTAACGACACAGGGGATGGTGAAGTGGACGATCAAGACTGCGATCAAAGCTCGGATGTCGCGGTATGTAGTAGTGACGAGCAGGACCCGGAGCAATCTGGTGACCGCTCTGATGATTTACTCTCGTCCTCTGCCCTCCCATCCACGGCGGAAAGGCTGTCCGTCATAGATATCTCTTCCCGAGAACCTTCTGACAGCCATAGCAAGTCCGTGAGTAGTTCTTCGAGAGGGGAATGTTTCGATATGGAGATGTAAAGAAAACAAAACGTTGTTGCCTTCTGGAGAGTGCAGGACGTAATCATTTAATCATAGCTACTCACGTCTCACAACTCGAGGGCTTTCATTGATTTTTTCTCTTCCCAGTTCCAGTGTAATGGTTCCGTTACATATTTGTCTTCGGCATGAAATATTTTGATAATGTGACTGTGGGGTAGTATAGCTAAAAGTAAATTACAGACGGTAGACGTGGCTCTCTATCTTCATCCGAAATGAAACAACGTTTGTTTACCTTTCTTCCCTTTGCCCTTTTTGCCTCCTGCACCAGAATATTCTCCGAGTTCGGGTTCCGAACTAGGGCCCGAGTCCACTCCGGACGAAGACCAAGCATTCGCTGGAGTCGGACGACGGTCATCCCAGCGGACAGTGCCACGGGTGAGACCAGCCATCAGAACATTGGGTTTTGGAGCAGCCGGTAAAGAAGGGAAGGCTTCAGCATTGCTAGTGTTTACGGGCCCCGAGGACCGAGCGGTAGGCCTAGAAGACGGGTTTGCGTACGATCGTGAAGTTGCAGGGGGCGGTGCAGCAGGAGTGGCGGCCCCCCAAGGGGTGGCAGTATTGGTGACCCTGGGTGTAGGGCGGGAGGTAGAAGATGAAAGAGGGGGGAAAGGATTGGTAGAAGAAGAGGACGATGACAGGGCACCACCCCTACCCACAGCAGCGCGGGAGGACTGGACGGTTGAAGATTTTAAGCGGAGCACACGTCTCCCTCCACCCCCGCTACCGTTTACGGTCCCCGGAGACATGCCTGGGATGATGCCTCCAGGTCCCGGGAGGGCAGGGTAATCCTCATTGATTGCCCTCCAGTCATTCCAAGCTTTTAGTAAAGCGGTTCGTCTAGAGTCTTCCTCGTATATTTCCGCAAGTTCTTTGATAAGCTTCCCAAGCTCAGAACTTGATGTATCGAAGAGGGAGAAGAAGGCGTCGATCAACTCAGTAGCGGAGATTGTAGAGGCACGGTAATTCGAAACTCTAGTGCGGAATTCTGCGAGCTTAGTCTGGTCATTCCCGAGCAGATTCGAAGCCCGCTCGATAACTGCCGTATGACGAAGACGGCGTGCTTCGTCCTGGGGGGAAGTAGATGCCGAGTCTGCAGAGAGACTGAGGCTTCCCATCTCATTTACCGGGGCTGCCGTAGCCGGTGGTGTTCGCGAAGGGGTAGGCCTAGAAGGAGCACGCACAGCTTGGGTTTCATCACGGGATAGTTGGCCACCAAAGCTACGCGTTGAGACGGACTGGGCGCTTTGGATGGCCATCTGTCGTTGGTATGCGATCTCGTCTCTCCTCATGGGTTGCACGGTTGACAGAGGAGCGGAGTCCGCATTCGGATCGCGGCCCCGACCAGCACCACGTCGTTGACGTTGGGCCTGGTATGGTGTCCTATAGTCGAAGACAGACATGTCCACCATTCGTGCGTCTTTTGAGGTGCCATTAGGGTGGCATTCTAATTGATGAGCTTTCAAATCCATCTCCGACTCGAACACCACAAACTTCTTCTCCAGGCACTCCTTATCGAGACATAGGAAATGGTCCTTCTGGAAATGATCCTCGAGAGCATCATAGTCAATATAATACTGCTGTTGGCGGTTTGTAGATCGTCGATCACAAATGTGACACCGTTCGTGACGGTCGCGACAATGAGCATAGAGTTCGTCATCGCCGTAAAATCGCTGGCGGCAGAATCCACACTCAGGGTGCCCTTTAAATCCACTCTGGTCAAGAGCTCCAGGAACATCATCACCATGTTTCTCGTGCTTCCGCAGTTCGGCCACTGTGAAAAGCTCATGCTCGTGAGTAAAGACCTTCTTATTTCGTGTACATAAATCACTGAATACGGGTCGGAATTGTCAGTAATCTAAATAACTCAAATACGATGCGGAGTCGTTACATACCACATCACCCTGCCATGTTTGCTCTTAACATGACGGTGTAGGTCTGGCCAGCCTAAACATGCCACATCACAGCTTCGATCGGGACAATTGTATCGGAGCAAAAGCACGGTATCTTCAAAAATCTCGTCATTTTCATACTTAATCCCCAAATTTTCGTCCCTTTGAGAAAAATCGCCATCCTTGAAATCCTCGAATCGCTTGACAGGGTCATCGGTGAAGATAACATAACTGGACTCTGCCTATTGCCGGAGCGGAAAGGCGAAACCCCCCAAGTCATTAGTCCTCAGTTCCCAATACCCAAAATAAGAGAATTATTCCATGAGCAAACAATATACTTACCCGGCAGTGAGCACAGGATTTATTTTTGTACAATGCGCGCAACCTCAAGGCACAGATATGGCAAGTGTGGTGATTGCACGGCGAGACTGAGCTATGCTCAACCTTCGACGCACAAATAAAACAAATCTCTCCATCATCCGCGTCATCCGTCGCGTCATCGCCAGTAGTCTCCTTCCCCTTATCGCTGACTTCATCTGTGGCCGGTTGAGGCCGCCCGTTGCTCGCTCCTGTGGCGGATCCCTCCGCGGGCTTGTTCCCGCTGCGATTCTGTCTGTCGCGTCCCCCTCCTCCACCCCCGCGGCGGGTTCCATAGCCACTACCTCTAGATCGTGTTCCTCTTCCAGGCGCATCAGCCGAAGATGGTCGGTGTTCGGAATGTCCGGACTGGCGAGGTCCTCCTCTACCCCGTCGACGGCCACCACGATTACTTTGGCCTTGGGATCCGGCAGGCGGGGAAGGCTGCGGTTCAGACATCGGGATTAAGGGGGTTTGGAAGAAAGGCGGATAATTTGGAGAACAGCGGAGGGCAAAAGCCCAATTAAACAGTCTCTGGAAGAGCGCAGCTGGTATGCGAGAAGCACTTTTTTCTTGCTTTCGAGGGTGGTCGAGAGGCGGGAGCGGCTGTGGTGGGGAAATAAAAGACGAAATCCTGGAGGCGGCGTCCCAAACGGGGAAAAAAAAAGTTGTTCGTTCTTTCGGGATAGGAGACTACGGCGATGCTTAGTGAGCAGTCCTCGCTCGCATTCCCTCTAGATCATAAATAAAGATTCTGGAGTCCATTCCCACTATCTGTGAAGAAATAAGATTGCCTGGAAATTACTCATAATGAGTCAGTTCGCAGGAAGCCCTTCATTTTGGAGTCACTGAGGCTGTGCAAACATGACTCAGCCCTCATCGACTCTACAAGAGTAACCTGGTCAAAGTGCCCATGGCTTGTCATTGTTAATATTATGCAATAATGGGGCAAATTGCAGCAACCCATCCCAATTGAGGTAAGCTTCTAGGTGACAAGAATCAAGAATAGCGCCTGTTTGCAAGGCAACACCAACACCCGCTGGAGAGAGGAGCAGAGAAACAAAGGAAAGCAAAAGGCAATCAGTTCGCCAATGAGAGGAGCAGGAAAATGTGACAGTATCACTTAAAATTGTGAGGAATAAAAGAAAGGAGATCAATAGAGCGCCTGGTTTCCAAATGCGGTGTAGCAAGAAATCAAAAAATTCGTAAAAGGTAGCATCCGCTTGCTGCCAGTTAGTCCTACCATAAAAAGAGACAGGTCCACCATAGCTCCCATCTGAATCTGAGTGATTATTCATCGGGGCTATATAGGTTTTGACTAAGAATCTTCGTCATTGTGAACATATGTATCCGATCTTGTTTAAAAACGGCGCGCATTGCATCGTCACAACGAATTTGGCGTCTATCGCTGGGATCTTGAAGGTCGTGCTCGTGAATATACTGCCAAAGTTTCTTCACCGTCTGGGGGCGTGAGAGCTGCAGAGAATGTCAGGCTTCGTAATGCGAATTCAGAGAATGAAGGGTCAACATACCGTTACTTCGCCGTTCAACAAAGCAGAGAGAGCTGGTGACAGGTTGAGAGGTTTCTAAACGTCTCCTTAGCACTATACATATCTACCTAGCTCGCGTTTAATTTGACCACACTTACATGAAACCCTCCAGAACGATTCACTTTCTTCCCAGAATCAGACCCCGATTCAAGGTCGGAGTCATCCTCTGCCTTGACCTTCTTCGACGTCTTTGCAGTCGTTTTTGCAGTTGTCTTTTTCTTCTTCGCCGGTGGGGCCCTACGCGTGCTAGCACCACGGGTAGGTCGGGCACGCATGTTCTCCTCCGCCTGTAGCTTCGCAGCATAGACTGCATCCGCATCAATATCGTGACTAGCTTTCTTCTTCTTGGCTGGAGGGGTCTTGCTCGAAAGATCAGACTGCTCATCGCTATCAGGATGGCGCTTCTGCGACACTGAGGATTGGGCAGGAGAGGAAGGTTGCGCTGGTGTTGCAGAATCGAGGTCTTCCTCGTGGCCATTGGAAGTGGCATCCGCGCCTATGCCCCCCTTTTCAGCGAAAAGATCGAACCTTTCCATGATAAGGTGCTTGATAGCAGCCTAAGAGAGCGAGTCAAGTTAGCATGATGATTTGCAGCGAGGGTGTATTGATGGTAGGGAGAAGAGTGAAATGCGACGAGAGGGATACTTGAACAGACCTTCTGCGGGGTAAGGTCATAGCCGATGACTTCCTGGAGGCCTTTCCGAATGCGCTTTTCGGAGATTGTATTCAGATCGCTTTTAGCTAAAATCGAGTCTATGATGGGAACGTAGTGTTCACGGGACTCTGGGTTGACTGTCGCAAGATCCCCAAAAGAGAGCATGATGTCAGTTGAGAGAGACCTCGGCGGCTGGGCACAGACCGGGGATATGTAGATAAGTAGGTCCGAACATACGCGACATCTTGTCCCTATAGCTTGGCTTCACCTCTCTCTCCAACGATAAGGATTTAAATAAAGCAATTGCAGCTGCTCCAATTGCTGGGAGTGTACGACAGCGCCGTCGATGGCGCCGTGATCGATTTGGTATTGAGCCACGACGACGGAGGGTGAGTGGCAGAAGGATTGTCCGAATCTGGACGTAGCGCTGGCGCTTAGGACCGGCGGGGCATTTAGAGGAGCAAAAGCTCTGGAAAACAAGTGACAAGAAGCCGATTGAGATATAAGAGAGAGATTAAAACAAAGATGAGAAACGAAAAGCCGGTCCACAACGACCAGCAGCTTCTACCTGTTGCAATAACGGAAACCGGGACGATGCGTGGGATCGCGATTGTTATGATCTCCCAGCGGATGTACGTCGGTTACAGTGGCCGGCGTAACAAATGAGAGTCAGGTAAGGTACCGCCTGTACTTTTAGTTACCGGGCGGAGAAAGCGAAGCCAAAGATTGGTCACCTGACCGGCAGTTGGGGTAGCCATCTTCATGGAGCCCTACCGAATAATGCCACTACTAGGCACTCCGTCCTACCTAATCAATATTGATCACGTGTCTAGGTCCGTGCAGTAATGTCATGTGTTGGTGACTCAGCACTGAGTCAGCCCCAGCGCACACAGAAGCGGTTCTGGTTTGGATTGCTTTTTGCCCTAAAATCAGCCAAAACGGGGACTGCCAGCAGAAAACCTTCAGATCAGGTTCTTCCACGACAAATCCTCCTTCGGCCCCCCGACCCTTATCTCGCACACGCAATCATGGCACCCAGCTTTGATACTTTAACTGAGCAGGACCTCCACGAGGAAGAGGAGGAGGAGATTGATTTCTCCGGTAAGTTGCGCTGGTGTTCTTGTTGGTCAACTTTTCGTGCAGCCCCTCCTCGCTGACCATGACATTCCCGCTTCCTAGATCTTAAGGAGCAATACGAAGTGAAGCTTGAAGAAGGGTTGGATACATTTGTCGTTATCGATGGACTCCCAGTCGTTCCGGAAGAAAACAGACAAAAGCTCATTAAATTCTTGTTGAGGAAACTCAACACGGTCGGCCACACCTCCGAAGATGCCGTCTTTATGCCGCTCAATGAAAAAAATATGTCCGAAGGGTATGTGCTGAAATCTGGACGATATGGCTCTCTCAAAGAGGAACAATCTTGGGTTTGGGGCATAATAGGGGAGGGGAGAATGAGATATTGACATGTCTTGCTAGGTTTGCTTTCGTCGAGTACGAGACTCCCGAACAGGCCGTCGCCGCCGTCAAGCAACTGCACGGCACACCCCTAGATAAAAAACACTCTCTCGCCGTGAACAAGCTGATGGATATTGAACGTTATGGACGGGAAGGACGCATCGACGAGGAATACAAGCCCCCTACTATCGAACCGTTTACCGAGAAGGAGCATCTGCGCTCGTGGATTGGAGACGCCAACGCTCGTGACCAATTTGCCCTCTACCGTAACGACAAAGTCGGTGTGTTCTGGAATAACAAGAATAATCCCCCAGAGAATGTCGTGGATCGCGCCCACTGGACACAACTTTTCGTCCAGTGGTCTCCGAAGGGAACCTACCTCGCATCAGTTCACCCTCAGGGTGTTCAGCTGTGGGGTGGTTCCGCTTTCTCCAAACAGAAGCAGTTCCCCCAC
Source organism: Aspergillus biplanus (assembly GCA_027569045.1). Lineage (NCBI taxonomy): Eukaryota > Fungi > Ascomycota > Eurotiomycetes > Eurotiales > Aspergillaceae > Aspergillus > Aspergillus biplanus. The sequence goes on from JAPDEJ010000017.1 coordinate 685,053, forward strand.
CCCTTCGTCCAACTTATCGAGTTCTCGCCAGGCGAAAACTACCTGACCACCTGGTCCGCACGCCCCATTCAGGTGGAGGAAGGTCAGCCCGTACTATCTTACGAGGAAGACGGGAAGAACATCATTGTTTGGGACATTGTTTCCGGAAAGCCTTTGCGTTCATTCGTCTCCCATGACCTCGCCGGCCCCAGTGCTGAGGCAGAGGCACAGCCCAAGAAGAAGGTCCAGTGGCCCGCTTTTAAGTGGTCCGCGGATGAGAAGTACGTCGCCAGAATGCTCCAGGGTCAGTCGATCTCAATCTACGAACTACCGCGGATGAATCTGCTTGGAAAGACATCCGTCAAAATCGAAGGGGTGATGGATTTCGAATGGTCTCCAGCCACCGTTCAGCGTGAAGGCGTCAAGCAATACGAACAACTCCTGTGCTTCTGGACTCCCGAAATTGGTAGCAACCCCGCCCGTGTTGCTCTGATGAGCGTCCCGTCCAAGGAAATTGTCCGCACCCGTAACCTTTTCAACGTCTCTGATGTGAAGCTGCATTGGCAATCACAAGGTGCCTACGTCTGCGTGAAAGTTGACCGCCATTCCAAGTCCAAGAAATCTATGGCCACCAACCTCGAGATTTTCCGGGTACGCGAGAAGGGTGTCCCTGTCGAAGTTGTGGACAGTCTCAAGGACACCGTGATCAACTTCGCATGGGAGCCAAATGGCGGACGCTTTGTCCTCATCACGACCGGTGAAGCACCGTCCGGTTCTGGTGCTCCCCCCAAAACCGCCGTCTCTTTCTTCGCCCCTGAGAAGAAGGGTGTCTCGGCCGGAAACTTCAAGCTGGTGCGCACAGTCGACAAGAAGACGAGCAACGCCATCTACTGGTCCCCTAAGGGTCGTTTCGTCGTCGTCGCCACTGTTCACTCTCAAACAAGCTTTGATCTTGACTTCTGGGACATGGATTTCGAGGGTGAGAAGGTTGAGGGTGAGAAAGATCTGGCCGCCAACCTCCAACTAATGAAAACGATTGAGCACTATGGTGTCACCGATATCGACTGGGATCCCACTGGCCGTTACGTTGTTAGCAGCGCTAGCGTGTGGACACACTCGGTAGACCCATCCCGTCCCTTGTTGTCTGTTTTCTCGTTTTGGACCTACTAACTTTTTTTTCTTTTTCCCTTTTAGATGGAAAACGGGTGGAACATTCACACTTTCGCTGGCCAGACTCTTTCCGAAAACCCTACCGAGAAGTTCAAGCAGTTCCTCTGGCGCCCTCGCCCTGCAACTCTTCTCAGCAAGGAAGAGCAGAAGCAGGTACGCAAGAACCTTCGGGAATACTCCAAGGAATTCGACGAGGAAGACAAGTACGCCGTCGACATTGCCAACACCGCCGTCGTAGAAAAGCGCAAGCGTGTCCTCAGCGAGTGGGTTGCCTGGATCCGCCGGGAGAAGGAGCTCCTTGTGGAAGACAAAGATGCCTACGGCTTCCCCGAGAACGCAGACGACGCCAAGCTGGCCAAGGACGCACCACCAGTATCGGAAGACCAGGGCGAGGCAGTTGTCGAGGAGATCGTGGAGGAAATTGTGGAAGAAAGCGAGGAAATCATTGGTTGATGCGATTTCCTTGACCCTTTCGTATTTAATGCTATTCCCATCTTCATTATTCCAAACTTTTTTTTTCTTTTTTCGATATTTCTTGTCTATCGATATCCTCACCCTTGTGTGCCTTTTTCTCGACGATCCGCTTGGCCTGATTCCAGTCCGGAAGGGGTGCCTGGAGTCGTTCAAAAAGTGAATAGATATGTATTGCATCTTGCTTTCAGGGGGGTTGTGGGATTTTTTTCATATGCGTCATGTTGGTAGCATGAGTGATGACAAGCAATGATAAAGCTGGCAAATGACTATCAAGGCACAAAAGAAAAGGATTCAATAAATAGGACGGCGTTCTAGTCCCTTCCATTCAATCTTACATTTACGTCAATCCGAGTCCCAACAGGTAAACGGGTTATCCACCATCACATATTTCCCAATAGTAAATGCACCACCATTCCCCCAACCACCAGCAAAGCGTCTCCCCTAAATCTTCTTCTCCCCGCACTACCTTCCGGCGTCCCCATCCCCAAAGAATCATCCGTACTGTACGGTCCCGAATATGTACTTGTCGGCTGCACATTCACTTTAAACAGCCCTTTGTCCCCCAACGCCTTACTACCCCCCAACACATTCCCTGCAGGCAAATACTCACAAACCACGTACCACCCCTGCGCCCGTTTGTAGCTCCCATCATCATTTTTATCTCCATAGGTATACCCGCAGTCCACCGCCGCACATCCAACCTCCGTCGTGGCCCGCCAGACCAACTGTGTGAAATGACCCGTCTCCTCAGTAAACCCAGTCGGGAGCTCGAAATCATAATACTGGTCTTCGTCGCCCCAGGCCTCCACAGAGGCAGAAGCGTTAGGATACCCGAAGGCGAGGTTTTCGCCATAGGGCCCGTGCTGTATACAATATTCCCACATCAAGGTTTAGGGGGCAAGTTCTTTTTCTATAAAAAAGAGGGGAAGGAGGAGCTTACGGAATGCTCCCATTCACAATCCTGTGCCCAGTCTCGAGCGTAAGCTGTTAAGGTGTCGTTCCAGACGAGGTTGCTGGCATTGTGGGCGGTGCGGTAGGAGTTGCTGATGGAGAGGATGGTGTCTTGGAATACTTGGGGAGATGTGTAGGATGGTGGGTGGGGGTAGGTGGCTGTCGCTGTCACTGTCACTACTACCGTTGCTTCGATGGCTGTTCCAGAGGTAGTCCCTGTGAGAAGGAGAAGGAGAGAAAGAGATGCGATTGTATATGAAGAAGAAGAGGGGAGGATGGCTGAAAGCATTTTTGGGATATCGAGAGGAGCTTCCTTTGTTCTCCGTCTCCTTGATTCTGTCTTTGCTCAGTTCTGTTCGTGTGATGTATTATATATTAGTATATTTCCTGAATTATTATATGAGGCCCATTCACTTCTTGAACGAGAAAGAGAGGGCCTCTTTCAGCGCTTTATATCTAGTCGTGGATAGAAGACCCGGTGTCCACCACAACGCTGCCTCCCTTTATGCAGAATTAGTAAAGAGTTAAGCACTGGATTCACGCCACATTGATAACACATCTAAACCATAAGCCCCTTCTTTTCTTTGGGAGATAAAAGCATCCAGTCTAATTGTTGTCTGCAGGCAGAGTTCAAACAAGTCTAGACCCCAATTAGTCACATACCTCTAAATACCTCTAAGTATAGCTAGAGTTTGTCAGAACGCTGGGAACAATCGAAACGCCCATATCCCAGATGAAACCCAATTAAGACTATGAGTTCGCTGCAGCTAATGTAATGCTGAACAAAGGCAGTTTGAAGTTTTGCAGAGGAACAAAGCCCAGGGAAGCATTGTGTGGATGAGAGCCATTGTTTTATTGTTCCAGCAGGCGCCTACTGACGTCAGGCTTCAGCTCCGGAACAGCGCGCGAGTGAATGGCCACAGGCACTCTAATTATAAAGACGATTGGCCAATGGGTCGGACACCCGAACGCAAACCTCAAGTAATCTTGTCATGGGAAAGTTTATAATGCTTCCAATTGCTCCGGTCGTTCCAAGCCTCCACCGACCACCTGATCTACTCTTTACACATCCGCCAACCTCCGCATCTAGCCATATAAACAAAGGTATTTATTCTATCGTCTCCTCGAGGGTATATACACTTCACGGGATCATAGCTTTTTGGGATATATCCCTATTCACATCATATTACACCCAATCCCGTACATAGCTCGTTCAACGTCTCGTTTCACTTGGAGCCAGTCCGCCCGTCGCTCAGCAAACTCATACACTTCCTCCACCCGCCAAATGCCGTGAAACCGACTAGCATCGGCAATAATTGTTGCCAACTCCTTCGCATCCGATGCGTCAATCAGATAAATTTGAGATAGCTCCCGGAAGGCTTTGAAGTAAACCAGTAGTTCATTGTTTTTTAGAGTCTGGACAAATTTGAAGTAATGATTCATATCGCTTCGTAGGGTCAGTACTAGTCCAGATGACTGAGAATTGTAGAACCTACCTGATAAGTTTCAAGGATCCCTCGGTGCTGATCCTCTGTCGCTTTAAATGCTTGCAAAGCGCAGTAAAGAGCCGCAGGCCAACTTCTTGGTTAAAGACATCAAGCGTACTCTTGTCCGTACTCCCAACAAGCATTTGGGTATGTGATGAAACAACATCGACCACAGCTGCCGCCGCTTCTGTAACATTAACATCCATAGTTTTCCGGTGAGGGTCAGTCGAGATATCAGGGTTAAAATCGGTCGCAAGTTGCCTCGTTGCAAGTATGTAGTCCACTTCTTCCATAAGCACGTCAATGCCTTTGTTCAAGCCAGCCGCCACCCGTTCATCAAGATTCTGCTCGAATTTTTTCTTCTCCTTAACGGCTGGATCTAAAAAGTCATTTCGGTCAGTTAGCTTAGAGCCAATAAGTTCTTGTTCGTAGAACACATCAATCATTTGAAGAATGAGATCTCCGACGTTAACCAGTTCGAGGAAAGTGACTAAAGGCTCCACGCCGGACTGGTCACGGTCGCCTTGCTCACGAGGGCGGTAATTCGAAAGATGATTAACTGCTTTATCAAACCCGACAATGAGGTGACGATGGCCTAAAATACGCAGCAGAGCGACGAAGATTGCTTCACATTGCTGCTTAACGGCAGACCCCGTTACACCCCCAATCTTCACAAATTGCGCTGCTCGCTCCAAGCTTGACTTTGCTGAATGAACCAAACCCAGCGCAACTTCAATACTAAAAAGAGAACTAATGCCCTCAAGCTTTGATTTCATAACAGCTGCTTTGGCTGCAAGCTCCGTAGTCGGGGCTTCCGTTATAGGAGGTGTGCCTGGAGAAGAAATGGTTGAGAAACGGTTGGAGCTCCTCTTCTGGGCTGCAGCAGAGTCGCTATCAAGTGATTCGGGGTCCTGTTTCGTCTCGTTCGACTTGCCCCCCGAAAATCCAGGGAAGAGATTGACAGGGGCCATAATCACCTTCTTGAATGAGGTCAAGAAGTCACGCTTATCAGCTTGTCTGTTTACGTTCGACATTAGGAAAGATTCTGTGGAAGCAGCCTGTTCCGAGAGCTGTCTATCCCACTCTCCTACTGCGGCCTCTGACCGTTGTCGAAAGAAATCCAATTCCTCCGCAAGGTACAAGTCCATATGAGGCTCATATACCCTAAAGATTACCTGGTCCAAAACATCTTCGAAGCCATTGGCCGAACTTTGGATTGGTAGCAACGCATCTGCAAAGGACATGCACTGAGCGAAAGTTCCCGAGACAGCCGCCAAATAGGACTCCATATTAGAAAGATGCAACTCGTCGAATAGCGCAGTCAAAAATGGAGATAGCACGTCTTGTCCCATCTTTTCGAGGAAGGGCGAGGAGACCTGTAAAGCTGGTGGAAAGGCGCGATTGATGATGGAAACCTCTTCATTAAACGCGACACTAAGCCGAGTGAAAAAGACCTGCGTATAGCCCAGCTTCACTTGCTGGGTAGAAACATCAATGCAGTCTGCCACCCTTCCAAACTCTGTCTTCTTCGTGACAAGGTGGTTGTGGTGAATAAAAAGCTCGAGAGCAGAGCTGCCACCATTCAAGATATAAAGAACATGTGCATATCTCCTCATTCTATCATCGATGTCCTCCGTTTCATACCCATGTCTTAACTCCTTCAGAGCAGCCGCTTCGAACATTGATACCACGGATTGCAACTGGCCATGCCTTTCCCGCCAGCCCTCGCTTGAATCGCATTTCGCAAAGGCCTGCAATTGGAACAATATTTGAGCTTGATGCCGTGGTTCTGTGTATTTCTGAAAGATTAAATTATCCGTGGAAGCACCCATCGTAGTGATATCGTCATAAAACAGCGCCAGTGCCGCATGGATTTTACCATATTCCTGTCGAGCTTCTCCACGAACTGACCTCGCGAGCTTCAGCGCCCCCAAAATTGGATCAGCTTCAAACTCAGCCAACGTATCATCACCCCCCGACGTAGACAACCGGATTTGATCAAAACCATCGGAAAGTGAATTCAATTCGATTGTTGGCTGGTCGGACACCGGGTGTGGGACGGCCACGTCGTGGAGCTCGACACTCTGCCTATCGGCAATGGTTCCAAAGGTCTTCTCCACGTGTTTACGAGCTTCCGATTCATCCCAGCAACCGATGCGTTTAAGCCTCTGCACCCATCTCGAGTCATCGTATGCCATCTCGCGCAGAAGTCTAGACGCCCGCGCGGCTCGAATGAGGTCGGCTGGGGAAAGGTAATCTAGGATGGAGGACATGATCTCTGTTGCAAATTAGAAATTTTAGTATATTTCTTTTTTTTCCTTCTTGTTTTCATATTTTCTATTGCTGTCCGCAGAAACGTTAGCCTACCTGCTGGAAGGGAAGCTCTAGAGATCTCCTCCATTGAGGCCATCTTGAGGGACGCCAAAACATCTCGGCGTGGCTTCCCTGTTCCTGGCCCATTCTTCACTTTCGCCATCTTATCGTCTCCAATCCTGCATCGGGATGAAAGGTACTACCAAAAGGATCCTCGAGGTTCCGGGATCTCGTCTTCGCCAGGCTTGTGTCTCAGTGCCTCCCACGGACAAGCTCCATCCGCGGGCACGTGGAACCGTTGGGGAGCAGTGAACCCGATAAATGAGGACAAGTAATGCAACCAGGAGGGAGATTAATCATATATAAGTGATCCGCATCGCATATGAGACACTTAGGTTGTCTATCCAGCACATGGACGGACTGAGCGAGTGCCAGTAATGATAGCTGGTTAAATGATGGCCAGAAGGGTCCAAGAAAATCCACGGCTAGATCAGTGGAGGATTTTCCCTTCCGATCGACAAGTTAAATATGGCCGACCATGTCATAAGCAAGAAAGTTCAACTGATCAAAAAAAATATATATAGCCCATTTGGATATTACGACTTTAGAGGATTGGGGAGATCTCATATAGTTCTCTTAATTTGCCATTATTCATTGTTTGTCTTTTGCCATTATGATCAGGAATCTAGGGACCTATCAAAATATATATCCGCTCTTACCCGCCCTTAACACCAACAAAAACCATGCATTATTTCTTTTAATTGTGCTTCCGCAGTTCTCTACAGTATTCCCAGTGGCTCTCCACATAATATATCTCAGCACTGCACACGGATAACCTGAGATGAAAGCTAAGTAGCTAAAGATAAATCCTAAAACAGTACGGTATGCGATTCGAGAAGCTAGACCCTAAACCATGATACTTTTATCTTGGTGTCCAGCCCAGAAACCGCCCCAAAGAATGCCCAGTCCAGCTGGTGTCCTAGTATTTTAATGATTGACTGGTCAGTTTTGGCCGGGCCTTACCCTCCATTCATGATTTACGGAGGAGGCGATATTGGACGGGTAACGCTCGGGAAGCCAGGCGAGAGCGGGATAGAAGCATCACATGGAAAAGATGATGGGAAGAAGTGAGATACATTTGAGATTAACAAAGTTTATGAGAGTTAGAGAGTGCCATCGATAAGCACATATTCTCTCGAAATACCGGGCTTATGGGTATGTTATTGTAGCATCAGCTGGTCGCTGGTGCTTCGATCAAAATTTGTTGTTCCGAAAAATCGCGGTTTTCACCGAAGACAGTTAGCCCCAGTAGGCTAGCCAATCAGCGTGAAGGTTTAGGCAATTCCAAACCCAAGAGAAACTTGACCGTTCGGACAACCTCGACTTCACCTCCAAAAGCCCATTCTCCTGTGCGCACATCTGGTCCCCCTCTCCCCCCTCCCCCCTCCCGTCTGCGGCTATTGTGCCTTCTTTGTTTATCTATCTATCGGAGGGTTTTTCGATACATTCAGTATGCTGGCACGTACTGTCCTGCGCAGCGTGCCCTTCCGGGGTATCGCCCGTCAGTCCTTGAATAAAACGTCGTCGGTACGTACATTCCCCGGTATCTGACCTCAATTGGGCTTGATGGGCGAGGACAATCGCTCTACAATTGGCCTTACAAAGTGCTGCAAGCATCCAACACTAACAATTTGCCCAGCGTGCATCTTCCTCGGTTGCCGGCGAATCCGCCAGCTCCCCCTTCTACCTCACACTCACTGCGTCCGTCGCTACCGCCGTCGCCCTCGGAACCGCTACGTATACCTATGGACAGGAAGCTTTTGCAATGACACCTGCTGAGGAGGGGTGAGTGGATTGGAACGGCTGGGAAAGTTCAATTTGGCATTTTGCCGTTGTCCCGACCGAAGCCACTATCTCTAGCCGAAATTATCAAGTAGCTGACATATGATGCTTTCAAGGTTGCACGCCACCCAATACCCTTGGGAGCACACCAAGTGGAATAAGACCTTCGATCATCAGGCGTGAGTTTGTCCTGCGAATCGAATCAATTGAGCTCTCGCCAGTGTTCCCGAGTCTCTTACTTACTATTTGTTCCCTAGTCTCCGCCGTGGTTTCCAGGTCTACCGCGAAGTTTGTGCCAGCTGTCACTCCCTGACCCGCGTGCCTTGGCGCTCGTTCGTCGGTGTCACACACACCGTTGACGAGATGAAGACTTTCGCCGAGGAGTACGAGTATGACACCGAGCCCAACGACCAGGGTGAAATCGAGAAGCGTCCTGGAAAGATCTCCGACTACATCCCCGCTCCTTACCCCAACGAGGAGGCTGCTCGTGCTGCCAACGGTGGTGCTCTGCCCCCGGATCTCAGCTTGATCGTCAAGGGCCGTCACGGTGGCTGCAACTACATCTTCAGTCTCCTCACTGGTTACCCCGATGAGCCCCCAGCAGGTGCCACCATCCAGGAGGGCATGAACTTCAACCCCTATTTCCCTGGCACAGGTAAGTGTTTCATCCCCCCTTAAAAAACCCGCCTTTTGCTGATTGCATGACAGCCATCGCTATGGCCCGTGTCCTCTTCGATGGTGTCGTTGAGTACGAGGATGGCACCCCCGCCACCACTTCCCAGATGGCCAAGGACGTCGTCGAATTCCTCAACTGGGCTGCCGAGCCTGAGATGGATGAGCGCAAGAAGATGGGTTACAAGGCCATCACCTTGCTCACCGGCTTGTTCGCTGTTAGCGTGTGGGTCAAGCGCTATAAGTGGACTCCCATCAAGACAAGGAAGATCATGTACAGCCCCCCTGTTCCCCGGCGTTAAAAAGATGTTGCAGTGGACTGTATAAAACGTTGAAAAAGTGAAGGGCTTAGCGGTGACAAGCGAGCCCTGATTAATTTGCGCATCTCCAATCTTTCGTTGGTCACCGCGTCTTCCTTCAGTCTCTTGCTTCATGGCCACCTGCCTGTTTTGTTAGATGTTATTCAGGACACCTGTATCTGTACCTTAGATATTATTCTCGTTGAAAATCTGTTTAAAGAACCAATGCCACATTTTCCTTTGTCAGTTTTATATATACTCGTTTGGTCGGGGACCGTCGCCCCCCTATGCAGTTTTGTTATATAAGGAAGATGACCTAGCCAACTTGGCTTTTTTTTGTTGGCTAGGAGGGGAAAGAAAGAAACAATCAGGATCAAGGACCGGGTCTGAAATGTATTTATGGTTTCGAATGCATCTACTCTCTTAACGCTAACTATGTCTCGCTCGGTGGGAGCAGATTTTTCCACTGCGTTTTAAGCCTGAATTTTCACAGGGCATATCGTTCTTAGATGTATTTATTTATCCTCAATCGTCCGCTCTCCGTCGCCGAATATGTGCACGAAAATATTGTCATAGAAGTTCCACATTGTAGTAATCATCATATCCCAGAATTTATTCACCCATTGCGGACTGCGGCCATCTGGACCAGCCACTGTTCTTGAAAGTGCCAGCATCACAAGGAACATGGGGCCCCATAGGCCTAGGAAAATAACCTTGCCTACCCGTTGCCGTGTGGAGGTAATACGGTATGGTTTGATTTGGGAGAGGTATGTTTGGTAAGAAAGAGGGAGGTTGTGCTCTGTTGCTCCTGTCGTGATCAGCTTCAAGTAACGAGCGGATGGCTGCGCGTAGCAAGGATTAGGCCGGACTCCGGGAATGGGTCGAGAAGGCCGTTTCCCCAGTGCCCTTGAGCGCAGCTCATCCATGCCGGCCGGGGAGAGAAGAGTGTGGGCCTTCATAGCCTCTGTCTCTGGACAATCGGGAATCGGATCGGTAGGGTCATAACCCTTGGGGAAAGGGTAACAATCCACTACAATATCCTTGTAGCCGCGACCGCCCCCTTCCGTCGCAATGATCGTAGCGTAGTCTGCTAGAGTGACTTCATAAACAACGCCGACAAGAGGTCCCTTATAGGCGTTGCGGTCTGAGTCTCGATCCTGGAGGAGGGAAAGTTTCTCGGGGATAACCGAATTCTCTATCTCATTGCTTTTATGCTCATCCTCAATTTCATGCCCGACATGTCGCATGCGGGTGCCAGCAAAACAGGGCTCTGCGTACGGAAGGCCGGAGAGATCGAACGTTAGTCGCAATGCTGGGACGACAACGTTGACCTGGGACAGGGGCTTGATGCCCCTTCTTCCAAGAAAGGTTTCGGAGCATAGGTTTGACCCGTAGGCTAGGTATAGGACAGTCTTTTCGGGAGATGGCTCGGTGTTACCAAGGCCATTGAGACCATCAGCGATCTTTTCGGGGAGGTATTCATCCTGGTCAAGGGATTTTGCGGAAGCTGAGGCATGCTGCCTATCTGTAGTAGTCTCAGGAAGATAACGATTGGTTTCGTTGGCGCTGTGGGGAAGGGGAAGAAGCTCCCATAGTCGCTGTAATGTGCATGCTTGACAATCTGGAGGGGTAGGGGCTTCCTCTTGCCCTTGATTTTTGGGGGGAATCATACGTGATTGGGGTTGAACACCAGCCCCGACCAGGGAAAAAAAACAATAAAAATGATTGACAAGGTCCCTCTCCTGGGCAAGTTAGTTTGAAAAGAACGATGTGGTGAATCTCAACGAGAGAATACAGGGGCTCTTATGTGAGAATTCACATTCTGGGAACTCCAGGATAAACATGGCTTTTTTTATACAGGAGGGAAAACACTATTAATAATTGGTATCCATTAGTTATTGAGACGGGGCGACCCCCAGTCTTGGTTGACGTTGCCTTGCCTGCCTGGAGGAAAGAAGAGACCACGGGGAGCAGCTCGGAGCACGGAACAAAAGAATGCCTTTAGTTGGAAAAAAGTGCCTGTCGGAACGGAGACTGCTGAAGTCGCCGAGCACCAATCAGGTTGCTTTTGGGTGCTGAGGGTGACCTTCAGCAATTTGCCAACTCCGCTTTAAAATCTCATTTGAGGTCCTCAAGTAGGTACACGAGAATCGAGATTGTTCCTGAAACCCCACAGCCGTCAGCATCAAGGAGTTCATATGCCGTCGGGGCAACTCATATCTCCGGGAACTCAATAGGTGCATCTTTCAAGACGGAAAGGAGTGAGGATTACTATTTCCAGTGGCGATTCAAACACATACCTTGGTCTCTGCTGACTCAAGTTTTTGGTTTCCATGACTTTACTCCTACTCACAATCATATGCGCTGATGAATACCTATAACTTGGAAATAGGCGGAAGAAATCGGTGTATTAATTTGTTTTATCCTTTCCCTCTCTTCAAGCAAAAATAAAAGAAAAACAAGTAAAACCATGTAGGGCCATTCGAAGCGATTTGCTTCTTGCTCTGAATCGCGAAGAGGCAGGTTCAGGGTGAATTCACTCAGGGTCGGTCTCTCCTGCTGTAGCCATCACATGATGGCCGACCTTCATCTTTTCCTTCTCCCATCTATTCGCATCTCTGAAGCTTCAGGATTATGCACTCTTTCTGCTTGACTGGATCCCAATATGTCATCGACTTTGCTGAAGACCGAGGGCCAGGGCTCGTTGGCTTGGATCGCAAAATTATCTTCGCAATTGAAATTGGTCTTTCCGCAGCTACAGGGGCCTAGGTCTTGTGATGGTGACGCGTATATTTGTTTACTTTGTGATCCTCCCCTGTACTGTTTTTCAGCCTCCATTGTTCATGCCTTCCTGCACCACGAGACACCGATAAACCCCAATGATGCTGACAAGATCCTCCAAATCTTGAATCAGCATGGGGATAAAATATCCCAATGTCTGGAGACAGTTGCTCTGAGATGCCTGGCCTACTTTTTACTTTGTTCAAACATTGGAACTGGGCTGAAGAGTGGAATAAGCTTACTCCTTGTCTGATTCCCATTCATCTCGTAATTCCCGAAGCCATTCTGACTGTCCTCGCCCAGGATGAGCCGAGATACGTTGTAGATTCTGGCTCCATGAAATACCAATTGGTGCTTCCGACATCCGAGCATGATGCACGATTCGTACAACAGAAACTGGCAGAGAAACTTTACCAAGTCTTCGTTGAAGAGAAACTGGATACCTATATACGAAGATCGGTATGCAGAAAAACCGCCCAGAATAGATTCTAGACTTACAGAAACAGGCTGGAAAGATCCTCGTGGAAATTTTATGTGATTCTGATGATCGCTGGAAACTCCTGGGTGAAGCAAATGGGCTGGACCTCTATTGGTAATACTGTCACCCACAAAAAGGTATAAAGAGCTAATCAAGATAAGGTAGTACCACCTCAATATTACTATATGATGAGGATATTGTTTTGAAAGTGTGTGCGAGTGCTATCATGAGAATCCTCCAATACTCTGGAACCAACAGTGAAACTCTTTGGAAACCAGACGGGTCACAAAATCGAAGAAGCTTCTTTGAAACCCTCGAAAATAAGCGAGCAAGTGTCATTGAGCAGTTTTATCTCTATTCGCATGCTTTACAAAATGAGCAGTCCAAGGTCGATGAAACCGATTGCACAGCGATCGGGTGTTATCTCCTCAACTTAGATACCAATAACGCAAAATCGCTTATGAAAGGACCAGTTCTTTTAACTTTTAAAGCAGATAAAATGATTTTTATAAGTTGCTTTGAGGATACGATGGGCTGGCATTTCCAATACGTTGTTCTTCAACCGGAACTCTTCGGCAGTCTTTTCTGTACTCTCTCCACTCAACCCCAAGAAAAGAAATTTAATATGGTTCTTCATGCTAGGTGTGAAGATACAATCCTGGTCAATGACCAACGACAGAGTTTCAGAATCTTGGATTTACCTATGACCTCCACTGACAACCTAACTGAAATCAAGAAAGAACTCGAGAGCATTGGGGTTGAATTCCGGGAAATATGTACTGAGACGAAGCCGCCGAATCGGAAGTCGTCCCTTTTGCTGATATTACTGGATATGGGACAGGATGTACCGAGTGAATCCCCCCTACCAGCAGCTAGAGAGGAACAAGCAGTTGCAAATATTTCCGAAAAAGGCCTGGATATTACGAATGAGCTATGTGCTACTGGGAGAAGCCCTCCGAAAAAGATAAGCGATACACTATGCATGTCTATGCAAACTAATCTTGATGACAACGGGACGGGACCTTCTCTAAAGCTTCCCCATGAACTTAACAAGGTAGAAAGCCAAACTGAGATACAAGTAAGAAATTCACAGAGGGAGAATACTGGTAGGCTTCGGTCAACTCGCCGCCGGTCCGCAAGCTATGCTTCGACTGGAACGAAAACGAGACATATGCCACTGAATACACAAGAATCTTTGATATTCCCCAGGCGCCGCTTCCGGGGGAAAAAGTATACAGCGCATTCGAAGGTTGCTGTTGATTGGGATGAGGATCTCCGGGAAAGTGATGCAGCTGATGAAAACCGGGTTGATAAAGCTGCCCAGGCGACTTCGATATCTTCCGCTCTCTCTCACAGTACTAGCGGTCTATCATATGGAAGATCAGACCGTAAAGGCTGCGGAGGTGTCGGTAAAAAAAAACCAGCCAAAAGTGAACAGAAGCGACCGAAAGGACCTAGAAACGAAAAGAAAAAGAAAAAAGGAGTTAAATTGCAATTAAACACAAGAGAAGAACAAAGTACTGGCGAGGTAGCCAAAACAACAACTGCTGCCAGCAAGCGCGCAGGCTCAAGGGAAACCTTTTCTGCGCGTATACAAAGAAATAACAATTTGGCCCCTGATGTCAGTGTACAAGGTGGAAATATTGAAAACAAGCCTAGCGATGTTGCAGCTACAGATACCTTGTCTCTGGAGAAGCCTGGTTGTTTTACACCTCAGAATATGATTCGCAGGACATCGGAAGCTAGTATGAGAGCTTCACTGGATAAGAAACTTTGCAATGAAGCAGCATACCAAGCGGAAGGCGCGGGAAGTACCTATAGAAGCCCACGTACTCACACAGAGCACGAACAAGGCTACCAAGGGAGAGGCCAAACGGTTGGTGAAAAGCTAGCAGAAGCGTTACGTCAAGATGTGCTCATTCGACAAGAGAGTCGGAATCGTGATAGAACAGAGAAGAGTAGATTAGGGTCTACTTTGATTGACAGCGGACTCGAAGCTAGCACTGAGATCCCTGACCCATGCCCTGATCACCATCGATGTTGTGAAGGCGTGGGGAACCAGGGGGTTATGGAAAATGAGATCGACGAAATCTCGGAGTCCACATTCTCCGCGATAAGCCTTACGGGCGTTCCGAGCATAGAAGGTTGCGAAGACGGTACGAATGAAGTAAATCAAAATATACCCACTGAAGACGATGAAGAAGATCAGTCTAGCGCATGCCCCGAAGAAGGCCAGATATCTTGGGAGAAAGTCTATAGCTCGCCCGAGAGGTTACGGTCTGGGGGAGCGAATTCTCTTTCTTGCTATGACAACTCTCAAACCCAATTGGTGAAAGGGGATTTCACGATTTCCCACATTGGATCATGCCGTTCATCGCCAGTTATCATTGAAAATGAGCCCCCTGCCCCAATTTCCCGGGGTCCCAACAATGGATATAGAGTGGATCATGTCGATTCGGGAACTGCTTTTGTGAAAGAGCTGCCTAGAGCAAGTGCCAAAAGTTGCTCTGAAATGCATGGAAGGGGCGTGTACCTCACTCACGATACAACTGTGGATGAGAATGGGAGCCCTCGACTTTTAAACAGAGCCAGAACCCACCCCACACTGAAGAGAAAAGTGTCGTTGATAGCACAAGAGCAGCTTCGTGAAGAGAAAAGAAAAAGAGACTCAAGTGGCTTTTTAGATGTGGATTCGAGCCTCGATAACATCGATGAGAGCGGGGAGGAAAATACATCTCGATTTCCAAGAGAGCATACGGATGAGCTAAGTTGTGGTAAATGCGATATTAACGTGGAGGATGAGATACTGCAGATAGCCGACAAAGGTATAAGTGAGTTGAGTGAAGCTGGTAATGTGTTTTGTAGAAGTGCTGGGCGGACCGTCAAGCCTACACCTTTTTTGGCTCGCCTCCGAAGTAGTGCAAGTCTCCAGCTACGGATCGCCAAAACTGCTAGCAGGAGTTCGATGAAAGCACTGGGCTTATCCACGGAGAAAGAAAGAAAGAGTGTGCTCGGCTCACACCAATCGGAAAAGCCGCCCCTGGATCAGCTTGATTCAGATTTGTTAATGGCTCGTAAACTTCGGGACTCTTCTGATTATCCTAACTGTGAATTGTCACTACAGGATCTCCATAAAGGGGCTCAGGATATCCTTCTTAATAACAGCGAGGTAAGTAGCCGTGGCCCATGGCTACTGTATCTGTTCCCCGCTTAAGCACATCTAGCACCTTCTGCGCCAAATTGAGACCGAGAGAAACACGATCAATCATATCCTAGAGATATACCGAGAGCAATGCAATGGTATTCTCGACGAATTATTTAAGGCACAAGAAGAACGTATTAAAGTATGTCAACAACAACTGGATTCTATCAAAAAGCAGCATGCGGATGTTTGCCATGAGTTGATCCATCGCTTGCAAGAAAACGAGCGGAACCTTCAGGAAAGGGTCATGGGGAATAAAGACACAGAGGGACATATGATGCGGTGATGATATTCTTGAATCATGACATGACGTGCGTGGAGAGGATTTCCTTATATTACCCGCACAGGTGACGAGTATTCTTAGTATCGATATATCGGGTTCAGTCAGACCCGTATGAATTCCTGTTGACTTCGTTGAGTTCCCAGCGCCCTGGGCGTTGCGGATGTTGCTCAGCTCCCCAATTTTACGGATGAAGAGCAAAATTCGTCGGGATCCCTCATAGAAGCACTCGCGTGTAAGGAGTGCATATAAGCAATATGGCACGGATAGCTTAGAGCGTGTGGCATGTGCCTCTCTAATTCTCTATTTCCCTCTGTTCGGCATTGAGTTTCTCTCCACCATCACCCTTTTTTCATCATTTGGATGACCTCATAGCATTAATGTACCTCGGGGAACCTGAAGACGTGAACACGGAGCGAGGAATTAATTCCACTTCTCCGGTAAATATGACCAATAAACGAGCTCCGATTTGGCATTAGTTAGTTAGTCAGCTTTTTTTTGAGTTCTGCCATTGACTCACCGGAATCACGTGCGGGGGGTGGTATGGGCCGTGACTCTTCGGCGATGACCAGAAAGTTAGTTTTGTTCTTTTTTTTATTTGTGTCCCGAAAGATAAAAGTAGAAGGGAAAGTGTCCAGGGCCATTGTTTGTTGAAAAAAGTCACTGACGAATACCGTTCATTCCGACATCTCCAGGACCCTTCTTTTTTCCTTCTTCATTGACTGCCCCTCTCCCCGGATCTTTATCTATCTACCCCGCGACTATGTCGGTGAGTCACCGAGCCAACTGAGTCGCAGCTACTCGGCCGCAGGGATCTAATGTGCAGCTGTAGTTCTTCTTTGAAAATTCCAATGTCGGGGATAGCAGCCATCTCGAGGATTCGCGGAGTAGGTGCCTCTGTTTACAATAATTTCCGCCTTTGTTTGTCAATTGCGCTGACCGGGGTCTCGATTTTGTGCGCTAGTTCGAGGATACAACCCTCTGACCCCACCTAACCTCCTGCAGCATGATATCGCCTTGACGGAGAAGTCAAGGCAAACCGTCATTGATGGCCGTAAAGAGGCCATTGCCGTTGTCCATGGCACCGATACCGATAGGCGGCGCTTGCTGGTCGTCATTGGACCCTGCTCGATCCACGACCCCGAAATGGCAATGGAGTACTGCGATCGACTCCTGAAGATGAAGGAGAAGTACAAGGATGAGCTACTGATTGTGATGCGGTCGTACCTGGAGAAGCCCCGCACCACCGTGGGCTGGAAGGGGCTGATCAACGATCCGGATATCGACAACAGCTTCAACATCAATAAGGGCCTGCGACTTTCGCGCCAGCTCTTTGTCGACCTGACAAATAAGGGTATGCCACTCGCCAGTGAGATGTTGGATCCAATCTCTCCGCAGTTCTTGGCGGATTGTCTCTCTGTTGGCGCGATCGGTGCGCGCACAACGGAGTCGCAAGTCCATCGGGAGTTGGCCTCTGGTCTGTCCTTCCCCGTGGGCTTCAAGAACGGTACCGACGGCTCCTTGGATGTCGCTGTGGATGCAATTGGATCAGTTCAGCATCCTCACCGCTTCCTCTCTGTCACGAAACCAGGCGTTGTGGCCATTGTCGGTACCGTGGGCAACTCCGATTGTTTTGTCATCCTCCGTGGTGGAAAGAAGGGACCCAACTTCGATGCGGAGAGTATCGCCGCCGCTAAGGAGAAGCTGGTCGCTAAGGGTCTGCCTCCCCGCCTGATGGTTGACTGCAGCCATGGAAACTCGCAGAAGGACCACAGGAATCAACCCAAGGTGGCTGCTGTCTTGGCGGAACAGATTGCTGCGGGTGAAACTGCGATCATGGGAGTTATGATTGAAAGTAATATCAATGAGGGTAAGTTTTTCCCCCCCTTAATCATAAGCCTGTCTCTAATCTTGAACGCCTTGATAGGCAACCAAAAGGTCCCACCCGAGGGTAAGGCCGGTCTGAAGTACGGAGTCAGCATTACCGATGCCTGTATTCACTGGGAAGACACTGAATTGGTCCTTGAAAACCTCGCGCAGGCCGTCAAGACGCGGAGAGAGAAACTGGCGGCTTAATTATTCCGGCCCTGGGAACCGGTAAACAAAAGAAAAAGGCACGATATATTGCAAGCTGTCGATAGAAAAAGGTTTAATTAGCGAATTAAAAGTGATTTGGAACACCAGATTTTCCCCAGAGTTCAGTAAAATCTTGACTGGACCGGGTATCTGTGGGGGGGAGATCGATCAATATCTGACGATGCCGGAACTGCAGTGACCGAGAGTAGGGAGTGCTTTCGGGACCATCATCACCAATCCAAACCACCCACAAAGAAAAATCCAATAATAAGTCAAGTATTATAAAAAAAGGCAACACCAACACCATAAGACCTTGATATCCTTTTTTTCATTTCAACCAACTCCAACTACGCTTCACACCCTCTACCCCAGCCCTCGCACGCAGAATGGCCCCGAACCCGTACTACCCCCCGGGCCTCGAAATCGCCGACTACATCCCCAACGACAAGGGAACCCTCTCCCTAGTCTCAATCTTTACCTGTGTCTGTATTGCCGTCTTCACCCTAACTTATCTCCTCGTCACTACAATCCAACCCCGAATCTCCTCAAGGGACCTTAGCTTAGCACTTTGGTTTAGTCTTTGTACCTACTCCTCTCCCCTTCCCCATCCCCTAGAAAGAAGATATAGAACTCTAGTAACGAAAGAATAAAAAAGGCAGCGCCATCCACCTCATCCTCGAAGGCTACTACACTCTCACCTTCTCCTCCCTAGCCAGTCGCACCACCCTTCTTGCCCAACTCTGGAAAGAATATTCCCTCAGCGACTCCCGCTACCTGGTCCCCAACTCCTTCGTCTGGTCTATGGAGACGATCACCGCCTTCATATGGGGTCCATTGTCTTTTATGCTTGTCCTTCTTATTGCATTGGATAGTCCGCTCCGGTACCCGGTACAGATTGTAGTATCGCTGGGCCAGTTGTATGGGGATGTGTTATACTATGGGACTTGTGGGTTTGAGTTTATGGTGAGGGGAGTGGAGTATTCGAGGCCGGAGAGGGGGTATTTTTGGGGGTACTTTGTGTTTTTGAATTTGTTTTGGGTTTTTATTCCATTGGGTAAGTTTTTTTTTTTTTTTTTTTTTTTTCATTTCCCCTTTCTTTTATTCTTTTTTGCTGGCGGGTGGTATATGGACGCGCCTACTATGCGATGTGATTGGAGAGAGGAGGAATCAGGGCTAATATGACCTTTGAATATAGGGTGTGTAGTTGGTGGAGTGAGAGCTTGCAAGAAAGCTTTCACATTGATGAAGGAGATGGATAGGAAAGATTCCCCGATGAACGGAACAAAGAAGAAACTCTAGCCATGCATGCACAAGGCAATTGGATAGGAGAGAAGAGTTACACTATTGAACCCGAATCTTATCATCATAAGCTTTATCTAAGGGCTGAGGACAATATCATTGCAGGCCGATTTAACTAGCTTTTAATTAATATAAATGAGTTATTGGTAATTCATCGCCTAATCTAGACCTCCTCCAGTAAGGAACATTCTGGACGCTTGAAATCTTAGCGTTGCGCCCCCTCCTCGCTTCAAGATCCCAAAGGATTCACATCTCAGGAGTCAGGTCAGATGAGCAAGCTCACTGTCCAGGATATTTGCCTCGCTGGAAGAAAGTGGAGCGGGTGGCTGTTCTTGGTTGCTGGAAGAAAATACCCGAGTGGGCTTGGACTGGGTGAAGAACTGGGGTGCTGTTTGACATCGTTAGCCTGGAGAATTCTGCTGTCCGCATGACTAGCCCCTGGGGATGGCAAAGATACCTGGAATATGGTTGCTTAGACCCTACAGAATAATCCCCGAGAAAATATGGCAGAACGAAGTGGAAAAATAATGAATTTGATGTCCAACTGCATAGCCCCCCGTATATTGTTGAAATCATCGCTAAACCTACGTCATTAATTAAGGTAAAAAATAAACAAAATCACACTGCTCTATTTACCCCAGTCTGCGCCGCGCTATGTTCTAACCCCGACGGCGCTGTGAAATAAGCCAAAGATAAAAAATTGAAATTGAAATTGAAATGTCATGTCATGTCGTATCACGTCGTATTACGTCCGATCCCTAGTATACCAGCTCCGCTTCCATCAATCGCCCTTCTAGCTCGGGCATTTTGAAATCCACAATGCATGCGGCAATTGAAGCCCGTCGCTTGATAGTGCTCGAAAATAAACTGCTAGGTCCCGAGAGATCACTCCCATGGATGGTATTCTTGCTTAGTCGGTGGAGCATGTGTTGCCCAGTAAAATCGACTTGTGGTTCACATAGCTTCCGCTTGCGTGGATACCCAGGTGAGAAGAGGACGTGCTCTGAACGTTTGACCAGCTGGGCAGATGCCACCCTCCCATCCATGCCAATGGAAAACGACCTACATGGAATATCCGACACCGATTGCGCCCCCGAGGTAAAGGTGTCCACGTCGATAATGCTTGTTTCACCTGAAGCACCAAATGCCCAGATTCGGGCTCCTCCGTGAGAAGATTGGAGGGCTAGTTCCACGACACCGTCTACCCGTCCAATTTCCTTTCCATATATCTTGAACGGCCACATCATCGCCGTTGGCCGGTATTTAACACTGAGGAGGAATTCCCAGTCCCCGTTTTGATTCTGGCCCAGGCTTCCACGGCGTTTCTGAGATCGTTGGTGGGTTAGGAAGAAATCTCTCGCAAGGTCACTATCACCCATGACTCCATCACCTTGCCTCTGGCGCTCCCTTTTGATAACATTAAAGACATCGAGCGGCACGGAATATAGAACTATTCTATCACGGTACGCCGCAACCACGCGCAAACCCCAGTTCAGGTCTGAACCTGCGGCGAAGACGGTTGGAATCATGGGTTTTGGGGAAACATCCGAAGCGTCACTCCCAAAAGGGGGGACGCAAATAAGAGCCCTAGTGAGACTGGTTGGGCCGTCAATTGGAGCGTCGGAGCCAATGCAGAGAAATCCGGTGCGCGGTTCGATGAACATTATGTGTACTCCGTCGTTGATAGGAACGGCTCTGTAATGGTGGACTTGGGTGGTTCTCACCAAGTTAACGCGATCTGAATTTTCAGGCGCCCATCGGCTGACGGTTTGAACGTCGTCCATAAAATGGAATGGACAGGACGAGCGTTTTTCTGCGCGTCGTAGGTTCTGGCATTCGCAATCCGACGTTCCTGGCCCGGCCAGCGATGAAATAAGTCGATACTCCAGTGAAGTATCTGGTCGGGTTGGAAGAAAATGTAAAATTTCCGATGGCTGCGTCATGGGAAAATATTTGCGGCAGTCCTTATTGGTTTGTTCGTCAACCCAGCGCAGCTCAACACCAGAACCAGAACCGAAGGCCAGGCACCGACGCCCGGGGCAGATCGATACACTACGGGGCGGGTCTTGTGCTGAGCACACATCGTAATAGAAGTGACGGGAGGCCATCATCATGGAGTTCGCGTGGATGTTGCCATAAGCCATTCCGGGTCTCTTTGGAAGACTCGCTGGAACAAGGTCGCATATCATCCCTAACCGATTCTGAAGCAATGCCGCGACAACAAATCTTGGACTTCTAGCGTCAATGGTGGCCGAGAGCACCTCAACGGGACAAGTGATGCTAGCGAGAGCGACTATATCCACAGCTTTCAGCGCTTCAACCGTTTCCGGGATAAAGTTCCCAGGCCTTCGGGTCAGCAGGTGGTAAACATATATCATGGAACCTGAAACCACAAGTAGATAGTTTCCACAGTTGCTAACACGGAAGCTAGATGTGGACGGGGCATTGTCTTGGGGGTCTTTGGTGCACATGGGGGCTGGGTAAGGGGAGCGTCGATGCTCAGGTCCACGCTCGCCTCGAGAGATTTGTGAAAAGTCGACAACACCTGTGGTTAAGAACCCAGACCTTTCGACGTTAATCTTTCGGCCTGACAAGAGGCATTCTGTCGCAAAACGCTTGCTCATCTTCCACACCAAGCTTTCTTTACCGTGGTTGAAAGAATTGGAACGTCGATTCTGAGAATCCCGCTGCCAACTGTCCCACCAGCCTGCGCGTTTGAGCATACGCTCCAGAATGCGCTCGTTCAGGCTGGCGCGCATCCACTGGGAGCAACTCCGCCGGGCGTTATCGAAATCACGGGGACTCAGCAAGTAAAATATTTGAATTAAGATCTCCGGCGGCGTGCGATTGGCCGCTGGCACTGAGGGTGGCATGACCTTATCAATTGCCTGAGCCCATGATTTGCAAGTTAGACGTAAAGAACGGCGGGAGTCCTGTGGTACAAATTCGAGTAGTCTCCGAGCCACAGAAGGGGGGATTCCCGGAGATTCAGCCATGAACCGCCGTTCAGTATCCTGCACATTCAACAAGGACGGCATGTTGGGGACTCAATCAACGTTAAAAATAAGCGAATTGATCGCAATTATGTTGATGCCTTGAGGAAAAGAACGTTATATGGTTACGCCAAAGAAGCCGCCCAGCAACAGCATTAATCGAAGTCAAGACGAGGGGATCCAAATATAGCGATGGGTTCGTAAAATAATCGTATAAGTAAACATTCATGAAACAGACAAGCTGGCAAAATATTGGCTGGTAAGGTGAACAGGTTGTACAACTGTCCCCGTTAGATGCAGTCGCAAACAGTCATACTCGACAGATGCCGATTCGCGATGCCCTATCGTTTTCTGAAAGGTTGAGCGTTTCTTCCCCAATCAAAGAATGTTTTGTAAAACTGTGTGTATGCCTGATTCACGTCCGAGGGCAGTGGGCGAATATCAACTGCACCCGCTAAGCAGGCGTATTGCTGCGAATTGGCAGCAGGGGGGAGGTGAAGTGTCGGTGAGAGGATGACTCGTCTTGGATCAGGAGAGCGTAGAGAATCGAGTGTAAGAGTGGAAAAAATAAGGTCTGGGAGAACAAGGAAAGAAAAGTAGGAAAATTGGGGCGAACCAAAAAGGCACCTGACAACCCCAGTTTTGATACGGCTCTTAATTTTATTTTTGACCTGATTCTCCAGCGCCACCTGGTGGCATACTCCGTCCCAGTATTATTATCTTTCCGTGATAACCGTTCTGACGTCGACAAGCCAGGGACTGATAGTAAAAAAGCTCGATTGTCCAGGATCGAGCTTCCTAGGGTGGAGCCAAAGTGAAGGGGTCCACATGGTTGGAAATCACAGCTGAGAGTCCACGACACCCTTTCCCCCCACGGTGGAGACGGACAAAAATCCTGAGTGATTTGGCTTTTGGTTCGGCAACAGCGACCCAGTGGCACCGGGGTGGGTTCAGCGCTGGATCAGGCGGAGTCAAGGAGGCGGTGATAGGCGAGTGAAAGGAGAGGGAATCGCGGACGGCAGTTAGGGCGGGCCCAGGACGGACGGTGGGCGAGCCAACCCAGTAAACGCTTGAAGGAAGAGGCAAACTAGGAAGATCGTGAGCGGGTCTTTGGGAAGAAGGACGAAAATCAATCGTTGGCCCCAGTTGGGAAACTTGGCAGACTGGCATGCACCTCGACCTGAGTTGCTCACTTTCCCATGATGGCTGAGGTGGAAAGCGGATTTTTCACCATCCTGAAGCGATACGTTCGTCAACTCCAGGCATTGACAGGAGGTAACTAGTGCAAACGGATTCCAAATGAGGTATCTCCGGTTCTGGGAACGGAAGAAGAGGGACGAAGACATCAAGGACTCATAATATTTGAGATGGTGGGAAAAAGCAAAGACAGCCGAGGAATGCGACAGAAAAAGAGAACAAATCACACTCAACGGTCGCAGCCTGAGAGAAAGTAAGAATTAAAATAGAATTAATCCATTTTCTGCCCACCAAAATAATAATTATTACCCATGATATTCCAGTACTTTGTACCCGTCCTTATCAATCTGGAATTTCTTGGGAAAAGCCTGAATGCATCCTCGTAAATAATTCAAGGATCCAAGCTTTCCATCTCTTCTGTCAAACATAGCTTACGATAAGCAGATCTCTCCTTTCAACCATCGTCCGTGGATAAGGTCGAAGCCTGATAACGAGATTCTAGAAGTCCCAGGCCGCCGCCTCTCCTCACTCGCTCCTCTTCTTCCGGATAAAATCGATCTGTTCTCGTCCAGACCAGGTTCCTCAGCCAATCCCCTTGGTTTCCCCTCCTCCTCGCTCATCCCACCCTGTCAAGCCAGGGAAGAGGCTGCATGTGCTACCTTACCTATCCAGCCTACCACACAGCGGAGAGATACTCCACCCCTAATGCAGCACTACTGCAAGTCCCTGACAACCTGTTCTCCCACTTAAAGTAACGCATCAGGGACAGATTTAGTTCGTGCCCGGGTTCTCAACGTATCTCAACTTATCGTAGCTCGCGGAAGGTGCATTTCCGCGCTCCTTCGAGCCCTTGGTCTCCACCTTGATGACGAAATACATTTTGTCACTCCAACTGCCAACTCAACTACAAGTGGTGTGTTCGGGTACTTCTGTCATTTTTCCCTCTTTCTGTTACTACTGACTCGGAAGTTTTTTTCTCTCTCTCGTCAGAAGCTATAGTCACCGACAGGGAATCTGCGAACCAACCGAAGGATGGTCGAGTACAGATCCCCCAATTGGTCGAACCGTGCTTCCTCAAAGTACCATGGAGTCAAGGAAATACTGGAAGGAAATAATATGTAATCATAATAAAAGGAAGGACACAGACTTGCTTCAGGATCGACCATCTTTGGTCGAAATACAGAAGTTGGTCTTCCGAGAACGTTAGGATTAGAGTTACATCACCCCCACTCCTCCTGACCCGCTTCCACAACCTGCCCAGGTGCATTCCAGGTACCCTCGTCGCGTCACACCTCATGACGAGGCACGGACTCGATAAATCTTCAGGGAGAAGAGGGCATTTGGAAATGACGTGTTATTATATTTCTCCTTCTCACGGCTCCTAATTTATCAGATATTAAATACAATACGAGTCACTGACTCTTGCACTGGGGATCACAACTTCAATCATAACTGTCCCGTCCACCCATGTCCACAAATGACATAAAGCCCATGAGACTAGCATTATTCCACACGAGTGGCCACAGGCCACAGACGGCATCGGTAGCTAGCTAATTAATCATAATTTGATTATATGAACAGAGAAGGAAGAAGGCTGAACAACGGGATATCTATATACAGACGGGTTATAAAGGGATCACACTCAGCAGCAATCACCTACCAGCTTAGACAGTAGGAAAAGGTCGACTACCTCTCTACACCTTAGCCGGAGACGATGCTTGGGTTATCATAGAATTCGGCCCCCCCTCGAAACTCTGGCACTCTGTTGTGGCCCGGAAGCCAGGCGTCGTCGAGAGGTAGGATCAGACTCGGGTTGATGTATTTTTTCAACCGCAGTCCTAACACTTGTTCCCCAACCCGAACTGGAAACGTGTCACGGTCGACATCAAGCGGAGGCGAAAAGTTGGAGGTCGGTGAAGGAGATGCCTCGCCGCCGTTCTGCTGATCGCGAATGCTCTTCAGCGCGATGAATTTGGTTAGGGGCTCGTAGCTCTGGGCAAAGAAGTAACTGAACCACACCGTTGCTGCGAGGAGAGGGATCATAAGGAGAGAGCGAGAGATGGCCTTTCGCAGAGCCAGATAACCGGTGATAGCAACTTGAAAAACCAGCAAGCCGACAAACACCCGGTTACAAATTATCGGCCAAGCTCGTCCGGTTGAGTGCTGCCGATGATCCATCGCGTACAAGAGTTGGTATTTGTAAATCAAGTTGCCAACGGTGAAGTAAACAAGTCCAAAAAGGCAAATAAGCCACGAGCTGGGGAAGACACTATACACCACGCAGATGATCAAAATTAGAATGGTTTGGGGAATAGAGAACCCATAGCTGAAAGTAGGTGGCGTCGATAGCTCTGCGTACTCTCGGGGGGTCTTCGCCTTCAGGAAATGGATAGGATACATCGCAACACTTCCGAATTCTAAAAGTCGGAAGGGGAATAGGCCGAGGGCCTGTAAAATAAGTAGATTGATGTAGAAGGGCGCGAAACCCTCTAGAGACCTTGCGAGGGCGAAAGCAAAGGTTGTGGCATCTTTGAAAGTATCTCGGAAGTTTTCCCAGAAATTGAAGAAGCCTGTTGCCGTTCCAAATACGGTAAACACAAGGAAAAGGTTGAAGAACGAGAAAAAGAAATTCTTCGAGATGAGGGACATTTCAATGTCGCCCCGCGACATCATCCCTTGGCGGTTCGAAAACCCTTGAAAATGTTAGCCCAAGTAACAGGCGCGTGCCGAGGAAGAGAGCAACTCACAGCTATACAAATACGGAACAGCAACGGTCAACAAGGAGAAGACTAAAGTTGGAAGACCTGTCTGGACCAAGGATTTGGCAAGCGGGTGTTCCGTTAACATATCTGCCAGCCCAGGAAACACCTTGTGAAGCGTCTCAAATTCTAGCAGAGAAGCGACGGGGACCAGCAGCACCGACCAGAAAATAGTCATAAACCCGATAAGCACCGTTACAAACCAAGACTGCATCATTCGTCTTGACCGTGGTAAATATGTGTTTTTCCAAACGACGTCTGCCGGGGCTGGAGCTAGCCTAGCAAGTAGCTGCATTGGATGGGGGTCGAGGATTGCCTGAACCACCATCTGAGAAGCGGCGACTGACTCCATAGTCACAAAAGCGAGTTCAGTAGGGGGATACTCCTTCTGGCGTGCAGTTTGAATCTTCTCCTCAAGCCTCCGAAGTTTCTCCTCATAATAGTCGATGGCGTCAACTTTGCGGTATCGTAGCTTGAATGGGCCGTACCATAGCCTAACCGTTGGCCTCGTTTTAACATATTCGGCGACACCCGCCTGCCCACTCTCCGAGAGAAGATGAACTCGTTCATTATCCTCCTCGGACATCAAACTGTCCCCGCAAGGCTCCTGGCGTGTCAACGGCAACGAATTCTCGGGTTTTTTCAGCCGCCTGTAGCCCAAATGCCTAACCCATGCCCGTTCAAGGCTCCGCAGAACCTTCAGTCGGTCTTCAATAAGACGGTCCAGCTCACTCCAGTCGCGGCAGAGAGTGACACTTTCCACCTTTCCAATATGCAGACCCTCAATGAAATCCCTGATCTTGTCCTCAGATCCCAGGTCGGCAGGAATTCCAGAGAGTCGAATCGTGCGGTCAGTCGCACTTGTCTGGCTTCCAAGGTATTTCTGTCTCGTGCGAATGATTTTATCGGTCTCCTTGAGAAGCAGGTATATCGCCAGACCAGTAAATATGTAGGTAAACACCACATAAGTCCACAGATAGTTTGGATCTGTTATGCGCTTCTTATCATCATCACCTCCGCCAAGGGCTTCATCCCAACCCGGAACTCCCCACTTGCCAGTATATTTATAATGAACAGGGAAAAGTACGAACGCGGCGAATATGAACACGATGGACAAGAATCGGATCGCGAATTTGAAGAAGGACAGGAACTATTTGCCGAACGAACTCCATTAGAAATGTACGCCACCAGAGACATTGGGAGAGAAAAAGACTCCACACTTACAACGAATGCATCCAAGCCCGCAGAATGCAACACTTCCTCCTCAGTTATCCGATACAGCACCGGTATCCACCCAAAAAAACTGTCAGGCAACTCTGGTAAATTTGAAGCAGCGCAGCGTTGTCGTCTCCGGGCAGCATAGAGCTCTGTCCACTTTGGTCGCAAAATCTAGCGCAACGAAAAATGGGAAAGTTAGAAAAATTAATTCCCGCAGTTTAGAAGAATCTGCCACATACGCAGAATGACAAAAAAGCAGTCAAACCAAGCACCGAGCTAATGGTAAACTGCGTTAATAAATCGCGCTGGTTTCTCGTTTGGTCGATCCATCGCTTGTGCCCATCCTCATCAGTCCCGTTGTTCAGATCGGCCACAGCAGTTAGCAGAGTCGCCACGGCAGACTCCGTGAGCGACATGATTCTTAACGGCCAGGAGTCCTAAGTGGGAGTAGCTAAGTAGTTTCGAAACCGAAAGCGCACTTATCAATGCATGGGGAAGATTGGGGTTGTTGTTTCTTGAGGGGGACCAGGAGTTTGAAAAACAACTGACGTCAGGGGAGAGAAATTGAGAGTTACACAACGTCGCAACTTGGGGGGAAGCGCTGTCCTTGCTTGAAGGAAAAATATATAGAACTCGTGCAGGAAAGAGGATTCGTACGGAACTGGAATCTAAGTCAAGGAATTTCCACCGTCAACGGCTTCTGGGGCAGCGATTGCTTGGCTTGATTAAATCTTGACGCTGTCGATCGTATGAGTTGTGAAGATGGATTAGTAATAAGGTTACCTATGATCGCTACCCGAATTTGTGCTGATCTATGTATTTTTCATTATTGTGCATTATTCACAATTTATCATTACCATAGTATCTGGCCTGTTCATTATTGTCAACCTGAGATCTAGCATGTATTTCCATTACTCTGCACCAAGCATGTCATGGCAGCTTTTTGTGGTCTAGTGGTATTTTTGCAGTGATTATTATTAACTAGTTAATTAACCAAACACAGGTCGTACACAATAAATGGGCAAAAGAAAAAAGAAAGTTTATTAAGTCTTTATGCTATTTCCGTGTCTGGTCTATGTACCCCGCCACTGAAAGTATATATACACACCCTCGTCCTCCGGAGTATATTTATTTGTCCTCCAAGGAATACTTCGACGCATCATAGTACAGATCAAGTAGACATCCAGCTGACCATGCTTGGGTGGGAGACTATCAAATGAAGATAAGATCAGTTTAATAATAACAACATTAAGGTTGAAAGAAGAAATCTTACCGAGTCTGAACAATGAGCACCGTCTTTATTTGTCAATTCTGTAAGACCCTTCCACGGGCTTTCCCGAAGAGCTTGCTTGCAACCCTTCAATCGTCGAGTTACCTGCTGAAAGGCTTCTGTTCGCTCTTCTGTTGTTTTTCTCCGAGAAAGATCGAAGTGAAGCAGCGCACGGAGGTAGAAACCCCTTTGCCAGACCCATTCAGGGCCCTGGTGATAGTTTCTTCCTTTTGAGGTAGCAAAATCGGCCGAATCCTCGGAGTTATAATAATTAGGGCGGTAGTTGAGATCTGAGGGGTCTAGGGTGGCCATGCCAATGGGCCCGACAATGACAGAGTCTGCCAGGGCTAGTGCGGTAAGTGCCCGAGAGGGAGTAAATAAGTCTGGAGATACAGCCATGGCAATAGGGAAGTTAGAACGGAGTTGATAGTCCTCGTAGGGCTTGCCAGATTTGTAGAGATCTTTGTAGATACCCCGGCGATTGACAATGCTA
Organism: Aspergillus biplanus; assembly: GCA_027569045.1. Classification (NCBI taxonomy): domain Eukaryota; kingdom Fungi; phylum Ascomycota; class Eurotiomycetes; order Eurotiales; family Aspergillaceae; genus Aspergillus; species Aspergillus biplanus. The sequence continues at coordinate 714,286 of JAPDEJ010000017.1, forward strand.
GCGTCGACATCGTATTGGCTGTCATCCTTGGGATCTGTTGGAACAAAATAACAGCGCTCAAAATTCTGCTTTATTTTGGTGGCCCAGTCCTTAAGTGCGATTGTGTTTCCATCTCCGATATCGACCTTATCGTAGGGATAAATACCACGTTCATACAGATTCGCAGCCCATATGAGCGCACTATAGACCAAACCAGTGATCTCAATAGCCGCGCCATCCCGCGGGGTTCCAGGAACTCCCTTATTTTCAGCCTTCTCACTTTCACCCATCTTGTCTTGCCACGTTCCACAGTTTGATTGGCTACCGCCAAAAATTATGCCGGTTTCCCAATCAACTTTGATATCAATCTGGAAGCCCCCTGGTTTCATTTGCATATCGAGATCTGGGCCGGCATTATACTCTCGAAAGGAAAGCCCTTTGGCATGCCGCTGGAAAACTTCTTGGATAACCTCGATAATTGTTGAGCTCTTTGAGTACGCCCGAGGGTCATCGAATGGAAACCATGTATCGTCATAAGGAAGGAATCTCCTTGGGGTCTTCTCATTCAAAAGTTCAAGACCGTCCGGTGCCATCCTGGTGTAATCTTGGATCGCCTGTAGCAGGAACCATATAGAATCGCGAGAATTATAGCGTGGAAGCTTACCACTGCTAAGGAGATTAGGGATCATTCCATGCTTGAGGACACTGGCAAAGGCAAGAATATGCTCCTTGGCCTCACTGAATCTTCCCGTAGAAAGAAGCAAGCCTCTAAGTGAGATAAACACGTCCCGGCCCCAGCACCGAGCCCAGTCCGTGGCAAAGTGTGGTAGGCCGGCTGCAAGGCTTGGAACACTCTTCGTAGGCCACAGCGAGGCAGAGTTAACATATCCGGTCTGCTGCACACTGACCATGGCTAATTGTTGGATAAATGTCTGCCCCTTCTGGATATTAGTTCCTAGAAGCTGAATCCCTCGATTCCAAGCTGAAACGAAGGCGGTTTGGACAATAATCGCAAAATATCGTGGCAAAAGGAAACTAGGCAAATTGCGGACTGATTGGAACTTCTTTTGCAACCATACCGTAGGTTGATTTAGGGCAGAAAACCCTTCTTTCTTTGCCACTTTCAGCAATCGATCAACAATATAGTCAAGGGCCCATTGGCCTTGCCTGAGGTGATCGCATACAGGATGCCCGAGATTGTTATATCTTATAACGTCCTCAAGAACACTCCACCAGCCTTGCAGGCCGGCGTAAACCAAGGGGCCGTGATTTGGGATGTTATAAACCCCGTCTTGCCCACCACTCAAATCCCTTTCTTCAGCATCGCAACGGTAGAGCACAAAGTTGAGATCGATCAAGCCCAGCTTTGAAAATGCCTCGTCTGCTCCCTGGGTAATGCTGTAATTATCAAGCCCGTTACCTTGCTCAACAGCGGGTATAGAGGTTTCAAAAAGGGCAATAGATCCCGCAACAAATGTGTCAAGGATTGAAATGATGGTTTCGTTGCCGTTTTCTTCAACTTTCACACCCTCAAACTTAGTGACTTTGCTTGGAAGCCCCCTCAAATAAGTATTATCTTCTAGGGCTTGTTTTTTATTGTCCGCCCCATCATCCACCTGTAGTCGCCACGTTCCAATTGGCTTGACCCGACCACCGGGGAGGTGGGTAGGGGCGAGGATAGACCGACCATCGTGACCAGGGAAAGCAGTGTGAGCTATGAGAAAGATGCCTTTTCGAGTTTGTGGATGAGCTCTATGGACCGTGATATACTCCCCGTCGTGATGTATGTATGTTTCGTCATACCCTTCCACTCCCATCATGGTGTGAAGCTCATTAAGCAGACGTTTAATACCACAAATCCCTTCCGTTCCAGCCAGCTGGTCAAGACTAGGTGATTCGGGGAGCTCAAAGAAAGAGTACATCCGAGTCTCATGAACGAGGTCCACTATTTTTGGATAAATTTCGTCGTAGCCCATGACACTCCCAATGGCAGAGGCACACATTGCGACCAAAGCAGCATTTGGTAGGGTATCTATTGCAGTTCTCTTCTGCGCAGGCATTTCGTTATCGTGGGTACAGTCCATGAAAAGTGCCTGGACGGGTAGCGGGCGGATATGAAGGATAACCTCCTTCTCCGATTCAGTATCCTTGGAAAATGCCAAGCCCGGCGCGGGCAGATTCAGCTCGAAACTACCGATTGGACGACCTCCATGGCGATGTACTAGCCGGCTCAGCTCTGCAGTGCTCCAAGCTTGCATAGCCTCGCGAATAAGGGCGTTGATTCCGAGTCTTTTGACAAAAATATAGTCAGCTTCCTCAGATCCCGTGAACAGCTCAGCGAAGATAACGAGGTCGGGTCTAACTTTCCGGGCCTCATCAAGTAGGTATTCCGCAACTGGCAGCGGTGTCGAATGGCAGTTATCAATGCGGAATCCCGAAAAGTACTTGGCCATTAGGCGGGTATACTTTGTCATGAAGTCCCATAAAAAGGGGCTGTCTTCCGGACAGGAGCCGTATCTCAACTTGACGCAATCGCCCCAGGCAATCACCTCACGCCGCAGGTATGCTTGGGAATCTGGGCCTGCGTTGTCCCGCATCGCATCAGCGTTCCAGATCCAACCATTGTTCACTAGCGCGAGAGCTTTGGGATTATGGTTCTTTGTGGTCTCATTGAGCGGAAGCCTCGTGAAGTAAGACTCGATAAGAGGGCTGTTGGCTGTAACAGCCCCAAGCTTTGGTCCATGATCGTCAATTCGTAGGTATTTGATACGGTTGAAAAGCTGATCCATAATCACCGCCACGTCCGAATCATACTCCCCATAGAACGGTAAATTAACCTCGTCAAGCAATTTGGTGATCAAACCTTTGACCAAACCAACATTCGACGATGCTGGGTCAAATTGACCGAAAAGTGCTGTGGCAATGGCTGCACCGAGTTGAGCATCCACAGTTCGTCCAAACCTTCCAAGAATCTGCTTAGACGTTGGAATTGCTTTTTCACGAATCACATTTGCTTGTTGTTTTAGGGACAATGCTTTGAAATTTTGGAGGTCGAGTTGGGACCATTTGCCATCCGTCAGGTCTACATCTCCCGACGTTTTCCATCCGTCCAAAATATTTTGAGCGTTAACCTTTACATCGATAACATAAAATTCCCAGAGGCGGGCAACTTTTATGACATGCTCTCGCATCCCATTCATGACCGTCGTCAGATCATCAATGGCCTTGAACTCTGTTGGCAGGTTATGTTTGGGAAGGTCATGGCCAAACTTCAATAGTGCGGTGTCTAGCTCTAATGCTGCTTCTAGCCACGGCGCGGTTTCAACGCTGTACCCAGCTTCAGGATGCTCTTCAAGCCACTTGCTATTATTGGCCGTGTGATTCCAGACGACATCAGTCAACGACAAAAGTGAGTATTTCTTTTCCATAGTTGCGACAAGCTGGGAAACATCTTCTTCGCCGTTTGGAAACGCGACCTCATCGAACTGTAACTGGTCAAAAATGCTATAGGGCGAATTGGAGACACCCCGTTTCATCAACGGCGTAAAATGAACCATATTATATTTGCGGCGAGAAATGCTGTTCAGGTACTTGTCCCAGTCTGAAGGATATCTTCCCATAAACTTGGAGTTCGCGGAGAAGATAGAGAGGGCATTGAGGGGTATATTTTGACCACCAAGGCTCAGGGTGGGAGAAACATCAATATAGTGTGTGGGGGTCCTTGTGGGCTCGGGTGTGGATTTGGAAGAAATTGTAAAATCTGGAAGGGGAGAAAATGTCACATAATACGCGAAGGATCCAGGGCTTATGATCGGGACATCGATGTGGATGTTCTTGTTGAAATCGGGGGACAGTCTACCATTGTCTTAGTGCATGCAAATGGAAATGGAAGTAGATCATTTATTACCTAAACCCTCGAAACGCCGTGCGCTCGAAGCTCTTGCCATATTCCGGGATATTCACCCATAACGTACCCTCTCTGCAGATGGAACTGCTACCTTCGATCACGAAACGGAGCTGATACTGCGGATTGTCTGGTGGAGGAAGGTAAATATATCCGCCCGGCACATCTGGGGAGCCATCGTCCTTCAAGGGAAGCAAATAGAATGTATCCGGAGCCATTGGAGTTGAGGGTGTCTTCCTAATTACCTTAAAAACCAGACTGATCGCGATTTCCGATTTTTAGCGAAAAATTGGAGTAAGGACGTGCAATGGCGCCCAGTTGGACAGATAAGCTGCTAATGTTGTGCCAAAGTTGCGAATCCACTCTCACTAAGCCTGGCCACAGTGTAAGAGGAAGGTAAGATATATGGGAGATAAAAGAGCCCCTCAACGAAAAAGAGGGTGGAAAGACAAGAAAGGGGAATCACAAGCCACTCACCGGGGTTTTTGCTGGTTCCTGGCCAGCTTTGGGAACCCCGCGGCAGCGAGTGACATCATGCATCCAAGCCCGACGGCCTAGATTTTCCACTCGGGCCTCCACACTTGCGCACCTCAATCAGGATTTCATCCGACCCCCGAAAAGCACCAGGAGGGGCATTGCAGGAAAATGGCTGCCATGGGCTCTATTATAGGCTATCTCTATATAAATATGCATAATACCGTAACATAATAATTGCTCTCAGACCAAAATGAGGGGAATTAAAAAGCAGAAAAGACATCGTATGCCTGTTTGCTCCCTGTCCGAAGCTTCACAACCTAGCTCCCAAAATCGCCTGGTTCGCGCCATCACCCCTTGGTCCGTCAAACCCTAAAAATGCTGTGGAAATCGGCTTGCTGTCAAGAATAAAACAAAACAAAGCCCCGTGAATTAATAACCGACGCAGAAGAAAAATAGAGAAAGGGAAGATAGTTGTAGGTCCTATTTACCGCTCAATGTAAGAAGGAATATCTTCCACGGGCATACTGCCTTGAAGAACACCTGCGGAAACCGTAAGCGACCCGATAAAGTGAAAGCAAAATAAGATGAGTGAAAATAAAAGCTTACGATAAACTGCGGTCAGCAAAGGAAACTCTTCTTCGAGGCCCTGCTTCTTCAGAAAACTGTTCACTTCGACCGCTGTCAAAGTGCCCTGGAGCTTTTGGCCGTTGAGCTCCGTCTCTTCGATCTTCTCTATGGGTAGTTTTCTCTCAATACTAAGCTTCGCACAACGGAAGTTACGGCCACCGCTGCAGCTTGTAATCAGATCGGCAACACCAGCACTCTCTTCGGTGAATGTTCGAGTGTTAATTGTTGCCCCGAAGAACTGCTCTCCGAACTTAACCATCTCCAACAGCCCAACACGCATGATTGCGGCCTTCGCGTTGTCTCCCCATCCCATACCTTCGACCCAACCCGCAGCGATCGCAACCACGTTCTTGAGGGCACCTCCAAGTGAAACACCCGCAACATCATGCACCACTCGAACATGGAAGTACGGGCGGTGAAAGAGGGTCTTGAGGACAACGTGGTCGATCGGAGGGAACTCGGAGGGGAGAGCCTGGAGCTTCACACGTGAAAACTGTCCAGAGACGTCCTTGTGCTCAAAGTGAACAATATTATCCGTAGATGCGGAGGGCGATCGATTGGGTGAAGGTGCCTTGGAATCGAAATGCGGAGGATCGTATGCGATACTAGTCTCAGACCATTTCTCCAGGGCGACTTCATTGGCGATGTTTGCACCAGACAAAGCACCGCAGTAGATCCCAAGAATCTTGCCAATGGTTTCAGAAAACAGGTGAATCCCCTCCTCGTTCACATCGACACCCTTGATGCACGATACCCCGCGAGCATATGGCAGAATCTTTCCCTTAATTTGTTCACAGGTTTTGATGATGAACTGGTGAGGAAGATTGAAGACGAGGATGGTGCTATCCTTAACGGCATCCACCAAGGAGGGATTAGCATGTAGATTTTTAGGTAGAGTAATGCCCGGCAGGTACTTGATATTCTCGTGGGTCTGGTTGATCACATCTGTCAGGTTTTGCGGCCCCTGGCAAAGCGGAGAAGAGGCATTGAAGTGTCGAGACGTTTCAGCGATTTCAACTTTCTCCTCGAAAACCCACATCTGGACGTCCTTCTCAAAAATGGCGGGATTGCCAGCGGCATTCTCGGCGACAATTTTGGCGATAGCAGTACCCCTTTACTGTATTAATACACTTGTCCTATACCAACCTGACCGAAAAAGAAATCAAATTCACGCATCATACCAGTTTCCAGAGCCCACCACTGCAATTTTGTGCTTGTGCTTGTATGGTCCAAGGGAGCCCATTTTTGCTTGGTTTTCAAAAAATTTTGCTGAGAATGATGGAGGACCGGATGACAGGAATCGAGCTGAAATAGGATGGGAAGATTGAACAGTTCCGAATAACGTCAACTGCACCGAATGTACCCCAATGCTTTCACTGGTTAGGAATTGTTGGGAGGTCCGAGGCCGAGGTAAAATTATGGTTGCACGCGAGCTGAGAGAGAGGGGGCGAGAAGAAAAAAGACGCATTCACAAGATTCACAAGATTCACGAAGAGATGAAGTAACGGCCGAGATCCTCGAAAATCATGCGGTGGCAATCTGATGCTAATGTAGGGTGAGGTCGGTTTACTCGGCCTTGATATTGTTGGTCGTGCAGCCTTTTTTTTTTTTTTTTTTTTTTGCCCCAACAGGATTACGAGAGGAGTCTAGAACTGGGAACAAATGCCAGACAGTAAACTTGCATGGGTGGGCAACCTAGTAGATTAGTGGTGCTTAGGGCCAGCTGTTGGTTAAGATTCTTATCTACCAACAAAAGAGGAGGGGGGAAAAGCCACTAATACTAATAATATGCGAAATAATGTTCCAAGTTATAGCCAAGGGGAAAGAAAAAAAAGAAAAAAAGAAAAAAATGCCTCTCACGTGGTGCGGGGGTCAGGTGGGCGGTGGATGGTTTGAGTTCGGTCTAATCCTCTTTGGACTTAGTATTAAAGTTTAGCCCAGCAGAATTCGACAGCTCTCCAAATAATGTGGGCTGCCAAAATAATAATAATGACGGATTTCACAACCACAAAGAAGTCCATCATCACGATCAGGCATAGCTAGACATGGTGAGTTACTTGATATAGATATAACATAACCCAAAATAACTTACTCTAACTACAATTCTAGGCCCCAGTTCGATCCATCAAGAAAAAGGCGGCCGCCGCAAAGTCTGCTTCTGGAAGAGGAGCTTTGCATTCCATCAAGCCGAACCCGCTCTCTGGCGATCTCCGATTGAAGAAAGAAGATAAACGGACTATTAAACATGCCAGCTTCGTGTCAAAAATCGAAAAGAACTCCGCCAAATCTACGAAGCGCCGTCGAGCCTCCAAGAAACTGGCTGCCAATCTTGAGTCCTTAGCCGACGCCCTACCGGAGACAGAACTAGAAATGGGTGACCCTAGCCAGGCGAACATTATAAAGCAGAAGACATTGAAGCATAAACCGGGGGCCATGAAACGCAAAGAAAAGTTGGAAAAACTGGAACGGGATCGCTTTGCGAAAAACATGGCCCAAATGACAAACATTCAGACGCCTGTGACGCCCACTCTCGAGACCGAGTCTGGGCCTAGTTCTGTATCCAGTCGATGGGCAGCGTTACGGGGTTTCATTTCCCAAACAATGGAGCAGCAACCTGTTTTCAGGACAAACAAGTGAAAGAATCTCTGCGTTTCAGAATACCTCCTCGGGTATTTCACGGCTCTTCCCGGTTTCATTGGAAAATAGTTCCTCTTGAAGGATGGATGGCATATTACTGAGATTCCTATCACATGTGTGACCAAGGGCGAGCACAGTAGGCGTGGGAAGGCGGAGGGGTAAGTTGAATATACAACCTCGTCAAAGCCAGACCAATCCAGGGGCCAGAGTACCACGAGCTCTAACTTCGAGAGTGATACACGCGGCCAGATAGCATTTTCTACTCTCCGGAGGGAAGCCCTTTGGCATCTTCACATTGGTGGGTTAAGACTTAGCAAATCAGGTATAGCTCGGATGAGCCGAGGGAGAGGGGGAGAGACTTTGAAGATGAAAGAGACATCAATTAGAATTTCTTCCACATAATAGTATTTTTAATAAAATCTTAGGGTACCTGTGTATCAAAATGCCTTGCCCGTGGTGGTGAAAACCCAGCCCCCCAGTGCTTACTCTCCGTCCCCCTAACCCCTACAAAAAATGGGCCTCAAGTTCCAAGTATATTGATGTTTCAGATATGAACAATACAACCATGCTTCCCAAAATAAGCTTTTTCGGGCCCTAATGAGACAAAATAAACCAGCAGGTAGTACTACCATTTCATCGCGGGTGGTGGCGACATTCGGATATGGCTGTGAGCTTCAGCCTGTCATGTCCACAAAACTATTCCGAGGGAGGAAAAAAAAAAGATCTAAGAGCATCAAGGTATATCATTATTAAAAAACCGGTTTACCACTAACAGAGCTTTTTGTCGGCTAGTATTAAGGTGCTTGTAATTCCGGAGACGAAGGTTCATTGGAAAGCGGGGGAGCTTTTGGCTAGTGTCTCCGCCTGCATCTTATCTCGCCCCGTCATGATGATACTCCATTCTCCATCCTTGACTCATCCCACTATCCACTATCTTCCATTTATTCTGGCCTCATTCCTTGTACTTCCTTGCGCTTTCATAGAAGTTCCGCCCTTCACTGCCCTTGCCCCTTCGCTTTCTGATTCTGGCGCCCAGTCATGCTGTGGCCGCCGTCGTGGGCCGAGGGCGGTCTCAAAGTGCATCGTTCCTCCGTGTTCCGCTATCGGCGATCCACAATATTGTACTCCCACCTTGCCCGTCGCGATTTCTCCAGCTCTCTCGCATCGTTTCCTACACTATCCCAATTTAACCGGTCCGATTTCACGAACCAGCCATGGTCTGGGACCTATGAACCTGGGCTCCCCACAGCCGGACCCTTAGGGTCGACCCCAGCCTTTGGAGCTCCCAGGATTACACCAAGGACATTAAAGCAATATCTGGATCAATTTGTCGTGGGCCAAGATCGCGCAAAGAAAATACTCAGTGTCGCCGTGTTCAATCATTACCAACGGGTGCAAGAACTCCAGAGGCGCCAGGAGGAAGCTGAGGAGCTGATCGCGAAGCGTGCACGCAGGGAATCGCTAGAACATCACCCAGTCGAAGGTGGGTTTCCCGTGCTATGAAACGGGGCGAACATCTCCCCCGGTGTATATGGCACTGTACTGATACAGGTTGTAGATGAATACCCCGGGCAGCAACGAACGAGCTATCTTTCCGCCGATCTTATCACCCCTCTCCCCACACCGGACAAGTCTGAACCCCCGGATGAAGCATCACAACTACAATTAGAAAAGTCAAATATACTACTATTAGGCCCCTCGGGGGTGGGTAAAACACTGATGGCGAAAACGCTCGCGAGGGTATTATCGGTGCCGTTTAGTATGTCCGACTGCACCCCCTTCACACAGGCCGGCTACATCGGAGAAGACGCGGAAGTGTGTGTTCACAGGCTGCTCGCTGCTGCCAATTACGATGTGGAGCAGGCGGAGCGCGGAATAATTGTGCTCGATGAAGTGGATAAAATCGCAGCTGCGAAGGTCAGCCACGGCAAAGACGTGAGCGGGGAAGGGGTTCAACAGGCCCTTCTGAAAATTATTGAAGGTACAACTGTGCAAGTGCAAGCAAAGCAAGAGCGCAATGCTCCTCGCATTGGGAACCCCCCCAATTCCTATTCGTTACATAGCCCGCTTGGAGGCGCCCCGTATGCACCATCTGGTGGTGGGAATATGGCGCAAAAAGGCGAGGTCTATAACGTTCGCACTGATAACATCCTTTTCATATGCTCCGGTGCGTTTGTTGGACTAAACAAGCTGGTTATGGACCGCGTATCACGAGGCTCTATCGGCTTCGGCCAGCCCGTCCGATCACCGCAGACGTCTAATGAGCGCTCCAGGGCGTCTGATCCCACAAGCAATAAGCCAGTTCCCATCCTACCTGGGTCGGAAGAGGAAGCCCTGTACAAGAAGTATCTACCATTTTTCAACTCCGCTTCACCCTCATCGCCCAGCGGTGAACCAACCTACTTCAACGCATTGGATCTTCTTAACCCCTCCGACTTGCAGAATTACGGATTCATTCCAGAGCTTGTAGGGCGCATTCCCGTCACCGCTGCTCTCTCAACACTCACCCAGCCACTCCTTGTCCGAATCCTCACTGAACCCCACAACTCACTCCTAACACAATACAAGACCCTATTTTCACTATCTGGCATCGACCTCCGTTTCACAACTCCAGCTCTCCACAAGATTGCCGCCAGCGCCTTCGAAATGGGCACTGGGGCACGTGCTCTTCGAACTGAACTGGAAACTATACTGAGCGACGCCATGTTTGAGACTCCCGGCTCCAGCGTGAAATTCGTCCTCATCACGGAGGCTGTGGCAGAGCGTAACGAAAAGCCGATCTACCTCGCCCGCGGCCAGGGAGGCCGGTTCCATTCCATGATCGCGGCTGAAGAGGATCAATGGGAGGAGAAAATGCGCCACCATAGGAATGGGAAGCCCAAAACGCCATCTACTGCCACGGATGAGTCTATTAATACTATCCCGAGTTTTAGGGAGTACCGTAGCAGGGCAGTGGGCTCGTAACTTATCCATGATGCTTATCCTTTTGTCGCTCCAGGAACTCTGTTTATTTCGAGGCCAAGCGCTGGCGCATTGTATTTAACATTCATGTCCCTTATATATCTTCGTATCGGTTTATGCTGGCTTATCTTTACAAGGCTACAGTCTTTTTTCCTCATTCAATCAGCGTTTCGAGCCTGTGATGCCTCTCTACTGTGCGAGATTTTCAGGTCCTGGGTTGACCCTCATTCCTGTTTATCTTGCGACTTGTCTTGACCGCGACACTGACATCCTGAATCATGAATTTTTTTTTTTTTCCATTTAGGGTTTTTTGAGTAAACCCGTTCCAAGGTTGCAGTTACATGACATCGTGTGGTATCTAGTTAGAATCATAAAGAACTCCCTCCGAGGAAGAAAAAAGGAAGAGAAAGGAAGAAGGAATAGAGAGCCAAATCAGTCTATAGGTTTGCTCTTTCGACTCTTCTTTAGGTTATTGGTAAGGTTGAGGATAAGAAGGCTTTGCTGGAGCTTGCTGAGAAAATGCAGAAGAGCGCCGCCAATCGCCAGGAGCCTTGGGGGTGCGTGGCGTATAGGGCGTGGCTTCGATGCTACCAGTATGAGCCGGGGTGAATGGCTGAGACGATCTATTAACATTTTTCCAGTGGGGTTTGTGATCGACTTTAAAATGGTTCATGAAATCTCTAGCACCGACTCGAACTTCAATGTGGTGCCAACTGGCCCATCTCTCAGGCGGTGGTTTGATTGTGGTTAAAATGTAGAAGCGCCGGAAGCGGTGGCTGTTGACCAATCCCCAGCCGGCAAAGAATTCGGCCAAATGGTCCGTGTTTCTTACTTCTTGGCTCGTCCCTTTTGGAATATCTGGGTGATCGTCTTCTGAGCGGGAACCGTACTTGGGAATTTGGGATATTGAAATGACGTTGCTCTTGCTATCATCGCCGTAGGCGCCAAAGTGCCCTTCGGTGTCGGTAGTTGGTGCACCCAGTTTCATGATCCAGTGATACATAGCAAGCCACCTTGTATTCTAGTGTTAGATAGATTTATAGTGAAAATACAGGAATATACTCGAAAAGGAGGCTACTTACGTGCCCTTCCGATATTTGTCACTAGGTTCGGGTTGTTTTAATAACCAATTTAAAACATCTGGCCGAAACATAATTTTCCAGGTTCCGGGAAACTTGGTTTTAATCCATTCATGGAACCAAGAGAGAGTGACTAAAGTGCCGTTCGGGTCGCGAAGCATGAAGTCCTCGGTGATCAACAGTACGCCGCCGTTGGGGAAGAGTCGTTGGAAGTGAAGTGGACGATCGACGTATTGAAGAGGTTGAGTTAAAGAGACTGTCCAGTAGCTAGAAGTCTTGCAGATTAGGTCTCTAAAGGACGGAATTGTGTAGTAGTCCCGGAAAGACTCGTGAAACTATTCCACTATTAGCTTTTGCATTAAGGATTGAGGATTGCAGATTTGAAAGCCTACCAGTATTATAGGGTGGAAGAACTTCGTCGTCGATAAGAACCGCTCCCAATCCTCTTTGACTTGCGTAGAGTATACAAGGCTGGTTCGCGTTTTAAGAAAGGCTTCGACCAGCTTCATATCAACCCTCGCCTCCTCTGGGAACCAGAGATAAAACATCTCCTTCCCCCGAACATCCCCCGCGGTATTGAATGTTGCCAGCATTTCAAAGGTCACTCCAAATTGTTTCTCGAATGCCGCGGCAAAATCGGCTTGCTTATTCTGGGGAGATAGAGCCACCGCAAGGGACTGATCGGCCTGAGTATCAAGATTCATTTCATCACCAGCTCCGCGTCCAAGATCTTGCTCAACTGGTTTGCTTGTTCGGACTGCAACTTGCGTTCCTCTCCTTAAATCCTGGGGCGGCGTTCTTATCGCAATTGGGGAAGCGGGGTTGGTTGAAGAGCTAGCGCTGTGTTTTTCGCTAGCTGTTGGCGAGAGTGTGGTATTGGACTTTGCTGCGGAATCGTGACTGCCTAAGGAACCCAAGTGCTCCACAGGTTTAAGTGAGGTCCTTAACACAAGATTGAGAAAGCTAAATGCACATGAAGATTGAGTGGTATCGAGAAATTTAAACTCGGGTGAGTTAGGTGAATATCCAAGAAGGACATCTCGGCGATCATTGTCAAGGTAACACATTGCAATGAGGCTGTTTTGCTCCAGTGTTTCAGCCAGTTTATAGACTTCTGGCTCAGTATCATCAAAGCCTTCAACCCAGCCATTGCCAATTTTCATGTTCCCCTTCTAGAACATTGATAATTGTATTAGCACAACACAAAATAAGTGGGGTAAAAGATCCAACAAAGGTATTTCCGAAACCGTACCTCAGTAAGGCATAAGGTATTATAGTCATCAAAAGTGCACAGATGCTGAAACCATATATTAACTCTGTCATGCGTCTTTGATCTGAGATATTGTTTTCTAGAGAATGAATCAAATCCGCACAGCCTGACATGGCCAATCTCCTTTCTGTCCGGTCCATAATACATAGAAACAAAAATCTCCCCAATGTTCCAGAAGCGGTTTGGATACATGGCTGGGATTTTATTTCCAGCGCGAGGTATCCTTCGTGGAAACTTGGGGATTTTATCCTTTTCGGATGCTCCAGTCGAGTTCTGCAAATCAGGGTTCATGCGACGAGGTTGCACATCAAAAATCCCCTGTGATTGTGATCGATATTTCCTGGGTGGGGGTCCAGCCTGGAACTGAATGGGCGAGGCCATAGAAGAACGACTTACACAAGAAGTATCGATGACCGTTTCGCCCCCAGAAACCTGCCTTAAATCGGTAGTCGTTTCATCAGAGTTGGATTTAGTTGGATAGGGAGTAGCAAGCGTAATCGCATTGGCAGGGGAGATAGGTGTGAACTCAGAGGGCCGCATGAGCTCTAGCCCGCGCATATTAGGAGGGGGTTCATTACGCTTGGCCTTTTCGTATCTCCACTTTGTGGACAGATTAAAGATTCTGTATGGATCAGTGCTGTGGGACTTCTTTGATCGAGTGCGCTCAGAGTCGCGCTGGCCGCTTCCAAACAACACCGGCGACTCTTTGGGTGCGGAAAGTATTTTTCCCTGTCTGGAGGGATGAACATTCTCATGAAGATTAACATGAGATTCTGCGTCAGAGCGGGAGGCGCGAGGTGCGGGTTTTGAATTGCCGGTCGAGTTAGTGCTAGGAGCTGGAGCTGATGAGGCAAGCTTCCATCTTTTAGCTCGTCTTCTGCGCTTTCTATTGTATCTTTTTTCCCGATCCAGCCACACATCTTCTTCCCAACGCGGTACATCAAAAGCCAATTGCTTCCCCTCAGCAATAGATCGCTTCTTCTCTTCCCATTCAGCTAGTGTTTGATCAGTGGAAAATTGCTCGGCAGGTTCCCAAGTACATCTCAAGACGGGGTAGCCGGCCCACTGCACAAGATATTTGACTCCATCTGGAAATTCCTGCTCGGCATGAATAGTTTCAACATCATACTCAGACTGCTGTTCGCTAACAACCGTGGAGGTAAGGGATATGTCATCATCACTGACATTACCCATTATTCTTTTGGGGGGGGGGAAGTAGCAACCAGGTAATGGAGATAGTTGGCCAAGGAAGCTTCAGAAGCCAAGGTTCCAGATATGCCCAAGGCATAAAGTCCCAGCACCCTGATAGGAATTTTGGCTCGTCAGCATCTCCAAGGCACGGGGTATCGCACCGAATGCCGGCAACGTGACTTCGACGAGGGTCTATTCGCTATCAAACCGTGCATACCGCTTTGATCTCGCGCATCAGCTTAATGTTTTGTAATCGTCATTCGTCCGAACCCAGCAACAAGGAACGTGAGCGTGTCGCACGTGACCTACCACTAGCCCGAAACAGGCACCCACCCAGCACCTGCGACGAGTGGGAATTCCCCAGGAGAGAGAACAACATCTGGATAACCTCCTATCTAACCTCCCCCTGATTCTCGAGTGCCCTGTGAGTTCTTATTTTTCCTCGTCTAGTGTGGTACCTGCTCCTAGATATCCCCGTCACCTGAAATCCCGTCCCTCAACTGACGATCTCTTACCCTTCCCAGAACTGACATTCCCACCGTCGTCGGCTTTCTTCAAGCCAACCGCCTCCAAAATCGCCGCCTCCCTCGAAACTTTCTTTCCGTCAATTTTTGATTTTACAAATCGTAGAGCTTTGCGAGCTCTCGTATAACTACCCATAATGGCTAACGATGAATATGATGTGAGTCTCTCCGCCTTTGCTTCCGCCGAGCCAGTCAGGTGAATTGTATATCTAACATGATTGCCTGGTAGTTTCTCTTCAAAGGTAATGTTGCCACTTTGCCCCTCCGCACAGTCACTGCAAAACCCTCCCTTCGACCTGTTTACCCCGTAGCCAACGCATGAAACTAATGCCGACATCCTTTCATCGAAATAGTGGTGCTCATTGGAGACTCCGGTGTTGGAAAGTCTAACCTTTTGAGTCGATTCACCCGGAACGAGTTCAATCTGGACTCCAAGTCCACCATCGGCGTGGAATTTGCAACTCGTTCCATCCAAGTTGATTCAAAGACAATCAAGGCTCAAATTTGGGATACTGCTGGTCAGGAGCGCTACCGCGCAATTACCTCTGCCTACTACCGAGGCGCTGTTGGGGCACTCCTCGTCTACGATATCAGCAAACACCAAACTTATGAAAATGTCAACCGGTGGTTGAAGGAACTCCGCGATCATGCTGATTCCAACATTGTCATTATGCTAGTCGGCAACAAGAGCGATTTGAGACATTTACGGGCTGTGCCAACGGAGGAGGCAAAACAATTTGCTAGTACGTCCCTCCCTTGTCGGCCCGTTCGCTCCCTCGAGCACTTTATTTCGCCCCCCCCCCCAACTAACCACAGCTAGGTGAAAACAACCTATCTTTCATCGAGACATCCGCCCTTGACGCCAGCAATGTCGAACTTGCTTTCCAGAATATCCTCACAGGTTAGGCTTACCCATACCTCTTCTCCCTTGGTACCTTTTTCGGCGGCTTACACTCGTCTTCTTGCACAGAGATCTACCGCATCGTGTCCAGTAAGGCTCTAGACGGCGAATCCGGCCAGGGAGCGCCCGGAGAGCGCCGCCCAGTGATAGTAATCGAGAACTCACAAGACGCCGAGAGCAACAAGGGATGCTGTTAAACACCAGTAATATTCCAATCCAGGCCAAGATACGCCAACTGCAACGAGTTTTATTTTTGTGATGTGATAATTGAATGGTCTTGATGTTTCTTTTTGTTTGTTAATTAGCCTCTACGGAGATGATACACAAGAGGGACCTTGTTGGGAACAACATACGAAGATATGGACATTGTATGGCGATGGTTGTTGGACATCACCCTAGTCACATTATTCTGTCACCTTTATTCTTGATTCTTTCACCCATTCCCTATTCTTCTAACTCGATGAAATTGATTTTGTCTTCTATTTCCTACTCTCTCCCCTTCCCTTTTTTGCCTTTCCCCCCCTACTCCCCGTTCCCATTGGTTCGTTTCAACCCCATCATGTTGGTTCATGTATCCCTATTCCCTGGCGTCTATACAGTGGCTATGCGGTGTTTTATGTAGTTATGGTTTGTAGTTTTGCCATAAAAAGAACTCAATAATATCTTGTGCACATCAAGCAAGGAGAGGAGACTCTTCATCCCCCTTAATGGGATCCTCAAATCCTCCTGATCCTTGGTTTATGAGCATCGACACCGACCGACCCAATTGGCGCCACATATTTCCACAGTGGAGAGCCCCACGAACCAAATACTAATCCCCATCCCGAAAGCCTCCCCTCTCCGCCCAGTGGCCACCACTCAGCGAGGCAGAAGACAATACTGGGAAGATGGTCGTCATTCTTCAATAATCCCATGACTTCGCTACTGTG
This sequence comes from Aspergillus biplanus, assembly GCA_027569045.1. Lineage (NCBI taxonomy): Eukaryota > Fungi > Ascomycota > Eurotiomycetes > Eurotiales > Aspergillaceae > Aspergillus > Aspergillus biplanus. The sequence continues at coordinate 730,765 of JAPDEJ010000017.1, forward strand.
GCAAGGAAAATCGGGTACCTATCGAGACAGGCACCAGTAATCCGGGGCCAGATAATTGTTGTCTCCTTGTTCAAGGGCAAGCTCTCCGGCTTGAAAAGGGAGAGAATCTTCTGGGCCTTGGTGACGGCTGGGGCTTGGGGGGCGCCTAACAGGGACTTGCTCAAAACAGTATAGCGGTGCTATCCCTGGACTAGCGCCTTGCATTGCCGTTGAGTGACACATGCACAGCGCGAACACCAGCCATTATTAGGTAAGAAGGGTGACACAGGCATGAAGAATCAGAAAACCGACCCTCAAATTTCCGCCGAAGAGCAAGGGGATGGGGCTAGTATTGTGAGAGCATAGTAACCGTATTTGAGGACATATTGCTCTTCTTCAGATAGCGTTCGTGGGAGGGCGGCTGGAATTGGAGAAAAGAAAGGAACAGAAAAAGTTCTTGTATAAAGCCTCACGTGGTTTTTATATTTTTATATATATTTACATTTGAGGAAGGAATGAACAGTAGGGTACCATGTCAATCACACCACATTCCTCCATGTTTAAGCGAGATTAACTAGGGCTTAGCTTTTAAGATGCCTTCGATCCTGTTTCCTCACTCCTGCCTCCACTCTGCTTGCTTTCATTTGGTGTATCAATGCTCGCCCAAGTCATCGGAGGCACGGTTTTCTCTCTCCTGCATACTTTCTTAGCTAATCCACAAGAACCGGGGACTTATGCTGGCCAGGAAGGCCTACGTAGATGTCCATGAATTTTCAAAGTCGCCATATGTATCCCGATATTGTTCTTCTTGATCAATGAGATCTTGGAGATCTTCCGGAAGGGAAGGTTTGCGATGGTCCGGCCCAGTTGCTGTGGATGCGTCGCTCTTGTTCGGCATTTCTTCTCTATATGTTTGAATTATTCACTGAAATCCCCAATGCTTCAAAAGAGACAGAGGAACTCCTGAGAAGAGAAAATATGTGGAAGCTCGGGCGCTCAGAAATCGAGGTGTTCCACTATGACTTCATGACGCTGCCGCACGATCCTGTACCTTTGCCACACATATACTAAACTTTAACATGGCAAAGTCTGGATCCCCTCGAGAGCTCAAGGTATTTCGTCTGGATGTCAGTACGGCCTTGTTTCTTGTGATAGGCGGAAAGCCTTAACCAATGGAGTCTTTGGGAAGTTTACAGTGAATCGGCTCTGATTCCTGTTGACTCCTACTTGGACTACGACACAATGAAGTTCTTGTAAGCGGAGAATCGCATCCTAGAGCCATCATGTTGGCTTGACCTTGTGTTTCTTTCTGGGAGGGAGAGGTCCAGGAGGTTCTGGACCAATAGTAACCAATAGTAACGAGTTTAATCACAGTCCTGCCAAGACAGATTCTGATTTTCCAATCATCGCCGATCCGAAATCTTCGTTTCTCCGCGCGGAGATTACATAATCCCTGTCCATGAAAAATTTCTCGACTTTTTGCCTTCACCATCTCCTCATGAATAGCCCCCGTATGGCGTGAGACTCTCAACCTGTGCTTTTCATCGTGTTTTACGTGGCGTTTTTGGTTTCCAACTAGTCCTGCTGTTCTAAATACCCGTAGCCGGGATGCAGGCCATTCACAAAGATGCGAAGGATACGGCCTTGCAGGCCGTCCCTCAGGCTCCGATAAGCCCTCCCCATGTACAGACATCAACCAGCTCCTGGACACATTTAATAGCCGGCGCGTGAGTGACACTTTTCTTATCCGCAGAGGGCTAAACTGATTAACCTATCTTTGCAGCGCTGGCGGCATGGTAACCGCTCTTCTCACCTCCCCCCTTGATGTCCTCCGAACCCGACTCCAATCAGACTTCTACCGCTCCCAACTCAAAACCACAACAGGTACGGGAACGACCATTCCCGCCTCACAAGTACCCCGGGTGTCCATCACGCGATCCTTCCTCCTCCACTTCCGCGAAACATTCGATATTCTCTTCTCTATCCACCGCGTCGAGGGCTGGCGCAGTCTCTTCCGCGGTCTCGGACCCAGTCTCACTGGTGTCGTGCCCGCAACCGCAATTAAGTTTTACGCCTACGGAAATTGCAAGCGCCTTTACCCGGAGCTTCTAGCCTGCGATGCTGACACGACCCTCGTTCATGCGCTCTCCGCCGCCACCGCCGGCGTTGTCACTGGTACCGCAACGAATCCCATTTGGCTGGTGAAGACACGATTGCAGTTGGATAAATCACAGGTCCAGGCCGACGGCACCATCCGGCCCCCGCAGTACCGAAACAGCTATGATTGCGTCAAGCAAGTGATCCGACAGGAAGGTGTGAAGGGTCTTTATCGTGGACTAGCGGCTAGCTACCTAGGCGTTATCGAGACAACGCTACACCTAGCCGCTTATGAGAGGATCAAGGTCATGCTTGCGAAACCGAAGCACAATGGCGAGGGAGTGAAGTCGAGTGAAGTTTCGCAGGGTTTGATTCTGAGTGGTGCCGCTGGCCTTTCGAAATTGTTGGCCGTGTTGATTGCTTACCCTCATGAGGTGCGTTATCATACCCCCCCTTTCCCTCCTTCAACCGAAAAGCATTCTTGGGGCGTATGCCGTTGACTTATTCTCCCTCTCCAAATAGGTTTTACGAACCCGATTACGACAGGCTCCTATGGCCAACGGCCGCCAGAAATACACCGGTGTGATCCAGTGTCTTCGTCTCATGGTCAAAGAAGAGGGGTTTGCGGCCTTATACGGTGGCTTGACGGCTCATATGATCCGAACGGTACCCTCGGCTGCGATTACACTTGGAACCTATGAGTTGGTGCTCAAGCTGCTAAATGATCACCCATCCTCTTAGAAAGGATCGTGATGAGCTACTGCCAAAGCTTAACCTGTATATTATGACTGTACAATATCATGTATTATAGAATTGGAATATTAGATGACTTATAATAGATACCCTTCTTTATCACTGACATATTCTCCGGGCTGGATTTTCTACAAATTCAAAGGAAGGAGTCCGCAAGCTGAGAGAGAGCAGGATTAAAAAAGAGGGAAAATAAATAAAGCTCAGCAATGCCTGCATCTATATTTGGAGTTCGGACCTTTTTGACATGGCACATACAAGCAGCACAGTTAATTGCAGGTAATGCCAAGTTCCCGATCTGTGATCGCAGCTCTCAACTCATCAATATCGTCTCCTCTTTCATTCATCACCCATTCCAGAGTATCTCCAAACGTCTCCCCGTTGTCGCGGAACCAATCTCCGAGTGACAATACAAATATCTCGACTTGTTCCTTGAGCGGACAGTGTTCTCGCAGCCAAAGGACTTGGCCGGGGTCAAGCTTCATCATGTCCTGCACGATATAGTAGTGCGGGATTTCGTCCCCCCATCCTTCGGAGCCAGGATCATGGAAAAGATCATTACGAAATCGAGATCTAAATTTGGCGGGTGATTCACCGGAGGCTGCGGAGTGTGTTGAGGAGAAATACTGGTCATTGAAGCTTGGGTGCCGGGGGTTTATGCAGTGGTTAGTGGTGTTGGTGTTGATTGGATAGTTCAAATGAATATTAAAAGTCAACTGCTGATTGTTCTCCGGGTACCGTTTCCGGAACTTTCGTTGGATGGTGCCATTGCTCGGGCAGATGTGATTCTGGATTATATCACAAATGACCAGTCTGACGTCCTCAATCTCCGCCAATTCCGGCGTGGACCAGTTATGAAGGAGCTGGGCGCGTTCTGTGACTACATTGCGTAAAGTGCGGGAAAGCCGATCGTAGTCACGCGTATGGAACGCACGATGGTAAAGCCAGAGACGATAGATAGCGCGGCGGAGGCGAAATCGCTCGTTGTCAGTGAGCGATCGGCGATTCTCATAATCGAGCTTCCATTTCTTGATGGGGTACACGGTCTCCCATTGCTGGGCGATCCGGCCGAGTTGAATAACCTGCTTAACAAAGGGGGCAGAGATAGGCGCTGTGCGGACAACATGTGCAGGCTGGCTAGTATTTTGCGTGACTATTTGGATGATATCGTCAAGGGGACTGAACTCGAACTCCGCAACGTCCATGAGGATTTGGAGTTTGTTTGATCGATTGAAGACGTCACGGAATCGACGGCAGGTTAACGTCAGACTCCCGACATCAGAGATGCTTTCACACGAACGAAATATATGGAGCAAAAGCTCCGTCGCTAGATGGCCGAAGGACATGATTCACTGTAGGGTTTCCCACCCACGGCGCGTTAGCGGCGGCCACGGTAATTTGATCGAATCACAGGAATTCCTAGGATGCGAACCTATGTTTTATTGTAGATATTGTATTGTAATATGGAATTCTATCTGTTTTCAGGGTCACTTTTTTCGAACTTCAAGTTGAAGGGGCAGTGTCGCGTTGGCAGTTGTTCAATTGCCGCTGTCGCAAACGAGGACTCTAAGTTGCGACCCCGCCGTTGGGGCTGGCTAGAACGAAAAGAACTTGGGTCATAGTTGATAAATTGGATGAAATCTCAAGGAGATAGGGATGAAATCCCTGGCGCCGCAAAGGGCTGGATGGCGAAGTTAGTGGCATGGTGGTTGAGAGAGTGACTGTCATTGAGTGCTGAACTCGTTGGGAATGCTCTTTTAACCAGTTAACTAGTTTGTTAGACACTGCTTATCTAATATCTCTCCCCTTGCTTAGTTATAATATCACATCGTCGCTCTTTTCGCTTTGCTTCTTTATTTGCGAAATACCAGTCCTACGAAATCTGCTGGAAGGTCACAACAGTACTTTTATTATTTATTTGATTTCACACCGGACGCCTTTTTAGTAAGACCGCGAATGTACCCCGGAAACATCACGTATACATCCTTCGAGGATATCAAGTCTAAGAGGACATAACACAACAAAAATACAAGAGACCAAGGCCACAAAAATCTATCACTTGAACAGAGTTCTTGTGTCCAACGCCCCCGGTTTCCTCTCGCCCTCACCCAGCCCCAAGTCGGACCGTTTGGAGAGACGCTGGGTCTGATCATCCCTTCTCTGGTTGTGTCGTGCTGCCTTGCTGACCCGAATGTCGCGACGAACTTGGTTCGGACTCACATACTCCTTGTTCTCGTAGATGACGGGGCCACCGAAGCTGCCCTCCAGAATGACAATCGGAGTCAAGACGAAGCGAGGACCGATCTCAACCAGAGACATCTCTGGTTGGCCGTCCTTGCTCTTAATTGTAGGTTTAGCATCGTCCTCTTCAGCTTCCGACTTTTTCTTGTTTCCACCCTCCGACTCCCGAAGTTCGTAGACTCGAATCCAAATTTTGCCGTCCACACCGAAGACACCGATAATGCGGTCGATAAACGGCTTCATACCTTTGACACCACGCTTGGGGACGCAGAACACCGAGCGAAGCATCTCCCTAATCAGCCCCCGGTACTCGTTTCCAGGGGTGCTCATGAGGGGACCTTGTTCGTCAAACGAACGGTCAAAAACCAGGACGCCCCGGCCACCCTTCAGACAGTTACCGCTAAATCCAGCGTTCAATTCGGCCATTGTGTGTAGGTTGTTGACATGGAACTTGATCGTAGGCCCATTGGGAGGACGAGAAAGCCAGAGATAAAGATCTTGACCATTTTTCTTGGCCTCGAGGAAGAAAATCACGTTGCATGAATGAAGATCGGCGAGGGAATTTAGGAGCAAATTATAACCAGAGGATTTCTTTTTCGTATCCAATTTGCTTTCTTTGAGAGTGTGAGGGAGTAAGGAAGAAAGATCCGCCAGCAGGTGTCGGTGGCTTTAATCCGCATAAAAAAAAAGACTTAGTTTTGGCGTACGATTTTTTTTTAGCAATTGATGAGAGATAATAACATACCGGTACGTAACACCTCGTGAGGTCAACATCAAAACCCGGGTCTTGGGCATAAATCCTTCAGCGAGCTGCTTCTTCGCAGATTCTGTTGTAGTCTCTTCTTCCTCCTCTTCGCTATCACTGGTATCGTCGATGCCTAGGAAGTCTTCCATCTCGAAATCCTCCTCATCTGAGTCCTCTTGTTGGGCGAGCTTTCGCGCATTCTTTTTCGATACTGTCTTGTAAACGGACGCCATGGTGAAATCAAACGGCAGAATTTGCAAAGTAGGTAATTTCTTTGCTGCTGATCGCCGACAAGAAGCCTCTGCGAAAAGCAAAAAGCTGCGGGCAGAATATTTTTTTAGATTCACCGCCTTTGCCCACTTTTATGTCACGTGCTCTTTTGCGAAAGAACCAAGCCTTTTATTATCCTGTCTCTAACTGCATCTTCCGGGGAGTTTAAATATTGGGAGGGTATTTTAACCCAAACCCAGAGGGCTCCATTGTCGGAAGAATGAATTCCCTGGAAAGAGAGCTGAATTGCAAATTTTGGCCCACCACGCTTGTAAAATTACCTGGAATTTGGGATATAGATTTGTAAAGAATGTTGAGGGCTTAGGCAAGAAGCAAAATCCCACTCTAAATTAATTACTCACACAAAGCTCTTCCAAGTTTCGAGAAACCCTCCTGCATTACTTTCATTCCTGCAACTCGATTTGCCATTCCTAGCTTCTGTGAATTATCCCACTCACTTGCTTTGCAGATTAATCCGTATAGCATCCCGGCTATAAATGTGTCTCCTGCGCCGATAGTGCTGTAGAAAATATTAACGTCAACTTCTAATCATCGAAATACAAGGGTTTTATTTTGGCAATAACGCACTCAACAACCTTGAACTCCGGCGAGGTGTATGCTTGGCTGTGAAGTAGACTCCCAGTCGAGGTTGGATCTATGGCTGCGGCTCCATCCTGACCCCATGTACAACAGAGTAGAGACCTAATTAAAGCTATTAGTTTTCCTACTAGAAACACGGAATTGGAAAAATACGCTTTGTAAGTAAAAGAAGCCTGTTCTATAACGCATTGTTGGGCAGAATTGTAATTATTTGCCTAACTCCAGGTCAGAAGAGCACAGCCAGGGAAAATGTGGGAGACGAAGACACTTCTTACTTGAGCCCAGCTCTTGGAGTAAATCACGACATCGGCTACTTCTGCTAGTTTATCTAGCCCAGCCCGCCCCTGCTTCTCAACTTCCACGCTGATCTTGATGGAAGGGAAGCGCCGGTGAAGATATTGTATACACTGTAGGGTGACATCAGGTATACGGCCCTAGTGTTTACAACTGTAAGAAAGCCATATAGTAGCACAGAGGCTTGGGAGGGAGAGAGGCTAAAGATGGGCAAATAGACAAACCTCAAAATGGAACCATGTGGCTGTTGGGCCTAAATCATCTGCAATGCCCGTGAACTCCTCTAGGGTCATCTCGGGTAGCTCATTGTAGTTGACAATCGTTCTACTTCCGGTCGACTGACTTTTTATGATGTAACTCGAGGCGGGCTCCTCGAACTCCTCTCGGTAGATGCAGTGGGCGAGTGATACCTGGGGTTCGAATGCATTCCTGATTTGTTGAGATGCTAGAGACGATCGTGCGGGAAGAACAGCAATAAGGTTCAACTGCGGCCTGCTGGTCGGCTCGCTTGCCGCTACTAACTGTTGGAGCACCTCAAGCGTATTGGGGCAGTTCCCTCCCCGTCGGCGAGATATACTTGAGGCACGCAGCTTTTCATCCTCTCCAGGGTAGTGGGGGGTTCTTGAGTTCTGTATGAGTATTGTTAATGAGGCGCTTGATGGCGAGTTTGTACACACGTTAATATTGTATCAACATAACACGCCCCCACTGCTACTAGGGACATCGTAAAAGTATGCGGGTAAGAGTTACTCAAGGGGAAAATGGCGTTGAGGCGTTTCCAGTTTTTTATGTAAATGATGGAGCACGTGAGATGAAAGCGAGGAGAAACTTGATGATTCGCAGTAGTGGGGTAAGGAAAGCCACAACCCACATAAGTAAATGTTTGGCTGCTGATGAACAAACAGTAAACGAATATATGGGGTGGACCGGTGGTTAGTACCTACTTGTTGACTAGAGTTTCGCAGCATAAGTATAGGATGATTACATAGGTGGGAATGGATGATTTATTTAGGCAAGACTACGCAATCAAAGTGCATTATCCCACAATAAAAGCCATTGTTCTTTGTTTGAACATCTTCTGACCCACGGTAAACTTGATTCTCCCCTCCTCATTAAGCCACCACTCAACATCGAACTTGTATCACCAGACCAATGTTAAAAAAATGAGTAAAAAGCTAAAACACCACATGGTTGGCCGTGACAAAGTATTTCAGTGGAAGCCCTTGGCTTTGGCATTCTTCAAAGGAGCCGAGGAACGGTAAGCAGGATACACACGATGCGGTACCGCTCTGTTTGCACGACGCTTCTGGACCTTCGAGTCCTTAGGTTCGTCATCGGCCGAAGAGCTATCGAGGTCAGGTTCATCGGGAGGGATATTGAACTTTTCTTGCACCTCCTCCATTTTGGCCTGGAGACTCATCATCTCTCCCAGCAGATCGTCAGATGGTTTGTTCGTGGTCACTGCGGAGAAAGTTTTCGAGCTACGTTTGTAGTCTTCAAAATAATTTCCCATAAGCTGGCTGAACTCCAAGCTATTTTCATCACGTTAGGTTCTAATATCTCACAAAAGCAAATTCTAGCAAGTGAACAAACAGATACTCAAATGGAATGGGTAGGATAAAGACGTTTTTTGGCTCGAAGCTTGGATTGAAGGCCTTCAGGGATTTGCTCACCGAATTCCATTCCAGGATCTTCCAAACTCGTCCGCTATGTCACGCCATTCAAATTCGGAGAGCTGGATTTTCTTGTATTTGACAATGTGCATGAAGAGTTGGAGACGTCTTTCGTCGTTCCACCAGGCTTTTCTGTCGACATCCTGTTTCTGCTCAGGCTTCTTCAGGACGAAACCTTTCTTCTCAAAGAGTGCTTTTCTCAGAGCTGGAGACCACTTAAGAGGATGGGGCTCTTTCGGATTCTTGTTATCTTGGGTGGATGCTTCATTGGCGTTATCCTCAGGGTCGTCCTTTGGAGTCATGGTGCGTCTTTTGCGTTTGGGTGCCTTGACCTTGGATGCTTTGGCTTTGGGTGCCTTGGCCTTGGGGTTTTTGGTTGTACGAGCCATTAGAGAAGTAGGTGTTTGGGTTATATTTTAGATGCAGAGAGGATCTCAACACGTGACAGACAAGAACAAGGTGGATTTTTATTTTTAAAAAAATAAAAGAAGAGGGGGAAGGGGAAGGGGGGTAGGGGGGGCAACACAAGTGTGTTTTCATTCACTGCCGACAAATCTAGTGAACGGACTAACAGGTTTATATCTCTTCTCAAAGTCTTACACTAGCCTTGACTTCCAAGAAAGCTGCTTTAGGATCATAAAATAAAGAATATTAGTACAATATATTATCTATTCTATAACCTATAAAGCTATTGTCCCTTCAGTGGGGCTGGTTGAGCTCCATGGCCTTGTGTCCATTAATAGAAAAGAGCACACTCTCGGAGTTACCTGTGGTAATGGAATGATTGGAAAAGAGGTATAGAATAGTGAGAGTTTCTGGGCCATTCTTGAGAAAATTTCTACCGTGATTATCTCACATATTGCGAGCTCTGCCGTCAGATTTTTCCAGTTGAGATCTAATGTATTTGCATTTTATTATAGTGAACACCAATGCTATTCTATGTACCTATGTTAAACAAGGCAGGTTTCATTTTGGTTGGAAGGTAGGAAGTAGTAAATGCGAAGTGAACCCAAAAAGGATAAGCTAAGTCTCGAAATAGCGATGCATAGGCCCGTTATTGACTGACACGGTGGTTATCTGTGGATTATCCCGATACTGAAACCTTGGAGGAGGTCCTCCCGAGAAGCCTGGTTGATTAGAACCTCTTCCATGGAAATTTCTCCCGCCGTCTCTCCAAGTGCCTGGGCGCCATCCCGATGCAGGCCCCCGCGGTGGACTTCGCCCTTCACTCATTTTGTGGACCCCCCTTTGAGAGTGTACTGGAACTTCAATCCGCTGTGGCTCTCCAATATGGAGCCCTAAGCTGATGTTGTTTGGGTTGCCCGAAGGGTTTGGGGGTCCCCGTTGCTTCTTGTTTCTTTGTCGACGCCTTGCGGCTGGCCCGTTAGTTGGAGATGAAGAAGCCTCTGGACGTTCTGCTCGGTTCTGCGGTTGGTTCGTTCGTCGATTTGGGCTGGAGTTATTTGAGCTGGGTGGTGTGTTTTGTGCCGGTAGCGGTTCATTCACTAAAGTGGCATCATCGTCTGAGCCGTTTTCAACTGCCTCTGCGACTCGTTCCTGGCGATCTTCCATAACTTCTGTAGCCATCTGTTCGAGGTCTCTGAATCGCTTTCTAGTAAAGAAGAAAGAGAAAGAGAAACCAAGGTATCAGTATGTTTGTTTTTCACCGAGGTTTATAGGCTTGTATACTTTAGTGTCTCTGCAGAGTAGTGATCGCTTCCCAACATATCCGAAAGTTGTTTGAAGTCTGGTGCCCTGATGTTCATCTGCGCAAATATGGCGAGGAGCATGTATTTGTCTTTCCTATGGTCCCATTTCACGGCAGGCCGCCGGGTCTTAGACTGCTGCGTCGTTGGAGGGGTTGCTAGCTGGGGTCCGTGTGGCCTTGGCATTGTTGATTCTGGGGAGCGGAGTTGTTCAATATAGATATATAAGTTACCTTGAGACCATGAAGGAGATTAAGAATGGTGAAAGTCCGGAAAATGGCGAATCACGAGAAAGAGCAATATATTTATACAGGATAACATGCAGCCCATATTGCCAGAAAACGCGTAAGACGCGTTCACTCGTGAAATTTCTTTAATGGGTAAAAAAAAAGAAATTATATTCTCCCACGGTCAGAGGCGTGTATGCGAAGAAGGGCTAATAATGTTCCTGGAGATGACTCGTCACGGATGGGGTATCGAAAGTTGAGGGTGTGTCTGATGTGGTTGGCAACTTAGGGCAAAAAACCAGCGTTGCGCTCTTGAATAACCATGTTTGGATATAGGGATATGGGATGTTTTGCTTATAGCTTTATTCTACTAGTTGTTAAGCCTGCATATTCATACCTATGTAGATATTTCTGTGTGTTAATAATAATATAGAAGAAATTTGTAGGTGTCTTACCATTCATTGTATTGGCCTTTCTGAGCTATCATATTACCTGCATTGCCTACCGGGGATCTGGCTGGGCTGGCTAAAATGAGATTGCTTTGGGGGTTCCTGGCATCGTTCAGTGGTTCTACCTACTGGTAAGACACCGACGATTCTGTGGATATCCAGGGAATTTTTCAAACACTATTAGTGGGCTTTGTTAAAAAGTATTTCAATCTATGGTTCTAGATGGCAGATTCTCTTTGTCTTTTTCAGAGGTTTATTTTTATCTGTTGATAGCCATGTCTCTTAATATACCAAACAAGAAACTGTTGACTATAATAATATAATTTATATAAAGATAAACTATTTTAATATAATATTTATTAACTGGCTATGTGTTAAAAATTTTCTTTACTTATTATTTTATTATTCATTTAAGTGTTTCAGGGCATGGGAATTCACGTGACAGATTCTCTTTAAAAGAATGGAGGAGGGTCTACTGAACTAGAAGAGTCAAAAAGATGTGCTCTTTGATAATTAAGAATTTACAGCACAAGAAAGGATTCTGTACAACTGCTCCTAGAAGGGTGAAGGAGTAGAGGAGGAGCTCTGCTGCGAGGACAAGTAGATAGCCTGCAAGTTTCCGACCTTGGTTGGGTGGTGTAGCCTTTCATCTAGAATCTAGACTCTAATGCAATTAGATGATTTGTTTTTTAAGTTTATTATCTTATCTAGAGATAGAAGGCCTTCTATTCTTTGTTTTTTTAGCAATGCTCTTTTAGATCATTTTCACTTCCCAACCACTGGTTGAAGTGGGTGAGATTATATATACTGAGATTTTCACCCGGGTGCATGAGCATCTAACTATCCTAAAATCCTAGTTATCTGAGTTGGATTAACTCCTGGAGATCTCACCGCTGTTTCTCAATAATTATTTTTTGAATACATTATCATTTCCACCATGAGTTCTGTCAGACGTGGCAAAGCTATGCCCACCGATGGCCCAACCGCCAAGTTCCTGTATACCATAATCAAGCAGCTTGATCTGAAATGCGTGAGTCCAAGGGGAAAAAAAAGAAAAAAAGATTGTTAATTAAACACAATGTACTGATACCTGCCCTAGATCGATTGGAATTTAGTAGCCTCCCAGCTCGAAATATCGAACGGCCACGCAGCTCGAATGCGATACTCTCGCTTCCGTCAACAAATGGAGGGAATCAGTTCTACGTCACGAGGTCCTCGCATGAAGAAACCATCCGCAAACAAGTCATTAAAGGGAATGGGAGGCCCTGGAAAGGGAGATCGGCTGAAGGAATTGTCACCCTCTCCCACACAGATGGTCAAGCAAGAACCGCCTGCGCCTACATGCGAATCAAGTAGCTACATCAAAAGTGAGCCTTACGGCGGGCCAATTCCTAACTTGGCTGAGATTCCCCATATTACGGCCCAGATTGCATCAGCTCCGCATGGCCATACTAATCATCGCCCCGTTAATTTCCCTCACATGGCAGTAGCTCCCGCTGAGTTGGGGCGTTTCTCCCATGCGCCGTCGTACCCTCCAATTTCTGTTCCGTTCGAGCCTCGTGGTCATGATTCACGTTTTGCTTGGGAACCTATCAAGTCTGAACCTCATCATGTGCCTGAGGACCGCGCCGCTGAGGCCTCTGGCGAGCTAGGAATAATGCGGGAGAAAAGGGAGACTTCAATTAGAGATGGATAGAACCGGGGCTCTCACATACATTGGTATTATGGCTCATTGGAAGTGCTTGGCTTTGACTGCATTGCTTTCTTATTATCTTACCGAGGATATGGTTGGCCGGTGTTTTATGTTTGGAATGGCGGGTTTGCTTAAATTATTCAGGACTATAGATATCTGCGTACATTATTGATTTTGTGAATTGGGTTTATTTTTCACTCAAATTTGCCTCATTTATTCTATGGCAGGGCTATTGAGTTGCTTGGCCCTAGAGTGACTCAAACTCTCTGGCTATACTATGACAATGGGTCTTGTGTTAAAGCATGGGTGAAAACCAGATTTGGTTGCTTTGGGTAGCCTTGAGGTAACAGTGAAGGTTAACTCACTAGATTTCTATTTTCTTTCAGTGATCTTGTGTTATTCTTCCTTTTCTCTTTACTTCCTCCCTCCTAATACAAACCTCTACCTTTATTCCTCCTCCTCACAGCTACGTACCAACAACATCTACCTTTATTTTCCTCACACTGGTTTCAAGAATCAAATCAAAATACTTCAATAACTTCCTGTCTCGCCATTAACCTTGACTATGGTCGAAAAGAATAACAAAACCGAGGAGAAATCCTCAAGCGATGAGTTTAAATTCCTCCTCGAGTGCGTGAAAGCTATGGGCACCGATAGAGTTGTGAGTCATGAAACCCTGTAAAATGTTGTCTACAACTAAAAATATGAAACCTCAGGTGGACATTGAGCTGGTCAAAGAGGCTCTCGGCTACAAGAACACTGCTTCAGTAGGCAACCGCTTCCGTGCGTTCCGCAAGACCTATGGGCTTGAAAACTTTGATTGCAAGAATACTGGTGGCACAAAAAAAGCTGCAGGAGGGGTTACCAAGCCGGCAAAAGCAAAGGCAAATACTGGATCTCGTGTTTCAAAGGGTGCTAAGGCGCGATCAAGGCCTGTCCCAGCGACTGATTCTGACGAACCCTTGGAGGATAAGGATACTGCTCCCTCGGAGGCGGAAGTGGAGAGTAACCCTAAGGTAGTTGTGGAAGGTATGAGCCAAGAATGATTAAATTTTCACCTCAATGTGGATGGTGGCGGCTAGTATGAGGTGCAAGTACTAACATTAAGATCAGTGAAGAAGAGTACTGGCATTGGTAGGAAGAAGCGCGTTGTTGCAACGGCGTAAGCTGTACTGATGATTTTATCCTGAGTACGTTGTTTCCTCATACCATTGAGTTTACCGATGAGCTTACCGATGAGATCTAACATGTATTGATTATGCTGCTTCTTCACTTTACCAGATGCTATAGTTAGACCGGAAGTGCCCCCAGGATTAACGGCGAATGTGAAATTCGAGAATTTGAAATGAGGGCTTAAAAGACAAGAGAATATCCTAGGTTTGGTTTTAGGGTCGTGGATGGAAGTTTGAAGGGAGACTTGCTTCGGAATATTGAGAATATCTCCTGGTAGTAGTCACGGATGCCAAACCGAAAGTCTTATCCAGATTACGGCCGATTCATGTCAAGGGAAATAAGGAAAAAAGAGGGATCACGAACTCCAAATCACGAAAGTATTAACAAGGAGAATTAGGGATTTGAAAACCATATATCCAATCACAATCCAGTCACATGCACCTGAATGCCAGTATAAGAGTGCTCAATGGGTATCTGTAAAGAAAACAAAACCGAAAATAGATCAACAATAACACTGAAAAGAGAATCACAAACACATGAGTTTTTGTAGAGCTCACAAGAATTATGTAGAAAAGAAAGGTACCGATTTACAGAAAATGTATATGGCGAGGGGTTTCTGAAAGATTTCGAAGCTGGCAAGTCGGACGATCAAATGTATACCGAGGGCAAGTTTAGGAGAAAGGGCCTCCCTGTTATATGTCTGCCATTACGGACTCCAAGATTTTGCGCTTATATTGGGAGAGCGATTTTTCCTTCTTTTGCATCTGTGATCGAAGCTTCATATACCTCTGCTTCCAGGTTGTTTCGGATATGGTGCTCTCAGCGCCATCAACCTCGTATTCAGCATCGGTCAGACTGTCTAACTCGACACTGTTATCGAACTCGTCTGTTTGCCTGGAACTATTATCAAATTTGTCCGTTGTGGGCGGAGGATTGCCATCCAGTTTCCCAACGTTGATATTATCACAGGCAACTTTTGTTGAGAAGCGAACACCGTGTTTATATTCGTGAGAAAGACTGTAAATGAAGCCCGCAAACCCGGTATTGGTACCAGGAATTCCTGAATCGCCGGAAGACCCGACCCTTGGTTCGACGTTCACTGTCATCGCGCTGTCCGTTATCCCTTGGTATCCGAAATGGTGCCCGAGCCCCAGATGTAGAGCTGACATGAGAGCAGCCGTTCCGAAAGGCAATTTGGAGTATAGTGCGGTTAGATTAGTCACTATTGATTGTGCCAGCGTTTGAGCTTCTTCTGTACTAAGAGGGCCCTGCCGGCCATTTAGCCTTGCCCGCAGCAGCTCGCCTGTTAAAATGCGTACTACATCATCTGGCGTTATATAGGGGTTAGATTGGACTCCACGATCGATGTTAGAAGAATTGGGAATAACAACGCCACTTGGGGCTTGGGGATTAGAGTCAGCGATGCCATTTCGTTGGTTCCCTTCGAGTTTCATAGATGATGACGGATTGTTGGCTCCATTTAGTAGCAATGTGGGAGGCGTGGCAAGGCGCACAGGTGCACCGGAGTGTTGTGGCACTTGGAGCTGAAGCTTATTTGGTCGCCCACCCGCGTTGACGGGGGTGGGTGACTGGTGATACTGAGAACTAACATGATCTTGCTCCAAAACAATTGCAGGTGAAGATCTTACTCCAGCACTATGGAGGTGCGATGGGTCAGAGCGGAGGGGATTTACAGGGAAGGAAGAGAATGGGCCAGAGACTGTCCCTTTGTTCGGCGGCCTACCACGCGTTTTCCCGGTCGAAGATGCGTTGTTATTGGGCCAGGCTGATGAGACGGCCGGGCCGTGACGCCTTTTGGACCGTGACTTCTCTCCTGAAGACGGTGTAACAGCGGACCGTGGTTCAAGAAAAACTTCGGACGGGTGACTTCCGCGGGGGATTATTGCGGATTGCGGATAGGCAGGGGACGCATCCCGTTCGAGGGGCTTCCACCGAAGGTCAGGCGGTTGCTGACCTGCTGGCGCATCTGGAGCTCCTTCCGTTGCAAATGACGGTGTGGTCATCCATGGATCATTGGCTTCCATATCATCTGGAAAAGCGCTGAAAGGAATGGCGCTCTGGGGGAAAGTCGCAGAGTGGGTGGGGAATGGCCCGGCCTGCAGAACACCCACAGAGGTATCAAGCTGAGGCCTCTTCGCTGTCCTGTCTCCGGAATTCTCCTTTTCTTCCGCTCGTTTTCTTCCCCGCTTTGGTTTCCACTGAGGAACGAGGGCGCGTAGCGCAAGATCCTCCTCTAACGGTACCCCATCTCGGCTGTCACTAACATTGGAATTGTTGGCCGGGAGCTGTGTATAATAAGAATGCTGATGTCCAAGACAGTACTCAAAAAATGCATCTACATGCATCGCGCGCATCCAACGCTGTGAGAGGAACTATGTTAGATCTACACTTGGGACGCGGGGGAGATCTGAGGAAGCGCATACCTTAAGGCGGACAGCGTATTGTTGAACCTTTTGGGTGCTTTGCTTTTTCTCCATATCGGGGGGTTCAACACCCAGTTCGATGGCCAATTGAATCCATGTTTTCAATTCCCGATTGTCGAGTTTTCGAATGAGCTCCCATAAAGTGAACACACTAAAACTCTTGCCATCACTTCGCGGAGGGCACCGAAACGTCTTGCGTAGTTCCGTAGAATCTACAGACATTGGAACATTAGGATTGCAGTAGAATATAAACATCACGTAGGCGTCGTCGATGGTGTCATCAGTAATATCTCGAGAAGGTAGGTTGCGACTTTCCGCATGGTCTACCGTATCGCGCGTTTGCCTCTGACGTAAGGAATCGAAAACTGGAGGAGACATGGAAGGGCCTGACCGTGCAGGGGGTGCAGAAGGGATTCCTGCACGCGGCGATGCCTGCAGGCTGCGAGGGGTAGCCTTGCGATGCAGAGGAGGAGATTTGGAGGTAGCTAACTGGGAGCGAGCGCTGCCGATTGAGGAGGCACTCTGCAGCCCAGGCTCCAAGGTGGCAGGATATCTTGCATATTGCTGGATCACCATGGGAGGGCCGCCTAGCTCGTTCCGTTCTGGTTGATTCATAACGTTGGGGAATGTGCCTTGCATGGTGAACGAGCGACCAGGTAGGACGAGTAAACACGACGGTGCGTCTATGAGCCAGCGGAAGATGCGAAATCAAATTGGAGGTCGAGAAATATATTGGGGATCATGAGTATCTGCAGCAGATATTGTAAATATCGGAACGTGTGTCAACCGGAATAATAGTCGTGTTTATTAAGACGAACCACGGCTAGCTCAGGGACCAGCCCGTTTGAGGCGCATTAAGTGATAACGGCGATTTATATAGGAATAGCTCATGAAACAGAAGCGGTCGCGATTAGTAGGTAAATTCCATGATCGCGAGAGCCGGAGAAAGAGCACAGCGCCATGATCGCGAATAGCAAATGGGAGGAGAGAGGGGGCGAGAAGGAGGAGGTGGCTGGAACGAGGACGGCGGGCGCTTTAAGAACACCGGTGATAGATTGGCCGGAGGAGCTGACTGTTTCTATTTCGGGCTTGGCCTCGATGCCTGTCTGGGCCTAGCGTTGTGGCCTCAGGGCGGGGGAGTTTGGTGCCTTGGCCTGGGTTTTGGTCACGTGTGGCACTAGTCTCCATAGGGGCAAAGTCAATCAAATCATCATCCATAAGGCAAGGTTAGCTCGCTTTCTCTTATCGATAAACCCCTTCACCAGGCAACTCGACATTATCACTACCACATCCTCGCGCCATCTCGACCCGCCCTATCCACCCCATCCTCAGCTAGTGTTCAATCGAATGTTGGATATTTCTTATTTACTGCTCACTTCCGTTGGGATGATGATTGCACCCTTACCTCGCACCACCCTTGGATTTGTGAGAGTTTAACACCAGCCAGGGTTGGCGGGCTATGTTTCGATTCTTTTCTCCACGCCTCCACTTCCTTATCCGGCTATAGAGCGAAATGGCTCCTGTGCTACAATCCCACCCCAGGGCTGCCGCCAGACAATCCCGACCTGTCCGTTCGAGTCGCACGCAAGTCCAGTCCTACCATGAAGATAGTACTTCCGAGGAGCGACTGGATGAAGATACTGAAACCGACGGGGAACGGACGCGCCGTTTGTCCCTCTCCTTGCGCCCGCGCGATTCAAATCGGATGCCTGTATCATACCGTGAAGATTCTACTGATGATGGATTTGGCGATGATCCGAGCGAAGACCCAAACGTTGTCCTCCCGGCCGAAGCTCCGACCCAGCAAACCTATCCTTTTCCCGACCCTGCGGTGCAGAGAATACCTACCCGCGTCCCGCATAATCGAACCATGAAGACCAGGTCCCAGGCAAAGAAATCTAAAAGGTCCCCTACAAAAAAGAGGCTAGAGCTGGGACGCCCCATATATAAACGCAGGAAGGTGGAAGATGAAGAGCCTGTTTTTGTTGGGTCGGGCGTCATTCCGCCATGGCAGTCTCTCCCTTATCATATCCTTTTTGACATATTTCAAACCGCCAAAAGAAATAGTCCCATCAATTGGCTTGTGGATGTTGCATTACTCTGCCGCAGTTTCCATGCCCCCGCGCTGGCAGCGCTTTATTACTCCCCCCCATTAACCCATCCTACCAAATGTCATGGCTTGTTGAGTCTGTTATCCAAACCCCAGGAGACTGTTTCTACAATTTATGCAAATAAAATCAAGGAGTTGCATATTGATGTTGAAACACTCTTGCTTCACAAAAGTGGACCTGCCCTGGGCTATTTTGATCTCCCTAAGTTGATTGAGAAAACTCCGCAGGTGAAGGTATTGCGGCTATACCACAACGATGACTACACTGTTGGGCTACCTCCGTGGCAAATCCCACGCTCTAAATGGGTTTATCCTGAAGCGCTGTTTTCTTCTATTGAATCGAGCTCAATTCGTCTTCGCAGTTGGGATTGGAACAGCCGTTTCATGGAAACAAAAAAGCTTCTACCATTGATGATGACAAAGAATCATCAATCCTCCTTCAGAGGCATCCAGGAACTCAGGATCTTGCATGTGGCATCTGAAGATGCTGACGGTGATGAAAATGCCGATGCTTCAAATGAACGAGAAATTGTCCTGGCTACAGCGCTCAAGGAACTTCCCGACTTGTGTTGTCTGGAATTTTTGGAGTGCTCAATCTTGAATGAGCATCTACTGCCAAACCTACCTTCAAGTTTGACTTCACTGACTATTAACAATTGTGACGATGTAACAACATCAAATTTTATCCCATTTCTCTCCTCTCATGGGCACTATTTGCGAGAATTAAATCTTAGTCATAACCGTCATCTAAGCCTTTCTTTTATTGTGAGCTTGAAGGCGTCATGTCAGAGGCTTCAGAAGTTTAAGATGGATATCTCGATGCGCGACTGGTCTAGTTACCACGACGTTGAACCTCACTTTAAAGAACTTCTCTCGCCATCCGAGATCCCCTCCTGGCCTACAACCCTTCAAGACCTGGAATTGATACATTTACGCAAATGGGACGGTGCAACGGCTGAGATATTTTTCACCTCTCTTATCGAGGCTGCGCCTGAGCTGTGCGACCTGCGGCGGCTAGTAATTAGCGCAATATTAAAAATTGGATGGCGCGACCGTGCCACTTTTCGTGAAAAATGGATCGGAAATATGGGGAGAGTTTTCCTTCGACAAAGTCTGCCCCCGGATCCCAACCGTCGCTCTATTCTGCACGGTAAAGACGGTCAGCTGCGGACCAGAGAGAGCCCATATCCAGACGAAAGCCCAGCTCATTCGGATGCACATAATAGCGGGTTCTCTACCCCGTCTAAACGAAAAAGTGCGCGAATAGCGGAACAGAAACTATTTGAGGCAGATGAAACTGAGGGCCATTTCCCATGGAATCATCGAGCGCACGGGTCTGATAATGATCATGTCGAGGGCTCACCCGCTATACAGGGTATGTGTGATGTGGTTACAATCCGGATCGACAATCAACGTCCCACAGAAAACCAATTCAACGAACAGGATTTCCTCGATGACGAACTAAGTGGCGACGAGGACTGGAATGGGAATGACATAGATACTGGGGGTGGGGGACACGCATGGTAGCCGAAATATATTCACTCACAACAGCATTATTCTTGGAATATTGTGGGCTCGACTAGCCGCAGGCTCTTGTTTTATCCCGAGATTGTTCATCTCTACTGTTGCTTGGTGATATATGGATGGCCCTGTGCTGCACATGATCCACAGGTGGGTGGCTCCTTTTTTTTTTCTCTTATGGGAGTTGAGGTGTCCAAAGTGGAAAGGCGGGAAACCATGACGAATATTCTGCTTTAATATTCATCCACATTGTGGTTACCCTTTAATATACCCGTGGATGCCCTTGCGGTGGTTCGTGTTTTATCTTGACTTTATGTAATGTTCTGGCAGACCAACTTGGCCGCCTCTTGGTCAGAATATTTATGGCAGAAGCCAATTTTAATGAACAAAATACTAATTTCCGGTTTGGTTTAAAGTGTAAATCAAAAATCTTAAGAGGTACATATCCGACCCTTACGAGCAAGGCATGTCAATGTTAGGTTTTCCAATCCGTCAGTTAAACGAATGTGAAGCAACCGTTGACATTCTTGACCCGCTCAGACAAATTGACATTCGCGTTCATCCATTCGCCGTTTAAATTTCGCAACTGAGCACGGAGGACAGGCACTCCCTCACCTCCTTCGACTTGGAAGGATACGTTCCGAGCGGACGAGGAGAATGCGCCCTTATCCCACTGGAAGACACCTAGCAACCGAGCTGTCGTTAGATAGAGTAACTCCCATACCCTTGGTCTTCGTTGAGAAAATTGGGAGACGTTCATACCATTACTGTTCCCAAGAAAGCTATTGAGATCAATACTCGAGTCCTGCATTTGCCCTCCCTGGGTTCGAAGCCTGGCAACCAGGAGATGGTTTTTCTCGAGACGGACAGCTTCGGCGCTCAAGTGAAAACTCATAATGGTGGTTTGGGGCGGCTTTTCGATAGGATAAATATCAATAAAGGTAATGCTATAGGCTAGGTATTGAACCTGAAAGGGTTTTGTTCTCAAAATTCGGGAGGTGGAAAGCTCGATTTTATACCTCACGGATTATGCACAAGCGCCTGGCACCTTTTACGTTCATATTTTTGTTTGGTGTTGTCTCTGCTATCATACCTAACGGAAAATGATGGTTTTTAATACTTCTCACATTTGGTTGACCAAAATAGGATCAATGTCCTTGGGCAGTTGCGATTCTAAACTGTAAGGGGACGAAATATTTGACCGCTCCCTTGAATGTTGGCTCATTACCCTGACTGAGAGAACGGACTTCTAGTGTCGAAACGTATCACATAGAAAAATCTAGTTTTTTCTGTGCTCACCCACGGAGATTATTGAACGATTCGGCGTTGAGAGTGCCTTCTTGCATCA
Organism: Aspergillus biplanus; assembly: GCA_027569045.1. Taxonomy (NCBI): domain Eukaryota; kingdom Fungi; phylum Ascomycota; class Eurotiomycetes; order Eurotiales; family Aspergillaceae; genus Aspergillus; species Aspergillus biplanus. Next base: position 752,085 of record JAPDEJ010000017.1, read on the forward strand.
TTTGTTACTGAAGCTGCATAAAATGTAGCAGTAGGCTTCGGGCAGTTGCGCATACTTACGTAGCCTCCCGCATATTGGGTGTGGTGTTTGCCCGCAAGTTGATGTAGCCGATGATAATTCAAGTTATTGGGTATGATGTCAAGAACCTTTGGCTACTTTAGGGGTATTGGCTTGGGTGGGAGTTGGATCATTTCCGTGGAGATGGTTAGACTTGGTCGAATTGATCTGGCTGGATTACTTGAGTATGTAATTTATGCTTCATGATTTTACCTGCTGGTACCAAGAGATATATCCCCCAGCGTGCGGCTTTTCTGAATACCGAGAACATGCCAAACCAGGCGTTGACGGTTCTAAATAATGCAAGAGGGGTGTACCTTGATGGAATGTTGTTCAGCCCTGTACTATTTCGGCCCGATGGACGAGACTGGATTGCACCCCAAGTTCGCTTTGATCATCATCGCCACCATCACAATTGTCTCTTTTTTTCGGTCATACCAATCTTAACTTATTTAATTTGTTTTACTCATATTTGATCTTCCACCGTTCTATTTGGTTGGTGTTTCGAAGTAGAGCAAAAGGAACCAGGTTGAGGTTGTAGTACAAGAACAACCCTGTGGTAGTTGTATTCTTGTGGCTTCGAGAACTTGAACCGTATTCGAGACGGTTTCCCCCGATTTAAAAGTCATTTATTGGGGGTAATATTATCTGCTGTTAATTGACTGAACGTAGAACTGTCTACCTAGGCATTGAGCTTTCCAGGGGAAGCTGTAAGCGGCATGGAATACACCCACATCTGTCCATGGCCTTACCCGGAGAGTAGTCTTGTGGCTCTATCAGATGGAATCCATCATTTCAATGGGCCTGGGGAGCTCGAGAACCGGTGGGAGCGTAATAATCAGACCACAATGGCCTCATGTCAACACGCGAATCTAATGCTCGAGCCCCGGGCCCTCCTATCACAGATACTCGGCAATATGCTGGGGCACAAAGGGAAAGAAAAAGAAAATACCATCATGATCAGCTCCTACCATGTACGGTTTAGACAGTCAGGAAATACTTTTCCGGCGAAACGGCCATGTAAATAATGGCTGTAAACTTTCAATCTCAGGCTATCACCTATCGGTAGCAACCCCCTTATGGGGCTAGGAGGGAGCCACGATCGGCCGAATGCCATCTATTGAATTATCACACGGCACCAGAGCTTCTGTCGGCCAATCTCATCTGGCGCCACAGTGGGTTTGAGTTAAGGAATGAAAGGATGATAGGAGTATTCGCTAGTGCTGGAGTGGGTATTTTTTTCTTCTTGAATTACTCAGTAATTATTTATGGTTCACTTGATAAAAGCCCGCATGGGACAAAATACTCTTGGTCCTTGGAATTGATGACAGTCCATCACCTAGCCCCATCCCCCTTCCCCCAAGTTGGTTGGATTTCGGACCAAGCGATTGATTCACAAAGCGGCCTGGAACCTGCCGCTCTTGATTTGGATCCACTAGATGCACGATGCACCCACCACCTTGTATTAGAAACAATAGAATTTAAAAGCTTTGGCCCCAAGATAGGCGGGATTCAGCTGTGCTGCCTCCCAATCTGCAGATCTCACTTGCATTTCCTCCCCACTCACAATTTCCTGTGAAGCATCAGCATCAAAGGTCAATTTACAATTCATCTCCCTTAACCATATACCTCTCACGAACCTACCATCCCTGAGGGTGGCTGTCACCTTAGGACGAACACAGCTTGTCTTATCTATGCTCAAATCAGTGCGCAGGAAAAGGCTGAAGGGAAAAACAAATTCTTGCAATTCAACTCTCCCGTGCTCCTAGTTGTGCATTTTTCCCCTTTGTTTTTTTTTTTTTTTTTCCCTGAATACCCGTCTGATTCAACTTTCCATCCCGGGTCCTCATAAGTCTTTAATAATGGCTGAATCTTCTACATCGCAAGGCGTCTTGGGTCCTGCCATAGGCCCTGCGTCCCAGGTTCCCCTTCACAATGCAGCCTTGGAGGTGGATGAAGATGATCTTGTGGGTTACCCTTTTTCGTTCGTTCCCGTTCCCCCCCCCCCCCCACACCCCATGTACTTCTTTGGCCGCCTTGTGTGCTTTCCATGCGCTTCATTACGTTCTTTACTGAGCTTAGATTCATCTAGGAAGCCGATGACGACGCGACCTCGGATTATGAAGAAGATTTGTGAGCACAGCTTGACTAGAAAGTTGCGCATTGAACGGTAGATGCTAAGGTAATCCATCTGTAGTGCAAGTGACACCACCTCTATTAATTCGATGATCACCTCCTACCGCTACGAAAATGGACGGCGATATCATGCCTACAAAGATGGCGCATACTGGTGAATCAACATAGCTTTTCTCTCTAAGCCACTTTCCTAACAAATATTTAGGGGTCCTAATGACGAAAAACAAAACGAACAGCTTGAAATTGCGTGTGTTACTTATATCCGACAGATGTTTGCTTTATCGCAATGGCTTACCCTTAGTATTAGACACCACATGTTCACTCTACTCCTTGAAAATAAACTGGTCCTCGCGCCAGTAGACAATAATATCCAGGTATGGCTTTGATAATTGATTGGGTATGTTGCATTAATTGTTGACTTTTTACCCTGCTTTAGAGAGCACTTGATGTTGGCACGGGAACCGGAATCTGGGCAGTGTAAGTACAGAAACCCCAAAATTGATCGAAGTGAGAGCCTGACGAGCAGCTTTCAGTGACTTTGCCGACGAATACCCCTCTGCTCAGGTCATTGGCACGGATCTGTCGCCTATCCAGCCAGGTTTTGTGCCCCCAAACCTAAGATTCGAAATTGATGATGCCACGGACACATGGGTTTACCCGGAAAGCCATTTTGATCTAGTACATGTGCGATCTCTGTATGGGGCCATAGGGGATTGGCCGGCCTTCTATCACAATGCCTTCACGTACACTTACCCACCTGCCCCGCAATGATCGAGGAGACTAACGGCAAATAGAACCCTGCGACCTGGTGGGTGGTTTGATCAGCTGGAAATGTCTATTCAATTTCGATCTGATGATGGTACTGTAACCGACGACCACGTTCTATCAGTTTGGTCAATGACCTTTATCGAGGCCGGGGAGAAGTTTGGCAAGACGTTTTGCATCGCCGAGCGCGCCAAGGGTTATATGCAGCAAGTAGGCTTTCAGAATATTACAGAGCGTCGATTCAAGCTACCAGTTGGACCTTGGAGCAAAGATAAGAGGCTGAAGAAATTGGGAATGTGGAATCTTGTTCACTGCGAACAGGGAATTGAAGGATGGGCCATGGCACTGTTGACGAGAGTGATGGGAGTAAGTTTTCTTTGGACTCTTCCCCGGCCCCTTCCTCCCTCGCTTTCTCTGGAAACACAAAGACGTCAGCACTGTAACCTTCAAGCTCCACGCTGGCATGCTCATGTTTTATTAGTGGTCCTTCACAGAAGTTCAAGTTTTCTTGGCGCAAATGCGGAAGGGCCTTCGAGACCCCAATACCCACGCATATTTCAATGTGTAAGTCATGCCTGTCGCCCTTTGTGATGGCCTTTTGAATTTTTGCCTAACCGTATGCTTTGACACTAGGATCGGGGTGTATGGTCAAAAGCCCAGAGCATGAGGGGTTGAGACTCGAGATATCTGTGATCAAACCAAACTTTCCAGATCAACTCTTTCCCACATTCACCCAATGAATGTCACCGAGGCAGTGGAACGATTTCTCCCAAGTGGAGTCCGTCCCTCTGGCTCACCCACAACCGACCAGTTGAGCTCGAGCTCTAGCGCCGGGGAGCTCGGGTCAGCTTTTGGTTCGGCCTGGTGGGTCAGACTGGTGACTTGCTCGATTATGATTGGGTTAAACCCTGGACAACCAGAGCTTGGGATCCAGATAGTGCAAAAATGTTGCTTTTGTGATCATACGGTGTGCAGATGCAGAATGGTGAAGAGGGGGTCGAAATTACTTTTTCCACTGTCCTTCATTTTTTAGTTCTGTATTCTCCTTCCCATCGAGTACTTATATCACCGACCGAACCAGATTTGTAATGGGTAATATGCTAAAGGGCAGCTCTCAATTCTCGCAATCATATTATGTCTTGGTCCATGACTAAAATGGGCTCGATGGTCAGAACAAACTGGGGAATAATGTTTTGTATCCGACCACCGGGACGACTGGGTGGTCACCAAAGGAAAAAGAAATACCTTTCTTCTCTGAACAACAAGACCATTATTATTCAGGCCAGGTGGATGTAACCACTGCACGGATCCCGCCTCGCTCTTCAAGCTCTTACCGATTTCGATTAGAGGAATTCTTAGGATCAAGATTTTTCCTGATCATCTTTATTGTTGTGAAGACAAATTAGGCGTGGTCGAGCAGACAAAGTTCAACGGTGCCCCAGTTAGCTTTTTCCTGGTTATTTTGAGCAATTTCGTCACTGGAATGATTTGTTCATCTCAGGACAGCCCACTCTGGACTGCCTTTCCTTATCGGTGTTATTGAATCCCGGCCATGACTGGACAAGGCTCTTCTTTAGCTCTTTTCTCTTTCTCTCGTGTCCCTCGGATCACATTATTGTCAATTAATTCGCCTTGCAATAATCAAATATTTGGTTGGCTGTGCTCTTCAATTTGGAGTTAGCCTTTTCCTGAAATAAAACAGAAAAAAAAAAGCATCTGATAATATTCTTCTGTTCTGCCTGTCACTTTGCTTCCGGCCTCACCCGGAACCAGAGAGGAGCGAGGAAGAGCACCATGTTGCTCGCCGGCCTCTTGACTGTACTATCTAAAGGCTTTTTATGGCAACTAGCAATACTCATAACGCTCGCGAGTGTATTGCGATGTGGATGGCTGATTCTATATCGGCTATTCTTCCACCCTCTCGCCAAGATTCCAGGCCCTCTGTTTGGAAGAGCTACTTATTTTTATTCTTTCTGGTACAATCTCAATGGTGGCCAGTTCTACCTGCAGATCCAAAGGCTGCATGAGCAATATGGTAGCTATGCACCCATAGCACTTGTCACCAAGCCTGTGATTCCCACTTTGTCAAACATAGATGCTAATCACACTCTTAAAGGCCCCATCGTCCGCATTACACCAAATGAAGTCCATCTTAGTGACCCGGAGAACTGCGACAAGATATATTTTGTGGGGTCGCGATATGGAAAAGACCCTGCTTTCTACGGCGCATTTGGCACCCACAAGGCGACCTTCACGACACCTAGCCCTGAAATGCATCGGGTGAAGCGGTCGGCCTTGAACCCCTTTTTCTCACGAAAGAAGGTCCTTGATCTAGAAGATATCGTGCAACAAAAGGCTCGAAATTTGATAGCACGTATGTGTAAGGTATTTGAATCGACGGGTCGAATGGACCTACACCATGGCTTCCGAGCGATTTCCGTTGACGTCATTACGGACTACGCATTCGACCATTCTTACAATTTTCTGGATGAGGAGGAGTTTGGGATAGCTTTCTTTAACATGATACGGGACTTTGGACCGGCGTTCTGGTTTTTCCAGCAGTTCCCAACTATCCAGGGTATTGCGTTGAGTACTCCTTTTTGGCTCGCAAAGATGACCAGTGGGGCTCTCACGAGGATGATGTTACACCATGAAGTAGGTTCATACCGGAGAAACCTGGGTTCAACTACTCACGAATAACTTGATTCTGGCAGGGCTCTCGCCGTCAAATTCTCCGGGTCAAGGATGCGCTAGAAAAGGGAGAAAAAATATCACGAACTACCATTTTCCACCAACTTCTCCAGCTGGACGCGGTGGAAGGTTATGGCGTGCCTACAGTGGAAGATCTCAAAGATGAAGCGTATATACTGGTTGCGGCTGCAGCGGACACTACTGGCAATGCACTGACAATTGCTACTTATAATGTTGTGCGCCATCCCGAAATTTATGCGCAATTGACAGCTGAGCTACGTGACGCTTTCCCAGATGCCGAAGCAAGAATGGACTTTGTTAAACTTGAGAAACTGCCCTACCTAGTAAGTCACCCAGGGCAATCAAATTTTCAGAGCCAGTACAAACTAACTCAGTCAGACTGGGGTGATAAAAGAAGCTCTCCGGTTTGGACAATAATCACCTTGGGCTCGAATGCACATTGTGCTGACCCCTTCTAGATTGTCCTTTGGTGTACCTGGCCGACTTCCCCGTGTGGTTCCGGAGTCCGGTGCTGAGTTCAATGGTTATCAGATCCCTGCTGGGGTAAGCCGGAGATTGATAAGAGTCACTGTGATCCTCCATAATTTGCCAGTGAACTAACTTGTTCATGTCAGACGATTGTAAGCATGAGCTCATGGATAATGCACCACAACGAGGAATTGTTCCCTGACGCGGAAACATTTAACCCGGACCGTTGGACGGATCCTAACCGGGCCAAAATACTGGACCAGTTCCTGTTTTCCTTTGGCAAAGGGTCCCGACAGTGTGTCGGCATGCCGTATGTGCACATTCCAAACCTTTTTGGTTCATTCTAACTGTCTTGGAAGGCTCGCGTATTGTGAGCTGTATGTGACCCTTGGCCAAGTGTTCCGTCAGTTCGACGACCTGAAAACGGCGCCAAAAAGCCGGGAGGAGTTAGTATACAATGATTACTTTTCTTCGTACCACCCGGAGAAGTATAATAAATTTGTATTTCAGCGGAAGTAGCTGCTATTCTATTTATGACTAGATTACGCTAATTCTTGTCCCTGGCCTTTTTTTTTTATCTTAATTTGAATATCTCAAACTATTTGCAGGGCTGGTCTTCGAGTTGATGAAAGGAAGTAAAACAACGGGGAATAATTGCTGTGTAAAGGAATAATGAGTGTTAGAGAGTGTTTGTTATTCTGCTCAAAGTCGCTCAGTTCTTTTAGCAATTATTGAAACATAACTTCTTTGATCCTCCCCCCTGGTACTTCGTCAACTCTCAACCCCCCCTCACCCCATCCTACTCTTGATCCAACTTGTATCTCTTCGCCAATTTTTACAAGTACCTCTCAAACATCTTCCCAACTCAGAATACTCCTCCTTAACGAGCAACCAAACAATTTCCAAGATGGGAATAAACTGGAATGACGAGGCTGACGCCAAAGTAAATCCCCACTCACATTCAACATCCCCTTACTTAGCTAACCAGAAAGCTCCTGGTGGCGATTCTGAATACAAGTGAGAGTAGACCGAACAACGCCGCGATAGCCCGGTACATGGGAACCCTGGGTCTCGGTAAGCGTCCATCTATATCTGACCAGAGTGAATAAATTCTAACCTGACCAGAATGCACTGCCAGCTCGATTCAGCACCGTATTCATCGTCTGAAGGACAAAGCCAAACCCCTCCAAGGCGAGCCGGAGAATAAGGCTAAGAGCGACGAGAGCACTGCCAGTGCCGCTGCTGAGGGCCCTTCTGCGGCGTCTCCTGAGAAGCCAGTTCGTAAGAGGGGTCGACCCCCGAAGAAGCAGGCTGAACCTACTGCCCCGGAGGAGGAACAGCCTAGTCCGTCTAAAAAGGCTAACACTGGTGAAGCAACTAGCTCTCCTGCTGACTCTCCCGCTTCGGAGGCATAAATGCGGGACTTCTCCGGAACCTAGAGGTAAATTTGGGGGTTCAAATGGCGAAGGCTGCACTGGATGGTATTTCATATTTGCTTGGCCGAAACGACATTCTGGCAATTTAGATTTCTGAACCATGGAACATTTGGGTGGTGATTTGTATTATCTCTCTCTTTTCATTTGGGTCGCTTGCTTGGCTTATGCTTCTATTGAAGAAGGAGCCACATCAAGAATATTTCTACTAGTATCCAAAGTCCATTGAGTATTACCACCTTGCAAAATCTCAATTAAATTTCTTTTTATTTCCTGAGAATGACACCCGAGTCTAAATACGTAGCGGCACGGTTACAAGCCTCTCCTAGCCCTATTCCAAAGAAAAGAGAGAGAAGAAAAAAAGATAACAATTCAAAGAAAAATCCCTGCTGAAATCCTAACGCCTTACGCATACTCCGCGTCAGGATCATCTTCCATTTTGATCGGATCATCAGGCAAATACTCGGACGCAGAGCTCTCCACATCATCCACCCGATCTTCCATGTCCGCCGTGTAGCTCACCATCCCGGGAGCAAGCGTGCTTGCCCTACGAGTCCGCTTGGTCGGCGTGGTAGCCTTGAAAGGATAATGTCCCCCGTTCGCACTATCCAGCTTGAGAGAACTCCCCGTCGGAATCTGCACATTGCTTTGGTTCATTCCCGCCATAGTAGGGTGAAGAGGTTTCTTGGTGGGGGTGGGAGTCTCTATGGCGCCCTCAACCGCCATCTTGACTGCGGAGCCTAGGTAGTCGTCTTCCTCAAGGTCCAACTCATTACTGTGGTCACTCTTTGCCGCACGCTTCCGTTTGGCTGACCCTGGGGTGGAAGGAGTGGCCGCATTGATCTTGCGTGATTTGCGCGGGGTGGAGCTTGCACTGTTCACTCCATTTCCTTTCCCAATGCTAAAGTGGCCATCCAAGTTGCCGCTAGATTTGACGATTTGGCGCATGCGTACTAGCCGCTCGGTGATGGCACGCGGGGTGGGCTTGTCCTGCCCTTCCTCTGCGGCTGTTCAGGAGCATGAATGTGAGTTCTTATCTTGGCATGACATGCTTTTTTGAAGCTTGGTGGTTTGTTTTTGTGGGTGTGATTTAGTGGGCAGGAGACTGAAGACTTACGCCAGGCTTGGGCAACTTTCTTGGTGTCAACGGAAAGCTCATGGGTTTCCAGGATCTTGAGAAGAAGCTGGAAGGGTTATTAGTAGGAGTGGGGTTGAGGGAGAGGTGATTTAGACTTAAGAAGGGAAACCCACAAGCTGGTCGTTCTCTGGAGTCCATTTCATGGGCATCTTCTTGTGAGATTGAGGATTTGGGTCTTGTTGGTAGAGAGTGGAGTGAGTCTGGGCGATGGGTTGGAGCGTAAAGGTTAAGGGAAGATTAAGGGAACACTAAGAGATAGTTGAGAGATCGAGAGACCACTGAGGGCTTTGTGTTAATGTACTTGTTCTGGGAGGAGAAAGGAGTACTTTGTGGCTGGAAGAAAGTACACGGTGGATCTGCTGCCTCTGAACCTGACGAGCCACTGTGCTTCTTCACGTCTGTCCCCCACAATCCCAACGGTGAATGCGTCCTCCTTCACAACCTTTCGTCTCCCTATTGTGTTGCTGTTGAATAACACAGGCTAACAACTCCCTCGAGGCTCTTTCGTATTCACGTATCAATTTCTTGAGGAGCGGTGTAAGGATTTGAAACTGTTCTTCTTTGTTGACTTTTACTTCGATCCGCTTGGCGTTCGCTGTCACCCAGGATGTTCCTGCATCGTCATGACCCCCTCAATAGCCACTTGACGCATCCTCCCCTCCCAACTTCCCATCCCAGTAGTTGCAGCGGATGTTTGGTTTTGCTTCCGGGCACTTACTTGGGCTTGAGGACGCGGATCGTCCTCTAAGATTCCAGGAACCACACGGCTGATGCCTGGACCCTTCGATCTCTCCAGCTTAGGGATTGATCTCCCTTCGGGCCACAGCCTTGCGAACTTACACATCTATCTATCAGGTCAATCTTGACCTCTTTCATCAGCCTGCCAGCTGCATCCTTCGTCACCTCCGATTTTACGGGGGCACCGCCAGACCTTCCCATTTGACAAGAGCGCACTGGTGTCCAGCCCTGAACTTTGGTACTTCTGCAGCTAAAAATCCAAGACTGGCTGACAATCGCTCTCTCAATCCTCGGGGACTTTTGGGATATTTACCCCAGCGTCTGGGCCGTGTTGTCTCTGCCCCAACAGGAGGAAGAGATTCCCCATTCTTTGTATTTACTTTTTATCAATCCTCCCTGATATAACTGTCCCATCCTCCCTGCATTCTTCAATTAACCCGCTCATTCCACCTGTTCCACCATACCTCACCGCTTGCAACATCCACCTAATTTCAACACCCGCTATTCCCAAAACTGCTACCAAGATGGTGAACTGGAAAGCTTCAGAGAATATTGATCGACTAATCGGGACCCTAATTGCAGCCCATCCAAATCTTAAGGTACCCTAATCTTCATCCCGTCCATAAAAACAAACGCAAACAATAGGCAAACACAGCTGACGCACCTTAGCTCGAGTATCAGGCCATGGCTACATTGTTTGGTCAGGGAGCCACATATGACGCTATCGAAGGTCGATTTCGAAAGTATCGCAAAATGGCCGACGAATTGAAAGCTGAGGCAGCTGGCCGTGGCATCACGGAGTTACCCCGTGGGCGCAACAACTCCGGCTCTTCCACACCCCGTACCCCTCGAGGATCGCGAAGCAACGGAGTCACCAAGCTTTCAACATCTGCATCCATCGGCAAAGGTAAAAAAGATCCTTCATTGCGTGCCATTACTTCTCCCACCAAGCGCAGCGCCGGCAGAAACGTGTCAGGGAGAAGTATAATGGATGCGATCTTCGTGGATGACGGGCCAGGTCTTGCGGAAGATGAGACAAAAGTCAAGAATGAGGCTGCTGAAATCCTCTCTGGTATCGGAGGAGGCGGTGTATTTTCTGAGGTTGAAATCATCAACCCTCCTACTGGTATAACAGTATCGACCCCGATTACCAAAATCGAAGAGTCGTCAGGCGAGCACCCAGTCATGAGTACCTTCTCATCTCCGTCGACTTGTCACCATCTCAGTAGCAATGGATTCATGAACACCGACCCAGGAGCGTCAAATTCAGTGCTTGCGTCGACATGTGGCCTTTCTGAGGCCAACACTCTTGACTCCTTAGGGATAACCCACGATGCGTTTGATATGAGTGGGCTCTATTTCTCTCACAACCATGGTGGATATGATATGGATGATTCAATCTATGGTGGCACAGCGTAGTCTTTTGGCTCTCTTTTACCTGCTAGAAATATTTTTTTCCTTTTACTTTTCCTTTCCTTTTTCCCTTTTCCCGTTTTCCTTTTTTCTTTTTTTTTCTTGAAATTCATCGCTCATCCTCTAGGTATGAATTCCTTTTTCCTATTTTATGATACATAACGTACCACAAGAGGGGGTGGCGGAGAGGCGGGATGATGAACAAATCCTGCAAGATAGGTCTTGGGACCCGGGAGACGGGGACACATACGTATACCAGGATCACGTTGATGATTAATCGGGTTGGAGTGACACAGTGATGACTATCTCTAACCAACTGATGTGCATTGGAGGAGAAAAAGGGTGGGGTAAAGAAAAACTTGGCTAATACTTGGAACACTGGTTCAATTGGTGGCTCATCGGATTGACATATCACAGAGATCGGACAGCGGCAGATTTCGGCATTTAGAAGAAGTAAAGAGAAAAAAGTACAAACCCAGATTTACTTTACTTTTTCCCGCTTCCTTTCTTGTTTCTTTTTTTTTCTTTTCTTCCGTTCCCAGTTCTGGATTGAGTTTTGACTACGGGTTGACCAACCAGACTCTGCAGCAATGCCCCGATTGACAAAAGTACCTAGCCTTTCTGCGGCCTTACTTCCCTGCCTGGCCTGACCAGTGATGTAAGCAGATGCACGCAAGTAACATGTAGGTATGTAGAAAACCCGGAAAACTCCATCGACCAACAAAGAGAGGATGGGGTTTGCCATGGATGGCTGCACAAGTGTGCAATTTACTCCATCCAGGACCCTAGGGACCGGAATTAATTTGATGTGAAGATTGGCCCTAACCCTGTGCCCTAAGCCCTATACTTTATTCCTTGTGCTTCTCAGAAGTTACTTTTGGTTTGTATTTACTATTTATGATTTGATTAAAAACTAATATTAAATAGTTTCATAATGATTTTTACAAAAAGAAATTGTAAGTTGACAGTATATCACCCCACATCACGGCCAAGTGTGGCATCCTTCAAAAACGATCATGATGGAGCGGTTGCTATATTTTGGCGGCAGCCTTCCTTGGAGGTCGATGCAGACTCGAGACATATAATACGTGATTACTCAAGCAAAGTATGTCTCCATTTTCGTCCAAAATTTGGATATTCACATCATATCGCCCATCTGATACCTTGTTGGAGTGGGATCGAACGAGGACCCACTGTGTCGCCGGGTCGGGCCGCTTCTTGAACTCGACTGACATACAAAGCGTTGACAGTGCGTACCGCAGATAAAATCCTTGCTGGTGCGTCGCAGGAGGTTGGAGAGGCTGTTAATGAGGTCAGCTTTAGACAGATATCTCGCTACATGGATATGGAGGGGAATAGGGACCCCCATAAGCCTTCAACTTGAAGACGGCGGGAAGTATTATTTTTTAGGAGAGAGCGCATACCATATCAGATAATAACGCTAAATGAAGTAGATCGGATATTTTCGTTCCATCTCGGAACGATAGCCACACCTCCCGGTTGTGACCCCCCAGCCGGTGGCCCCAGAGACCTTCGGCGGAGCGGGGTGCAACCCAATGCAGTTTACTCGTTACGGGGGTTGCGTCTACGACTGGATCATCGATCGTGACACACTCTTCTTCCCGGTCTGGTATGGAGCTAATGGTAAAGGGTTGCTTGGGAGCTTGGGTGAGACCCTTCTCCTTAGACATATCGGCGAATGTGACGATGGAAACTGTTGTTTGGACTAGGGATGCGGGATCCGACTGAGCTTTGTTTCTTGCTAATTCAACCTGGACGACACACTGACGGGAGGACTTTCGCAGGACTTTGCAGGAGATTGAAACGGGTCCTGGGGGCACCATGAGGAGAAACTGAATAAAAACATGGACAGGATCGGGGTATCGACCATCTCCAAATTCTAGGTCGAGATATTTACGTGCAACCGATAGCATCAAAGCGTTCAGGTAGCCCCCCAGAACGGAACTATATTGGTCAGTCTAGATTGTTGCTTTCCTAGAGCTTTCTGTCGTCTGGGTGCGAGGCCTTCAACCAAACGGAACATACTGCTGTGTGCACCAATCGTGAGAGATCTTAGTAATGAAACGATCTCGACTCCCGAGCTCCAGTGATATGGCAGACGTTGCTTCCAACAGGGAGGGTTTGGGGCGCGATGGCATATTGGTGGAATACCCGCGGTATTTGTGACAATGCCGAAGTTAACCAGGGTGTTTTGGGCCCGCGGAAGAAGACAGCGGGAATGTCATGTACTTTCTGCGCCCGTGCAGGCCGCTGCGGATCGAAGAGGTTCTCAACGCACGAAATCGTGATGGGATGGCGCGGAATTGATGGAAGGGGGAGGGAAAGTCGAGGAAAATAAATCCTTTTTTTTTTCCCTTTTTCTTTTCATAACCCAACGGCAATCATAAGAGCTTCAAGCGATCGACGAACCTCGGGTGAAATATTCACAAATGCGTGACAAGTTGACCAGGGGGTGGGACTAAAACCACGCCAGCAATGCAACCCCCGGCCTAGACCTACTCACTAGCGATACTAATGGCGCGGCTCGCGAGGAAGTGAGGATCACGGAGCAATGACAGCACGAGCCGAGCATCCCGAGCTTAATCGAATCGCAATCAACAGGATTGTGGTCGAAACTCTGGGGGGTTGAAGGGAAGGGGAAGGGGGGACACATTCCGGTGTGGCTACAGCAGCTCGTGCTGATGTCAATCAAACGTGGGGAAAGCATAAGTATTATTGTGGAACGGCAGACGCCGGGCCTTGGTTCTGGATTGAGTTCGCTGCCTGACGACAAGTCACCTCTGCGCTGGAAGTTTTGTCCATCTGCGGGGAACCGGAGTGGCTGGGGCCACGGTAGTCAGGAATATAAAACCCTTCCAAACACCAGCATAGATGAAAGAGATCGGAGAATGATCGCCGAGGGCGATGGAGATGACTGACTTCAGCTTCGTTTCTTTCCCCTGCTAATTCTATCACGTGCCAAAGACGCGACGCGCCGAGCGTTCGGTAAGCGGGGGATTTTTTTTCCCTTTCGCCTCCTTTCGCCTCACGGTTTCTCCCCTCACCCGACCGACCTCCTCGTTCCCTTGTCGTCCCCTCCATTCCTCGCTTTGGGGTCCCATCATCCTCTTTGATGCCCCGGGCGACAAGACAACGAAAGGGAGACCGGGGATTTTGCAGGCACAAAAAACTTATCATCAAGCACGAAAAGGGGAGGGGGAAATAAGCCAAGGATGAGCCATGGAACAAGGAATTACCATTTTCCACAAGGACGAGAACCTGCGACCGCAGCAACCAGAACCCCCGAAACCGAAGCGAGGACCACTGAATTTAGCTGAGCAATTGACATTGATTGAAATTTGCAGAAAACATGCCAGCGCCAAGGACGTCAGCCATTCTTCCACCAACTTCTGGATCAAAATTGAGGTGGAACTGCAAAGTCAAATCGGTCGCCGCTACTCTCATGCCTCATGTCGCCGCCGGATAGTCGACTATATCTCCGAGAGGAGAATGTGCCTGGATGCTATCAAACTTGGTTTGCAGCCCTATTTCGAAACTTTGCCTGAACCCGTGCGTTTACGGGTGGACGATTGGATCAACGCCAGCAACAAGCCGGAAGGGGATGCTCAAGTGAAACCACCCGACACCCTCGCTAAATTGGGCGAATTTACGCTTCAACTTCCCCGGACGGACAAGATGAAGCGAGTCGCTGATTGGGTCAGGAGCGTCCCAGAACAAGATCCCTCTATGCCACGGCCTTTCTCCGGCCTGGTGCCAACCCTGGCGGAGGCCATAGCTATGTCCAAGCAAAAGCAGGAACGTCAACGGCAGGAACGCGAACGACGGGAACGTGAACGATTGTCCCACCCGGGGTTGTTTTCGGGGCCTGTTGCTCAAACGCGACCGCCGACCACAGCAAAGGTAACACCAGATTCTGGGGTCGTAAAGCGAGAACCCGAATCGCCGGCTCGGGTAGCACCAGCCCATCTCCCAAGTCTGGCTCAACCTCTTCCAACTCCTCTTACCAAATACAGCCCTATATCTGGCGGAAAGCGACCGCGAGATAGGGATGAGCTCGAGTTTGATCGTGCGGCGCGACGTCCCCGTCTGGACCTGATCACTCCATCATTCAGCGAATTGAAGACTAACGGCACCTCCGAATACAAGCTGGAAAATATCACTGGCCTGCAGAGCACGGTGGAGACGGTGTTCAGCAAGTTTTGGGATCATATGCTACCTCATTTCAAAGAGCGAGAGTTGAAGCAGGGACTCAGTGTCGCCAAGTCGGAAACCATCATGCATGAGCTCTTCAAAGATGTCGGAGCAGCTCTTATGCGAGCCTTTATAAAGCTAGAGGAGGGCGCCCCAGCATCATAAGACTTTCCTTACCTTCCCGTTCATTTTTCATTTATTTATTGGATTATCCTGCGAGTTCTACCCTGTTTTCTTCCTTGCATCATGAAGCCTCTTTTCGATATTTCTGTCAACCATTTTACACCCTTTCTTTCTACCCGTATATGTTACGTTTTCTATCCCTTTTCCCGACGTTTTGCATTAGACTGTCTGAGAGTATTGGATACCCCCTGCATTTGGGTCAGCATTACAGTTTCAGTTGCATTATGCATGGAGTCCTGCAGATATGGTTCATGTTCATTCTCAAATATATATATATATCTATACAAACACCTACATTCCTTTCCCGTAACAAGTACAGTTAGTATTATTGTTCCCTTCATGACGAAATGACATGCGTTGTTTTTCCACGTATCGAAAATATATTATCTCATCCAGGTAAGCCATATTTGTTCATCCTTTGTAGGGCGTAACCATCCAGCCCTCAAATTTTCAGGTTGCCTTTAGATAAACGCCCCTTCAAACAGTGTAATTCATGGGATTCGCGATATTCCACCGTAAGAATTGGGGACCCACCAGTTAAATCCCAGAAAACGGCGGAGAAAGTTGCTCCCGATGTTCAATATGGGTTAGCGATCATAACCACTAACGCTAGAAGAGTAGAGTCCGCCTTGTGCTGCCTAATTTACTATCAAAGGTCTAAGTTATACGATTAGACTACAAAAGCTTAATTTTAGCTATGCTTCAATCTTAAGACTTCAACATATACTCAACCAAGTCCAGCATAGACTCGGGATAGGGTAGGCATTCATCCTTCTTCTCAGAGGGAAAGGAACAAAATGTGGTACATAGTGGGGGGGGGGGGGGGGGGGTGGCATGAAGTGGGGAGCATATTTTGAGTGGGCCGACATAGCCCTTCACAGGTTCCGGCATAAATAAAATTGGGATTTTAACCTTTTGGGGGGTATTTATCATATAATTTTAAACTTTGGAAGTGGGTCCGGAAAGGAAAAGCAAAAAAAGAACAAAAATTTGAAATTATAATATAGACACCGCGGTTTTG